>JBBBDQ010001202.1:1102500-1297500 GCA_037127315.1 Ascarosepion bandense
GCTCGGTCCATGATATCCGCAGCATCCTTCTGTAGAACCAAATTTATCTGCTTCAAGTTTTTCTTTCATCTTCGAAGATATTGTCCAGCATTCCATGCCATATTGAAGAACCGACATCACCCAGCTATGCAGTACTCTCCTCTTTGTTTCTAGTGAAATTTTCCTGTTTATTAATACTTTACTCAACTTCTGGAATGCTTCTTTCGCCACGCAAATTCGCCTTCGCACTTTCCGTTTTTTGTTAGAACACTTCTTAGGTATTTAAATTTCTGTACCTGCTTAATTTTAGAGTCCCTCACCTGTAATTGGCATTTTGGGCTGCTCTTTTTGCTGATGACTATGCATTCGGTTTTCTTGCAGTTTATTTGTAGTCCTTTCTTGTCACTCTCTTCAGCTACCTTCTGTAGGATATCTTGTAGTTTTCTTTCTGTGTCTGCTATCAGCACTGTATCATCTGCGTACCTTATATTGTTTAAATTGTGGCCTCCGATGACAAAGTGAACTTGGCATGACGAACATTTCTGCTTGGTGGGTGCTACGTCTTACGACGACTATTCAAAAGTGACCCAGGTTTATCACATCACGGAGATATCTCACATTGTTTGAAGAAGACCCATTTAGTTTCAGCAAACGTTTTCTAAATCAAGATGAGCCTTAGGTTCATCACTTTGAGCCAAAGACCGAGCAATAATGGAAAAACTCTTCCTCGCATGTTTCAAAGAAGGCCAAGATTGTTTCATCTTCAGGGAGGGTTTTGGCATCAATTTTTCGGATGCAAAAAGCATTGTGATTTTTTACTACAAACAGTATAGCCCAGCGTTGCTCGGGTGTAATGAAAGCTTTAAAACTAATCCAGACTCTTTGGACATTGGCACGAAAGACTAAAAAGCAGTAGTTGTTTCCAGTTAATGCGAAACCGTAGACTGAAAGAAAAATGAATTGATGTAAGTCCAATTTTGATTTCCTGGTGTCGATATCAAATCGTTTTTTTTCGTCATAAAATGAAGTCTGAAGGCTAAATAAGTCCTCTGAGTAAATGGCATCATGGATGAGACTAAGAACTACAAGTATACCTACTTAGAGCCAAACCCGAAGCAAAAACTAAACTAAAAGGGCTGAAAAAAATACAGACATACAGGTAGATAAACAGACATACACACAAACATCTTGCCTTATATATATGTATATATATTATCGATTTTCTGCAGTATTGTAAGAACTGCAACCTTGAAACTTCTGAATATCGTTTCGTATGTCTTTGTCTATGAGTGTATCAAATTTGATTGAAATCGGACCACTCATTCCAATTTTTTCGATTATCGATATTTATCGGGGGTACCTCAACACAAACCCTAGCTAAGAACGCTCGCAGAAGCTTATCGTACAACTGTGCAAATTTTCAAGAAAATCGGTTCAGCCGTTTCGGAGTCTATAGGTAAAGGACACACACAGACTCACACACACACACACACACACACACACACACACACACACACACACACACACACACACACACACACACACAAAGTTCCATTTATAAATAAGTTTAGATCTTTCTAAAACCACGTCATCAATTGCTGAGGCTATCAAAAGCAAACACAGTGAAAAACTAACGGAAGCACACAAGTTCTGTTGTGCATGACTGTTGTTATATATCGCCGTACGACGACAAAACAACAAACATGCATATATAAAAATATAAGGTTATATTTTTATTAATGACGACGAACTGTGTGGAATAGAGAACGGGAGGGTGAGGGCGCATATAGAATGGCTGACGGGAGTGTAGTCTGCCTGTGTTGTCTCTCTCTGCTTCCACCGGCCGCTCTCTGCTACTGGCGAATCCGTGTGTCGAGGTCTTTATATAATCCTCTAGAACCGGGACTTTCCTTCCGGTTTTTTTGCCTCGCCCACGCAACGCCCACGTAATTCTAAGAGGCACCTGATCTGTTTGCCTCTGTAGCCATTTCCGCCGCTGTCGGAAATAAGGTCAAAACGACATCCGCTCCGGCTTTGACAGGATGTATTTCACAAACACCTGTCTTGTCGCTTCGACGCCCCCTTCACCGATGGAAAACACCATCGCTTGCATCACTTCCTCGGGTGGGGCCAGATTGTTATATTACACTGTGACGTTGGATTGATTGATCACCTCACCTTAATCTTCTGATGTAACTACCATCTGTTCTACAACATGAATGAAAAATTGCTAGGGAAACCAGTATCGCAGTGAAGATGACATAATATATGTTGTTAATGACTTTTTTAACCAACAGGTAAAACAGTCTTCTTTAAACAGTCAGATATTATTACTTTGATTTGTCCCCAGGCCTCAATCTGACTATCATCTGTTCTCCAGCATGAAAACGTTTGGTAATAACCTTCATAAGTTGATATGCCGTAAAAAAAAAAAAAAAATATCAACCTGAGTGATTAGAATATTAGTGTACCAAATAAAAGACATGGTTTCGAATCTCAACATGATCAGTTTTCATAGTGGTTATAATCTCAGACTGGGGAGACGATCGAAGCATTCGACATTGCTGGGAAATGCATAAAAACTGCAAGTTGACTCAAGCCTTTTGAATGAAATTGGACAGAAAAAACTGTTCAGAAGCTGTCGATGGTTGAATGATATTACAAGTCGTCGTGACTGAGAGTGTGAACGTACTGGCCTTGTACAAACTGCTTATAGCGTCAGATTCTCTCACAGTGATTATAACTAAGGTCCGCTTAGCACATTTGCAAAATATATTAGAGGTCGCCTCAGTGGGTGTTGACTAAACAGAAATGTATCCGAGCGGGCGATTAGCAAAGGATTAGCTAGCAGCCAGTCATACTCAGAAACGAGCAACCATTTCAGCTTATTATATAAAGTTTTCTTTTTCTGATCGAGATGAGAATACAGTGAGAAGATTAAGAGAATGTAGAGAAGAGAGTAGAAGAGAGTCAACAACACCTCGACAACTCCCTCGTATGTGCGTGATTGCCTATGACTACTGCTCAACACAACTGTCACCGATGAAGAATAAAAATATAAGTTTCTGTTTTTAAATATACGTGTTCTTGTTACTTGTTTGTCGGACAAAACGATTGCAAGTCAAATTCGATAATCGTGAATCCAACGACAGTGCAACATTTATTAACATTTTTTTTTATAATCATATCGCTCCAAGCAAGGCATTTTACTGCCACTGGTGTGCAGGGGGTTACATAGGAGGAAAGTTATGAGAAAGAGTGACAGGTTATAGGGGGTGTCAGGAAGTGGATAAGAGAACTGAGAATACTGATGAGAGTGGAGTGGACGGAGAAAAAATAGTCTCCTCGAAGGTTAAGAGTAGTCATTATTGAAGTCATTAGAATGCTAATGTTTTGCAACGTTCATTCTATAATTCGATTTATTTACTTAGTAAAGATGGCTAAGTCGGTAGTTTTTATCGAAGTCACTGGAATGCTAATGTCTTACAGGTTTAATTCGATCGTTCGCTTATTTATTTAAAGTAACTTTGTGGATCCCGGGTGAGGAACCGCACAAAATAATAAATAATAAAAACAGATATGGAGATAGAAAATGTAAGTTATATTGAACAAGATATACAAACAGGAAACACGGGTTAGTCAATTCAGGAATACTATTAGTAGAATTCAATATATACAATGTAAACAGACATGAGTACATTTACTTAGTTCTTAGGGAATGAAAGTGTTGTAGATTCCGGGTGAGAAACCACACAAAATAATAAATAACAAAAACAGATATGGAGATAGAAAAGTAGGTTATATTGAACGTAATATACAAACTTGAGCGCAGGTTAGTAAATCCAGGAATACTATTAGTAAGAAATAAAGTAGGTTATATTGAACGTAATATACAAACTTGAACGCAGGTTAGGAAATACAGGAATACTATTAGTAAGAAATAAATATATACAAGTCTTGAAGAGAAGACGTTAGAAATAGTATATCCGTGTATCTTGTTCTAGGTCAGTGGAGCTCAGAGCTAGTCTAACTTCTGACGCGGTGATCTCTGGGTAACTTCGGTATCTCTCGGTAATTTACGTATCAGTTCCGGTACTCTCCGATAACTCTAACGGATCTCTACGATAACTGACTTATCTCATTATGGCAGGAGTAACTGTATACTCAAGTCGAGTCCATTATCATAGAAAAAGGGGAGATCCCAGAACAAGTAGTATGGTCCAAGGCCAAAAGAGCTGCGTTCGTATTCAGTATCGAAGCCATACAATGCTAATGAGATCGAGGCGAATTAGATAATAGTGAGCGCCACCGCAATACAATATTTATTTACTTGCTAAAGCTAGTTTGGCTCAAGTCCAAAAGTGCTCAGTGCTGTCGAATTCATTACAACGGAAAGCACCTGCAAAGTATGTTCACAGAAAAATATTTTATGGCAAGACGTCGTTGTGCCGCTATTTCCCTTTATCCTTCGTTTCCTCGCTCCTGTTTACAAACACGTCAATGGCGACAGAAGGGAGCCCGTGTATGGGAATATAAAATTGCCACTTGCCAGGTTAGATAAAGTTCTTCTGAATAATTTCTCAAGCTACTCAATTATTCATAATTCAAACAAAGGCGATAAAAAAAAGCCTTTCCGCGGCTTATTGCTAAAATCCGGACTTCACGCAGTGACACTCAGCGGAAACAGATTTCACGATAATTAAAATGAAAATATTTTAAATTAAAATTAACTAGTTAATCCCTCTTTTTTATGTTCTATAAAGTCGTGGAGAGTCATGGCTCTCTACGATTTCCTCCCTTCTTCTAACACCTTATTTGTATCGTTTCCTTTAAGATACGTGGATTATCGTGGTTCTGCATAATTTTCCTATTCTTTGTATCTCTTAGCAATGTTTGTCTATCCTTCAACTACCATTCCGGATTGCCTTTTTATAATTTCAAAAGAAAATATTTTAAATTAGAATTAACTAGTTAATACCAGGCGATGTAAGCGTTCAGTGACGGATGTGCATTGTGGTGCAGTAGATGTCGGCTTGGAAGGAGAAATCGGTGAGCCGCGTTCGAATTCCAGTTGAGTACCCTGCATTCACTTAAGCACTGGTACCCTTGGGAAAAGGTATTAATCCGTCATTTCCTTCCAGTTATGGGTTAAATAACAGGATGGGGCCTGAAGGCAACCCATCTAGTGTTGGTGTCACAATAAAAAAAACAACCTTGGTAGCCCTAGCGAAGCATCAAGTATTCAGCTATTTGACAAGATTATGAATTTCGCTACAAATTGCGCCAGGGTTCCAAATGCACAGGGTAATACTGGAGCGGGTGTAGTGGGTTCTATCTCTGCCAAGACCACACGACAACGACGATGGTATCCCTGGCCACTCGCGCGACATGCAGCCTGGCATTGTCATGGAGGAAAAGCACACCGTTGCGATTCACCAGTGCTGGCTCCTTCTGGCGCAATGCCTGTTGCACACGTTTCAATTACTGCGAGTATAGGTCTCCGGTGACCGCTTGGCCCGTTGGTAGCAATTCATAATGAACCACTTGACGACCTGTCCACTGCGAGACACAAAGTATAATCTTGCGTGGGTGCATAGACGGTCTTGAGGTGTGAGGGACAGCATCCTGAGCAGACAACCAATGTCTGGAACGCTTGGGAGTTTTGTACAGAACTCATTTTTCATCACTGGTAAGCACTCGATTGAATAAGGATGGGGTACGGTGGTGAGAAAGCAGCGATTCGCAGGCTGCCACTCGTTGTCCCTTGTGGACCGCCAACAACGTTTGCGTAACACACTTGCTCAGTTTGTACGTCTTACCTAGGCGGTGTAGGTGAAGTCTAACTGTTTCATTGGAAACGTGCAACTGATGTGCAACTTCACCACACGTTAGACTATTGTTCCCTACAATGTCCGCCTTCAGGACTCCGTCATTCAAGACCAGTGGTCGTCCACTGCGAGGCTAATCATGGAGAGACAAATCTCCCGACTTGAATTTTCGAATCCAACGTCTTGCAGTACGTTCATCCACAGTACTAACTCCAAACGCTTGACATATGCGGCGACTTAATGCAGCTGTTGTTAATCCCACTTTGAAGTCGTAAAACAAAGAGCCCCGAACGAGATCTTTAGAGACTTCCATCCTTCTCACAGCTGTCCGGCTTATAACTGATGGCCGGGCACGATGCGCGTGTTTGTTTTTTATAACGTCTGATGTTCCTACTTCCGGCTGTCCGAATTTGAAAACAATTGCTACACGCATTTCGTATATATTTCAATTTCAATTTTCAATGAGTAATGAAAAAAATGGATAGAACTTTTTTGGTTACCTTTTATTAATAGGAAAAACCAAAATATTTTTATTATTCTATTGATTTTCTTTTAATTCTTTCTAGCACCTTCGAAATTTTGGGATTTTTAGTGTCTGTTTTGGAGTTAATAACAAATTGCAAAATCAAGTAATTATCGGATTTTAATGAAATTTTCGGGACTTATTTACAAGTGAATGTTTTAAATTTCCTTTTTTTAGAAAATCATGGTAACTTTTTTTTACGTCTGTTACCCTCACTTCATTTTACGAAATTTTGAGAAATTAAAATATCAGTCTCTTTATAATTAAATTAGTTAAAAGCAGGAGTCCTTGGAGAATTTAGATCATCAGTTTATATTTAAAACGGAAACGGCATTTACTGAAATCTGCTCTGAATCGAAAGATAAAAAAATGCAATAAAAATGTGATATTATTCAAGTAGAAAAGTTTTTAATTTTTTTTATCTCGATAAGATATATTAAAGACACTACTGTCTTCTATGTGCCTGTCCCTTCAGGACGTAGGCGATCATAGTTCTCCACGTCTCCCTATGCCTTGTGGCTCTTAGTATGTTTGCTCTTGTTACACCTCGCAACCCCCGTTCCGTCATCCACCTGATCAGGCTCTCCTTCCTTATTGCATGTCCCAGGAACTTCAGTTGTCTCTTCCTGATGCTCAGTATTAATTTACTTTTCGTTGCCATTCTTTCTAACACCTCATCGTTGCTTGCAAGCTCAGTCCTCGATAACCGCAGCATCCTTCTGTAGAACTACATTTCCTCTGCTTCAAGTTTTGTCCTCATTTTTTATGATATTGTCCAGCATTCACTGTCGTAATGAAGAACTGACATCACATAGCAATCCTGCACTCTTTTCTTTGTTTCTAGTGAAATTTTCCTGTGTCTTAATACTTTACTTAGCTTCTTGAACGTGTCATTTGCCATGCCAATTCGCCTTCGGATCTCTGTGTCACACTTTCCATCTCCTGTTAGAACACCTCTTAGGTATTTACTGTCTTCTGAAAACAGACTTCTTTTGAATAATATTTTACAAATGATCATTAGAAAAATTTATTAAGTTTTAAATCTATGAAAATGTTGTATCTATTCAAATCTTTTAGCTTATGCTATTATTAAATGAAAACCATATTTACTAATCATAAGTGGAAATGCTTATATTAAGCATTTCCGCTTATGATTGGTAAATTGAGTTTTCATCATCAAGCATTAACATTCTTGAAAAAAATTAAATTTTTTTTCTGTGTATAAACTAGCCGATTTTGTAGTACTGGCTACCATACACGATATTATCAGAAAATAAAAGTGATAACTATACTCAATTTAAAGTCAGCATTTCTAAAATCAAAAAAAACATTAGATTACAGAGAATATTTTCCAAAATTTTAGAGATTAATGAGTACTTAAGAACGATATAAAAAAAGCACTCACGTCATTTTCTTAAGTTGCTTTACAGATAAAGAAGAGATTACGGAGAATATTTTCACACCAGTGTTCTCGCCCTTCTCTTACCCATTCTCTGACACCTTTTATGACTTGTCCCTCTTTCTCATCACTCTCCTCCCTGCACACCAGTGGCAGTAAAACTGCCTTGCTTGGGATGAAATGATTATATAAAAAAATACCTAATCCGAGAACTGTAGACACATATTGACCATGTTGTGATTCGAACTCTGGAAGCGAATATTCTAACCTCTCAGCCACATATTATTGAAACGCATAAATTATTGCAATCTTATTTTGCATCAGTGAATATTCATATATATATATATATATGTGTGTGTGTGTGTGTGTGTGTGTGTGTGCGTGTGTGTGTGTGTGTGTGTGTGTACACGCATAGATAGACACACACATATGTTTACAAATATTAATATATAAATATGCATATATTGGGAAAAGCGTACGAAAGACAACTTGAATGACACCTTGGAAGTGAGATACTTCATAAACAGATGTAGTTCGTATTTTGACGCCATTTTGAATCTTTTTTTCCCTCGGCTGTGACAAGCGCGCGTGTCAAATTTGAAGGGTTGACGTAGGCGAGATACAGAGGAGGGCGCGAATTTCTCTCACGTCCCCAGATAATCCAACGAACAAGTCAAAACAAATAATTAATGGAAAATAAAGGAATAGATACATAAATAACTTAAGAGAAACAGTTCGAAGTACAAAAAAAAAAAAAGATATGAAGACGTTTAACGATTCAAACAGCGGTTACAAAGATGGAGGTATGATAAAAACGAGGTAGCGAAGAAGTTAAACAATCTACAACTTCATGTTGAATCTTTTTTCTCGGTGTATACACAAGCTTGTCGTTTGGTACAAGGCTGCAATAACTGAAATCTGGTAAAGACCGACCTCAATACAAATATTCCTCGGCTTTACTTCGTATCCCGGAAAATAATTTCTTCTTTGCTGATCGCTTTTTTTTTATGACGATGACGTTGATGACTAAGGAGACCAGTTCTTGCCTGGAAGAGCTGATGGCATTGACTGCATAGTAATGTTGGTGGAGGACGAGGTCGATTTTGTTGAGCCTTTCTTTCGTGTCACTTTCACTTTTACCTTTTCTCTTCCATTGGCTTTGTTGATTTTGGTTCCGATGCTAAGAGAAAACATCACCAGTTAGCAAGATTTCGGGCTAGTGTTACAAACGATGTACTCTCAAGACCTGTTGGTGGATGACGAGGTTGATTTTGTTGAGCCTTTCTCTCGTGTCATTTTCACTTTTACCTTTTCTCTTCCATTGGCTTTTTTGATTTTGGTTCCGATGCTAAGAGAAAACATCGCCAGTTAGCAAGATTTCGGGCTAGTGTTACAAACGTTGTACTCTCAAGACCTGTTGGTGGAGGACGAGGTTGATTTTGTTGAGCCTTTCTCTCCTGTCACTTTCACTTTTACCTTTTCTATTCCATTGGCTTTTTTGATTTTGGTTCCGATGCTAAGAGAAAACATCGCCAGTTAGCAAGATTTCGGGCTAGTGTTACAAACGATGTACTCTCAAGACCTGTTGGTGGAGGACGAGGTTGATTTTGTTGAGCCTTTCTCTCGTGTCACTTTCACTTTTACCTTTTCTATTCCATTGGCTTTTTTGATTTTGGTTCCGATGCTAAGAGAAAACATCGCCAGTTAGCAAGATTTCGGGCTAGTGTTACAAACGTTGTACTCTCAAGACCTGTTGGTGGAGGACGAGGTTGATTTTGTTGAGCCTTTCTCTCGTGTCACTTTCAATTTTACCTTTTCTCTTCCATTGGCTTTTTTGATTTTGGTTCCGATGCTAAGTGAAAACATCACCGGTGCTTGATTTCGGGCTGGTGTTACAAACGTTGTACTCTCAAGACCTGTTGGTGGAGGACGAGGTTGATTTTGTTGAGCCTTTCTCTCGTGTCACTTCAATTTTACCTTTTTCTCTTCCATTGGCTTTTTTGATTTGGTTCAGATGCTAAGAGAAAACATCACCAGTTAGCAAGATTTCAGGCTAGTGTTACAAACAGTAATACTCAGACCTGTTGGTGGAGGACGGGTGATTCGTTGAGCCTTTCTCTCGTGTCATTTTCACTTTTACCTTTCTCTTCCATTGGCTTTTTTGATTTTGGTTCCGATGCTAAGAAAGAAAACATCACCCTTTCGGGCTAGTGTTACAAACGTTGTACTCTCCAAACTGTTGGTGGAGGACGAGTTGATTTTTGTTGAACCTTTCTCTCGTGTACTTTCACTTTTACCTTTTCTATTCCATTGGCTTTTTTGATTTTGGTTCCGATCCTAAGAGAAAACATCACCAGTGTAGCAAGATTTCGGCTAGTTTTACAAACGTTGTGGCTTTCTCAAGACCTGTTGGTGGAGGACGAGGTTGATTTTGTTGAGCATTTCTCGTGTCACTTTCACTTTTACCTTTTCTCTTCCGTGGCTTTTTGATTTGGTTCCGATCCTAGAGAAAACACCCAGTTAGCAAGATTTTGGCTAGTGTTACAAACGTTGTACTCAAGACCTGTTGGTGGAGGACGGGTTGATTTTGTTGAGCCTTTCTCTCGTGTCACTCACTTTTACCTTTTCTATTCCATTGGCTTTGATTTTGGTTCCGATGCTAAGAAAACATCGCCAGTGCTCGTTTGAATTCGGGCTAGTGTTACAAACGATGGCCTCCAAGACCTGTTGGTGGAGGACGAGGTTGATTTTGTTAGTACTCATTCGTGTCCTTTTCACTTTTACCTTTTCTCTTCCATTGGCTTTTGATTTTGGTTCCGATGCTAGAGAAACATCGCAGTTAGCAGATTTCGGGCTAGTTTTACAAACGATGTACTCTCAAGACCTGTTGGTGGAGGACGAGGTTGATTTTTATTGAGCCTTTCTCTCGTGTCATTTTCTTGCTTTTCTCTTCCATTGGCTTTTTTGATTTGGTTCCGATGCTAAGAGAAAACATCACCAGTTAACGTTCAGCTGAGTTAGTGTTACAAACGATGTACTTTCAAGACCAGTTGGTGGAGGACGAGGTTGTTTTGTTGAGCCTTTCTCTCGTGTCACTTTCACTTTTACCTTTTCTATTCCATTGGCTTTTTGATTTTTTGGTTCCGATGTAAGAGAAAACATCGCCAGTTAGCAAGATTTCGGGCTAATTGTTACAAACGTTGTACTCTCTCAAGACCTGTTGGTGGAGGACGAGGTTGATTTTGTTGAGCCTTTCTCTCGTGTCACTCAATTTTACCTTTTCTCTTCCATTGGCTTTTTGATTTGGTTCCGATGCTAAGTGAAAACATCGCCAGTTAGCAAGATTTCGGGCTAGTGTTACAAACGTTGTACTCTCAAGACCTGTTGGTGGAGGACGAGGTTGATTTTGTTGAGCCTTTCTCTCGTGTCACTTTCAATTTTACCTTTTCTCTTCCATTGGCTTTTTTGATTTTGGTTCCGATGCTAAGAAGAAAACATCACCAGTTAGCAAGATTTCGGGCTAGTGTTACAAACGATGTACTCTCAAGACCTGTTGGTGGAGGACGAGGTTGATTTTGTTGAGCCTTTCTCTCGTGTCATTTTCACTTTTACCTTTTCTCTTCCATTGGCTTTTTTGATTTTGGTTCCGATGCTAAGAGAAAACATCACCAGTTAGCAAGATTTCGGGCTAGTGTTACAAACGTTGTACTCTCAAGAACTGTTGGTGGAGGACGAGGTTGATTTTGTTGAGCCTTTCTCTCGTGTCACTTTCACTTTTACCTTTTCTATTCCATTGGCTTTTTTGATTTTGGTTCCGATCCTAAGAGAAAACATCACCAGTTAGCAAGATTTCGGGCTAGTTTTACAAACGTTGTACTCTCAAGACCTGTTGGTGGAGGACGAGGTTGATTTTGTTGAGCATTTCTCTCGTGTCACTTTCACTTTTACCTTTTCTCTTCCATTGGCTTTTTTGATTTTGGTTCCGATCCTAAGAGAAAACATCACCAGTTAGCAAGATTTTGGCTAGTGTTACAAACGTTGTACTCTCAAGACCTGTTGGTGGAGGACGAGGTTGATTTTGTTGAGCCTTTCTCTCGTGTCACTTTCACTTTTACCTTTTCTATTCCATTGGCTTTTTTGATTTTGGTTCCGATGCTAAGAGAAAACATCGCCAGTTAGCAAGATTTCGGGCTAGTGTTACAAACGATGTACTCTCAAGACCTGTTGGTGGAGGACGAGGTTGATTTTGTTGAGCCTTTCATTCGTGTCACTTTCACTTTTACCTTTTCTCTTCCATTGGCTTTTTTGATTTTGGTTCCGATGCTAAGAGAAAACATCACCAGTTAGCAAGATTTCGGGCTAGTTTTACAAACGATGTACTCTCAAGACCTGTTGGTGGAGGACGAGGTTGATTTTGTTGAGCCTTTCTCTCGTGTCATTTTCACTTTTACCTTTTCTCTTCCATTGGCTTTTTTGATTTTGGTTCCGATGCTAAGAGAAAACATCACCAGTTAGCAAGATTTCGGGCTAGTGTTACAAACGATGTACTTTCAAGACCAGTTGGTGGAGGACGAGGTTGATTTTGTTGAGCCTTTCTCTCGTGTCATTTTCACTTTTACCTTTTCTCTTCCATTGGCTTTGTTGATTTTGGTTCCGATGCTAAGAGAAAACATCACCAGTTAGCAAGATTTCGGGCTAGTGCTCCAAACGATGTACTCTCAAGACCTGTTGGTGGAGGACGAGGTTGATTTTGTTGAGCCTTTCTCTCGTGTCATTTTCACTTTTACCTTTTCTCTTCCATTGGCTTTGTTGATTTTGGTTCCGATGCTAAGAGAAAACATCGCCAGTTAGCAAGATTTCGGGCTAGTGTGACAAACGATGTACTCTCAAGACCTGTTAAGTCCGAGGCCGATGTTGTCAAACCTTTCTTGACCTTTCACTTCTGTCTTTACTCTTTTGGTGGTTGCGACCTTTTTTTGGTACCGACAGTGAGGAAAGACCGCCAGTTTGTACGGTCTTGGGCTTTAATACAGGAGCAATACCTTTAAAACTATTACTTTAAATACAAACACACCTATTACCTATTCACCTATTACCTTAAATACAAACATGTAATCTTTCCTCTTACATAAAATCCTACTTATTACGCACTTATTACCTACTTACCTATTACATAAAATTACCTAAAATTTTTAACATTAAAATTTACTTCTTACATTAAATTTTACCGCAAACGCTGATCTAATTAAATTTAAAATTTAATAGAAAAAATCGGTTTCCAAACTGCGATCTAATTAAAATCTAAAATTTAATTGAAAAAAATCGATTTCCTAAATTCAAAATTGAGATTAAATATACAAATATAGATTATTTATAAAAACTCTGCTTAAATACAAAAATATTCTGTACTGAAGAAGCATCCCACCGCTAACCTGTTCATTAAGAAATCCTAAAGTATATAGTCTAGACACAAGATATATAAAAAAACTTACACTCTAGCTGCTAATGTTAAATATGTCTAGAAACTGAAGACGCTCATTAATCAAACATATTCCCTACCCACACCACTCTCCTCAAAATTCTAAAGTTCAATCAACAGGACTTGTTCCCTTATCACTAACCCCCCGCCAACATCTCATACACAACTGACCAAGTATAAAAAAGAAATCTAAAATTAAAAATTTAATAGAAAAAAAATCGGTTCCCAAATGTTGATCTAATTAAAAATTAAAAATTTAATAGGAAAAATCTATTTCCTAAATCCAAAATTAAGATTAAATATACAAACTTACATTAATTATATAGACTCTGCTTAAATACAAAAATATTCTGGACAAAATAAGCATCCCACCCCTTACTGGCTCTTCTAAGAAATCCAAAGGATATAGTCTAGTCGCAAGATAATAAAAACTTACATTCTAACTGCTAATGTTAAATCTGTCTAGAAATAAAAGACTCATTAATCAACCATTTTATCTACCCGCACGAATTTCTTCAAAATTCCAACGGTCAACACACGTGACTTGTTCCTACTATCACTAACCCCCACCAACATCCCAAACAGAACTGACCAAATATAAGAAAAGAGGCTTTCCATTCCTATACATACCGCCTGATGAGACATTGAAGTTTCAATGTCGAAACAAATGTACCTTTGTAGTGGATATATATATATATATATATATATATATATATATATATATATATAAAATTATGCACATGTTCTAAAATATAATTTATAATAAATATTCACAGCTGTATATATATTATATATTGAGCACTGTTTTAAAGTAATATTTTGGACGTTGTAAAAATTCTTTCTTCGTTCAGTATTCACTCGGATATATATACATATATATATATATATATATATATATATATATATATATATATATATATATATAACTGACAATGAATGTTTATTATGTTTAATAATGATCCGTTCTAAACTTTGTATTTTAGCTATAATGTCAGGTGAAAATAAAGTAAAAAATTGATCAATATTTGGATATTTATTATTATTATGCTGGTTCTAAGCTTTCGACTAACATGATCCATCTTCAGAGAGGTTACAGGGACGTTATCATAAAGACATCCACCATGAAAGATGATATTATCTTGGGTTGACATAAAACATTGCTATGCAATGGTAACAGTCACTGAATAGCAGACGCAGTTTGTAAATTTGTAATGCGGTTCTATGACGTCACACCGCGTGAGAGGCCAAAAAAAAAAGAAAAAAAAAAGAAAGAACCTTCAGATATTGGAGGCCATCTACATTAAATCAAAGCAACCCGCACTTAATAAAATCAGATTTCAGTCTAGTCACAATACATTACATTGCATTTAGACATATGGTGCTGTTAACGTTAAAGCCAAAATACGATGTATAGAATGAAACATGATAGACATTCATTGTCTTTTATATTTAACAATATATGTTCAGAAAATTATCTGCTGCCTCGATACAACATATATATATATATATATGTGTGTGTGTGTGTGTGTGTGTGTGTATGTGTGTGCACGCGCGCGTAAATATAAAATATCCAACTAAATACAAAATCATCGCAACATCTCGCAACATTTCATCGCTATATTTCACCGACCTGCACGAAAATGACGTCTACAGACACATACATATATAAACACATACATCAACAAACGTTACCGTCCAACATACACCGAGACAGACAAGCATTTTTTCACAAACACACACATACACTATTACCCCCTTTACCGTTCAAAATATTCATCACACATATATTTAAAAAATTATCTATTGCTTTAATCATGTATCATGTATCATGTAACTGACCAATAAGAACTAACCCCAAATCACAACATACCGCTATTGTGTGTCTCTATTATTTTTTAAATTTTCTCCTCTTGATCACTGAAGAAGCTTTAATAAAAGTGAAACATGTTAGATTGAGATAGCTTTCTTATTTGTTTTTTCTTCATTATATATATATATATATATATATATATAGAGAGAGAGAGAGAGAACACAAAAGAACAACATATATATATGTTTCAGAGCAAAACTGTTCCTCTTCAAGTGATTTTAATATATATATTAAAATCATCTGAAGAGGAATTTAATTTAGCTGATCTTAATCTTTAAGAAGGTAACTGGATATATAATTATTGTCAACTAGCTTTTGGTCATAATTAAATTAGACCAGTTTACAGTTGTATTGAAAATTGCTTAATACATACATATTGTAGAGCAGTTGAATATTTTTAATTTGGAAGCCAGTTGTTTACGCAACCTTGGTTTTAAACTTTCGGTATTTTTTTGGCGTTTTATAACAACCGATTCGCTAATATTATTATTATTTTCAAATGTACAACAGGTACTTTTACAAAAGCACGACTGGATGTTTAAAATAACCAAAATCTGAAAATTAGGGAGGAGTTTTAAGGATTTTAAACAATTTAATTTGGGTTTATATTATTCTAAAATGTATTTGCTGGTGTGTTTCCATCCAGACACTAATATTATGGCTAACTTTTCTTTTTAGCTGGTAATTTGTATTCTCCTATATATATATATATATATATATACATATATATATATATATATATATATATATATATATATATATATATGTATGTGTGTGTGTGTGTGTGTGTGTGTGTGTGTGTGTGTGTATAAGGGTAAAATTTTTAAGAGAGGGACTGAGAAAGAGCGAAAGAGGGTATCGTACAGAGAGGTAAAAAGAATAGAAAAACGAAGGAGTATAGTCCAGAGAGGTAAGAAGAATCGAAAGAGAGAGAGAAAGAGAGAGAGAGAGATAGAGAGAGAGAGAGAGTATAGTATAGAGGTAAAAAGAATATAAAAATAGAAAGAGAGAGTATAGTACAGAGAGGTAAAAAGAAGAGAAAAAGAGAGAGTGTATATTACAGAGAGGTAAAAAGAATAGAAAGAGAGAGAGAGAGAGTTTTAGTACAGAGAGGTAAAAAGAATAGAAAGAAAGAGAGAGAGAGAGAGTATAGTACAGAGAGGTAAAAAGAATAGAAAGAGAGAGAGTATAGTACAGAGAGGTAAAAGAAGAGAAACAGAGAAAGAGAGAGTATAGTACAGAGAGGTAAAAGAATAGAGAAAGAGAAAGAGAGAGTATAGTACAGAGAGGTAAAAAGAAGAGAAAAAGAGAAAGAGAGAGTATAGTACAGAGAGGTAAAAAGAATAGAGAAAGAGAAAGAGAGAGTATAGTACAGAGAGGTAAAAAGAAGAGAAAAAGAGAAAGAGAGAGTATAGTACAGAGAGGTAAAAGAAGAGAAAAAGAGAAAGAGAGAGTATAGTACACAGAGGTAAAAAGAAGAGAAAAAGAGAAAGAGAGAGTATAGTACAGAGAGGTAAAAAGAAGAGAAAAAGAGAAAGAGAGAGTATAGTACAGAGAGGTAAAAAGAAGAGAAAAAGACAAAGAGAGAGTATAGTACAGAGAGGTAAAAAGAAGAGAAAAAGAGAAAGAGAGAGTATAGTACAGAGAGGTAAAAAGAATAGAGAAAGAGAAAGAGAGAGTATAGTACAGAGAGGTAAAAAGAAGAGAAAAAGAGAAAGACAGAGTATAGTACAGAGTGGTAAAAAGAATAGAGAAAGAGAGAGAGAGGGAGTATAGTACAGAGAGATAAAAGAAGAGAAACAGGGAAAGAGAGAGTATAGTACAGAGAGGTAAAATAAGAGAAAAAGAGAAAGAGAAAGTATAGTACAAACAGGTAAAAAATAGAAAAAGAAAGAAAAGAGAGCTATAGAGAGCAGGAAAACGGGATATGAAAGGACAGAAAGTGAAAGGAAGAGCAAGAAAGAGTGAGTGGGAAAGAGAGAGAGCGAGTGGGAGAGAGATAGTGAGAGAGAGTGGTGGGTGAAGGATTTGTGCAGCTGGAATATGCAGTAAAAATGTTTTAGTGAGAGAATCAGGCAAGATGTAGAAATAAATGTCAAAGAAACGTTATTCTAAACGTGCGAAAATGTAACAGGTGAATGGAAAAGTGCGACAGAATGAAAAAAAAAAGAAGAAGCAATAACGGCAAATTAAATTTACTGATGAAATATGGCACAAGGCCTAAATTTGGGTTAGGAAAGAGCTAAATATCTTTGTATTGTCTTTTAATTTAGCTGATCGTAATCTTTAAGAAGGCAACTGGGAACCAATCCACGATCTTTCCCAAGAAGGTACGACGATTCACAAATCATAAAGGAACAATTTCCCTACAAAGGAAAGAGCGGTGAACTATTATGCAATACCAGTCCTTCTATATGGTAGTAAATGTTGTAAAATCTCCTCATGTATGAAGAAGAAAGCTGAAGCAACAGAAATGTGGTTCTACAGAAGGATATTGAGGATACCATTGACAGAGCATGTGGACAACGAAGAAGTTCTAAGGAAAATAAAAACAAAAGGACAATTTTTTGCCTGATTATTTACGTAAAAAAAGTTATCGTAAATAATCAGGCCGCGTGAAATATAGATGTAATAATACTTTTTTTAAAATCGTGTGGCTCCAAGAAAGGCATTTTACTGCCACTGTTGTGCAAGGGGTTACATAGAAATGTTCTGAGAAAGAGTGACAGGTTAAAGGGAGTGTCAGGAAGAGGGCATGAGAAGGAAGAGAATACTGGAGAAAAGAGCACGAGAGAGAGGAGGCGAGTACTTGAGACAGGAGATGACTATTGACTTTACATTTGAATTCTTGAAGATTGTAACTGTCGCTAAAGCAAGTAAGTGGAAGGGAATTCCACAGACGGGAAGTGCGAGAAAAGAAGCTGATGGAGTAGACTTTGCGTTTAAAATTTATCGATTTCACAGTAAAAGGGTGGGACCTAGTTGCTAATCTTGTGACTCGGGGAAATCTATATATAGGGGGTACCAGTAAGATAAGTTCATCGGAGCAGAAGCTGTGAAAGTATTTGCGAAAGAGACACAGGGAAGCCACACTGCGTTGGTGAGAAAGCGACTGTAACCTAGCTGTCAAGTCTGATTATAAAACAGAATATCTACTTAAATACGAGTATCGATCAAAAATAATGTTCAAACAAAACATTTCAAATTGTCGGTTGTTTATAACCAGTTTCGTTAATCTTCGTTAATTTCCGTAATATATATATATATAGTCATCCGCAGACAGATCTGTTTCGCTGTATTACAGCTCATCAGTACGGCTTAGACTCCGGTCGCTTTCTAACCCAGGACTGAACCCCGACCGAATTGGCGTCAGTCGGCGATTCTACTCCTAGACCACGAGATGTGTTTAATAGTTATTAAAAATCGCCTGAAGACACCACTCATGATAGAAACCAAGGTAGCGAAATAACTCGTTTAAAATTATATATATATATATATACAATGGTCTTTATTATAGTAAAGAGAATGATCAAATGTCTGGTGTTTATATCTACGCTTGATGTGCTGAATCGATTATTAGGTTGAAATGCTATTTCAACTGGAATGTTATCTAATTCAACAGACTCTTGGATAATAACGTAGGCGTGATATTTGATAAAAATATGAAAATGAGAAGACTGGGCTGAAAAAAGCAATTAATAACACAAATTTATTAAATTCAAGTGTAAAACATTCCAACGCAAAACCTATTTTCAACTGCGTATGGTCATCAGAGAAAAGAGCATCCCAAAATTCCAAATACAGATGGGGGATACGAAAATCAAGCGGGTACAAAAAATTAAAATGCCTAGGAAGCGTTCTAACAGAAAACGGAAAGAGATCCGAAGGCGAATTGGGATGGCGAAGAAAGCATTTCAGAAGCTGAGTAAAGTATTAAGAAACAGGAAAATTTCGCAAGAAACAAAGACGAGAGTACTGGATTGCTATGTGATGTCACTTCTTCAATATGGCAATGAATGCTGGACAATATCATCGAAGATGAAAGAAAAACTTGAAGCAACTGAAATATGGTTCTACAGAAGGATGCTGCGGATATCATGGATCGAGTCTGTGAGAAATGATGAGGTTTTGGAAAAGATGGAAACGAAAAGGAAATTGATACTGAGCATCAGGAAGAGACAACTAAAGTTCCTGGAACATGCAATGAGAAAGGAGGGCTTGGAGAATTTGATACTAACAGGCCAGATAGAGGGGAAAGAGGCAGGGGAAAGCAGCGGGTAACATATTTGAAGAGCTTGATCAGGTGGATGACGGAACGAGTTTTGCGTGGTCAAACTGAAGAAAGCGTGCTAAGAGCCACCAGGAATAGGGAGATGTGGAAAGCCATGATCGCCTACGTCCTGAAAGGACAGGGCACATAGAAGAAGAAGATCAGGAAGAGACAGCTGAGGTTTCAAGTACAAGAGAAACATATGTAGCAAGACATACCTGACTTTATTGAGCAAGTGGATGGCGGAACAGGGTTTGGGAGACCTATCAAGGCGAAAGATTAAGAGAGATAAGAGATAGAGATAAGTGGAGGTCCATGATCGCCTACGTTCAGAAGGGACGTATCACATAAAAGAAAAAGTTCCAATCTGTAGTTTTCACGAATGATTGCCTGAGAAAATTGTACACTCACAGAGTCTACCTTTGCTTTATACTGTAGCTATGTCGTTAGTTACGGTTTCTGCGAGATAGTGCATTAATACGGCGTGATCAGCCAGCAATTTGTACAAGTCCCGTAGGCTGAAACTCTCGATCACGATGACTTCATGTAAAAGTACCTGGGTTTATGTCCAGCACCCGGTCAGCCCACTAGGAAAGTTGGATACCCTAGTCTTTGTTTAGGTATCTACCTAATATTAGGTTGTCCCAAAAGTTCGTAAACACTTACAAAAAATTGAAGTTTACTCGCCAAGTAATCTAAGGTTACCAGAAAACACTTGCAAAAAACTGAAATGTTACTCGCAAAAACAACAAAAATTATTGCTAAAAATAAAGACCATCATTTTCCAAGACTTTCTGCCATCGATCTGCAAGCTTTCGGATCTGGTCAAAGTATCATTCAGCCGATTTCGAATCAAAGAATTCTTGACACACTTCCTCGACTTCATCAAACGAGTCGAATCGGCGGCCCTTCAGAAAGTGTTTCACTGAGCGAAAAAGACCGTAATATGATGGAGCACAGTCAGGACTGTAGGCTGGATGTGGCAGAACCTCAACGCCGTCCAGCTCTTCAAACCTGTCTTTGGTCTTCCTGGGCGCGTGTGGCTTGGTATTGTCCTGCTGCATCAAAGCGCGCTTTCGGTTGATCAGAGCCGGGTACTTTTGGTTCAACTTTTCGTAGACCAGCTCAAGTTGCTGACAGTAAAGTTCGGCACTGATGGCACGATCATTCGGAACCAACTCAAAATGCACGATTCCTTCAAATTTCCACCAAACGCACAACATGACTTTCTTGCCGAATCGATCTTTTTTTGGAACCGAGGGTGTCTCTTGCCCTTTCTGAACCCATCGCTTGTCTCGAGTGTGCTGGACCAGGTAGACCCATTTCGCAAGTGCTTACAAACTTTTGGGACAACCTAATAGAAGGAAAACTTCAATGTAAAGCCTGCAGCTTTACAACATCCAATATACTACTTATGTTTTATTCAGGTAAATTATGGTTTTAGAGAGTGGAATTGATCCAGTATAAACTTTATAAAAATGTATTGCACAGGCATTAATTGAAATTGTGGGTCAGAGTTGAGTCTTGCTATGTTATCTTTTGAGGGCCATACTTGACGATGAGTAGGAAACCATCTTTTATTAGATATTGCACATTAATTATTACGTATATTTGTAATTAAATATATATGTTATATATTACGTATTACATATTAACACCAATTACATACATATGTGTACCAATATACATATTTTTATTTCAAAGAAGAGAGTGCTAGATTGCGATGTGATGTCAGTTCTTCAATACGGCAGTGAATGCTGGACAATATCATCGAAAATGAGGACAAAACTGGAAGCAGCGGAAATGTGGTTCTACAGAAGCATACTGCATATAAAGTGGGGAATCAGTTCCATATTACAATCAATATATAAACTGACCCCTCACTTTTTGGTCACAGCAGTTTCTATACATTTATATTCCTGATATAAAAAATCACAAGGATGTATTCCAGAAACTGAGCGGAGTATTAAGAGAAAGTACAATTTCACTAGAAATAAAGAAAAGATGGCTGGATTGCTATGTGATGTCAGTTCTTCAATACGGCAGTGAATGCTGGACAATATCATCGAAAATGAGGAAAAAAAATTGAAGCAGCAGAAATGTGGTTCTACAGAAGGATGCTGCGAATATCGTGGACCGAGCATGTGAGCAATGATGAGGTTTTGGAAAGAATGGCAACGAAAAGAAAATTAACAGTGAACATCAGGGAGAGACAATTGAAGTTCCTGGGACATACAATGAGGAAGGAGAGCTTGGAGAACCTGATACTGACAGGCCAGATAGAAGGAAAAAGAGACAGAGGGAGTCAGCAGATAACATATTTGCAGGGCCTGATCAGGTGGATGACGGAACGGGGTTGCGAGGTGTAACAGGAGAAAACATACTAAGAGCCACAAGGGATAGGGAGACGTGGAGAACCATGATCGCCTACGTCCTGAAAGGATAGGGCACATAGAAGAAGAATTTTATATTCATTGATTTTTTTTTAATTTCTGGATCTAGGCTGCCTTTCATCAGGGACTCGTTGTTGGCAATTTTAATTATGGCGGATTAGGAAAGAATTATCACAGATAGAACTGGAACACGTTTAAAATTACGAATATCTAAACTTATTTATAAATGGAACTTTGTGTGTGTGTGTGTGTGTGTGTGTGTGTGTGTGTGTGTGTGTGTGTCTGTCTGTCTGTCTGTTTCTGTGGCAGTTACCTATAGACTCCGAAATGACTGAACCGATTTTCTTGAAAATTCACACAGTTGTACTATAAGCGTCTGCGAGTGTTCTTAGCTAGGTCTTGTATCGAGGTAACCCCGATAAGTATCGAAAATCGATAATCGAAAAAAATTGGGTTATAGAAGGAGTGGTACGATTTTAATCAAATTTAATACACTCATAGACAAAGACATAAGAAACGATATTCAGAAGTTTTAAGGTTGCAGTTCTTACAATAGTGCAGAAAATCGATAATATATGTATATATAAAAGGCAAGATGTTTGTGTGTCAGTTTATCTGCCTATATGTCTGTATTTTTTTCAGCTCTTTTATTTTAGTTTTTGCTTCGGGTTTGGCTCTAAGTAGGTATAATTGTAGTTCTTAGTCTCAGTCATGATACCATTTACTCAGAGGACTTATTTAGCCTTCAAAATTCTGTTTACGACGAAAGAAACTTATTTGATATCGATACCAGGAAATCAAAATTTGACTTACATCCATTCATTTTTCTTTCAGTTTACGGTTTCGGTTTAACTGGAAACAACTATTGCTTTTTAGTCTTTCGTGCCAACGTTCAAAGAGTCCTAGCTCCAGGATCATGGATTAGTTTTAAAGCTTTCATTACACTCGAGCAACGCCGGGCTATACTGCTAGTCTCCGAATAGAACAAGGATCTTAATAAATTCTTCTGCTTGCACAGTACAGGTTGAAATAATTTTAAGCATAAAGCTTCCAAAATTGATAAGTGGTATTTGGATCTGCTTGTATGTAAAATGGAAAACGAGTCAGTCGAAAAACGAGATGAGCATGACTTATTATCCAATAGGTGCTGTCCATTGAAGACTCGTGCACTGATTGCCACACACGAGTAGGATCGCATAAATGTAATCTAATATACCTAAGAGCATGTTGGTTTATTCTCGACTTTAACCTAAGACTCGTCCGTCCTATGTATTCAGCTTCACACTCACATCTGAAATTATAAATAAGTAAACTTTTATTATGATAGGGTAGAGGGTCTTTGGAAAATGAAGGGAGAATCGAACGAATGCCAAAACTAACACGTAGTTTGACTGAAAAAATGTGGCAGAGATAATAGTGGAAGCTCTGTTGCTTAAAAGTTTACATTTTCTGCTAAGCCAAGATAATTTTATATATATAAGTACTAATTGCATAGATATTAGTACTAAAAATCAAACTAATGTTTGCATTTAAGTACTTTCGCTAGAAATGTTTTCGCGCTCATAAGATGAAGGAGCACAGGTAAATAAATCAATAAAAAAATTAAAAAGAAATTCCAAAAATAAACATTTGTCCAGATTTGTAGGTTCTTCATAGAATCACCATATCAACGGCACACACAAATACAAATCGCTTGCCTCTGTGGCAAGAAAAAAAAAACCAATAAAAAAAACCGAGGAAGTAAAAAAAACAACGCAACCGAGGAAGTAAAAAAAAACAAAAAAACGAAACAAAATAAAATAAAACAAAATAGAATAAACAAAAAGAATCCAAAAATGAAAAAAATAATAAAAAATGAAGACGATTTGCAATTTGTTTCCGAACGTTTTTTCATTGAAGATGAGAAGACGTATGCTCGATCATAGTGACGCATGCGCACAAGGCTGCATTTTTTTTTAGAAGCACATCAACGCTCATTCGTACATATAAGGAATGCATTCCGATAAGAAGCAAGCAAACTTATATGTATGCATCCAAATATGCAAATGCAAACACACACACACATATATATATACATTAAATTAATGCGACTACACACACACACACACACACATTAAAATTTGAAGCGACAACAAATGAACACGATAGAAAGACGCTGGGAATTATATATATATTACTATATGGACTCTCCCGTCGATTTCGACGTATGAGTGTCTAACTTCAGTTAGGACTACCACACAAAGAATTGCTTAGAGTGGTGAAGGCTTGTCTAGCACCATCCACACTTTTTGGAACTGCTGATAACAAACAATCGGTGCAGAAGTTGGCCACAGATTCCATGAACAGCAGACCTCAGATATTTAACCCATAACAAGGGTACCAGTGCGCAAGAGAATGCAGAGTGTTCGACGGAAATTGGAACTCGGCTCACCGATTTCCCATTCCAAGCCGACATCCACCGCACCACAACGCACATCCGCCCATAAACGCTTACAGCACCTGATATTCCCAAGCGGTCACCCATCTAAGTACTGACCAGGCTCAACTTCGGTGATCGAGCGGGAACCGGTATATATATATATATATATATATTTTACAAAAAAGTGAAAGAACTCTTACATTAAAAACTCACTGTTCAAGCATTTACTTTTATAAAAAGTGCTCGATAGAGAGTAGAGCTTAAAATAGTAATTCTTTTAATACAATCTAATCTAAACTTATTTATAAATGGAACTTTGTCTGTGTGTGTGTCTGTGTGTGTGTGTCTGTGTGTGTATCCATCACCTATAGACTCCGAAATGGATGAACCGATTTTCTTGAAACATTACACAGTTGTACTCTAAGCGTCTGCGAGTGTTCTTAGCTAGGATTTGTGTCGAGGTACCCCGATAAATATCGAAAATCGATAATCGAAAAAATCGGGTTAAAGAAGGAGTGGTCCGATTTTAATCAAATTTGATACACTCATAGACAAAGACATAAGAAACGATATTCAGAAGTTTCAAGGTTGCAGTTCTTACAATACTGCAGAAAATCGTTAATATATATATATAAAAGGCAAGATGTTTGCGTGTGTGTCAGTTTATCTGCCTGTATGTCTGTATTTTTTTCAGCTCTTTTATTTTAGTTTTTGCTTCGGGTTTGGCTCTAAGTAGGTATAATTGTAGTTCTTAGTCTCAGCCATGATACCATTTACTCAGGGGACCTATTTAGCCTTCAAAATTCAGTATACGACGAAAAAGCTTATTTGATATCGATACAAAGAAATCAAAATTTGACTTACATCCATTCATTTTTCTTTCAGTCTACGGTTTCGCTTTAACTGGAAACAACTATTGCTTTTTAGTCTTTCGTGCCAACGTCCAGCACCATGGATTAGTTTTAAAGCTTTCATTACTCCCGAGCAACGCCGGGCTATACTGCTAGTATATTATAATCATATCCCTCCAAGCAAGGCATTTTATTGTCACTGTTTTACAGGAGGTTACATAGGAGGAAAGTTATGAGAAAGTGTGACTAGCTATAGGGGGTGTCAGGAAGTGGGTAAGAGAGAGATGAGAATACTGATGAGAGTGGAGTGGAATGGAGAAAGGAGCATGAGATAGCGGATGCACGTTAGTGAGATAGTAGATGACTATTGACTTTACATTTAAATTCTTGGAGATTATAGCTGTCGGGAAAGCAAGTAAATGGAAAGGAATTCCACAAACGGTATGTGCGAGAAAAGAAGCTGTTGGAGTAGAATTTGCGTTTACAATTTATTGGTTTCACAGTAAAAGGGTGGGGCCTAGTTGCTAATCTTGTGGCTCGAGTAAATTTATATATAGAAGGCACCAGTGCGCTAAGTTCATCGTAGCTGAAGCCGTGAAAGTATTTGTAGAAGAAACATCATGTTGAAATACTAGTTCAGTTATATCTTTAAAAAAATAAAAGGATAATTTGTTAAATTTTATGTTTCTTACAAGTGTAGTTTTACTTATATTTTTTCTAA
Organism: Ascarosepion bandense; assembly: GCA_037127315.1. Lineage (NCBI taxonomy): Eukaryota > Metazoa > Mollusca > Cephalopoda > Sepiida > Sepiidae > Ascarosepion > Ascarosepion bandense. Next base: position 1,128,233 of record JBBBDQ010001202.1, read on the forward strand.
TTATTACTGTGTATTCCTTTTGAGGGGGATGAGTTTACTACTTATTAGCCATTAAAAACCGAACCCCCACTTTATGTTTACAAGGATCATATTGTAATAGTTGTTCAGTTATATCTTAAAAAAATAAACGGATAATTTGTTAAATTTTTAGTTTCTTACAAGTGTGATTTTAAATATATTTTCATAGGTTTAGTTTGGTTTGATTTGTTTTACAGCATATCAACCTCAATGGGTCATTTAATGCCGACAAGATGCTTACAATATACTTGTATGAATAAAATACGAGGGTCATTCAATAAATTAGGTGAATTTTTCGGTATAAGGACATCTACGAGGGTCATTCAATAAATAAGGTGAATTTTTCTGTATAAGGAATTCTACGAGGGTCATTCAATAAATAAGGTGAATTTTTCGGTATAAGGACACCTACGAGGGTCATTCAATAAATAAGGTGAATTTTTTGGTATAAGGACTTCTACGAGGGTCATTCAATAAATAAGGTGAAAATTTCGGTATAAGGACATCTACGAGGGTCATTCAATAAATAAGGTGAATTTTTCGGTATAAGGACTTCTAATACAGATAGAAGCTTACTTTTTTTAAAAATTTTCCTTTTACTTCTTTTTAGGTACTTCTTTTTGCAGATTGAAAAAAAAAACTTTGAAAGTTTTGGAGATTAACAAAGATGGCCGACTAAGAAGTATGCTCCAGGATTGAACAGAGGTCAGTTATCAAGTTTTTGGTTGCTGAAGGGTGCAAACCACTTGAAATTCATTGGTGAATGTCAACTGTGTATAGTACCACATGTTTCAGCCAAAAAATGTCTACAAGTGGGCTAAATTGTTTAAAGAAGGACAGAGCAGTGTTGAGGATGAAGATTGGCCTAGGAGGCCTAGAGAAGTGATGTCTTCTGAGGTGATCGAATCAGTCAATGACCTCATTCAGTTTGACAGAATGGTGACAGTGGATGATATTGCAAGGACTTTGAGCCTAACTGTTGGGACAGCATACAAAATTATCCATGATAACTTTGCCTACTCAAAGGTCAGCTGCAAGGCCTCACACAGCAGCCCAAACAGTGTAGGCCATCAACGAGCTGGGCTGGGAACTGCTCCCTCATTCCCCTTACAGCCCAGACCTTGCCCCTTCAGACTATCACCTGTTTGGTCCCTTGAAAGAGTTCACGTGAGGCATGAAGTTTGAAAGTGACGATGAAGTCAAAAGTGCTGTGAGTGATTGCCTGAGACATCAGTCCAAAGATTTTTCCGCTGAGGGAATACGGAATCTTGTGCACAGATGGGAAAAGTGTGTGACACTGCTGGGAGACTACGTTGAAAAATAAGAAAAGGAAGCTTCTATTCGTATTAGAATTCCTTATACCAAAAAATTCACCTTATTTATTGAATGAAATTAAAAAAAAAAAAAGTAAGCTTCTATCTGTATTAAAAGTCCTGACCGAAAAATTCGCCTTATTTATTGAATGAAAAAAAAAATTGAAAAAAAGGTTCTATCTGTATTAGAAGTCCTTACACCGAAAAATTCACCTTATTTATAGAATGACCCTCGTAGGTGTCCTTATACCGAAAAATTCACCTTATTTATTGAATGACCCTCGTAGATGTCCTTATACTGAAAAATTCATCTTATTTATTGAATGACCCTCGTACGTGTCCTTATACCGAAAATTTCACCTTATTTATTGAATGACCCTCGTATTTTATTCATACAAGTATATTGTAAGCATCTTGTCGGCATTAAATGACCCATTGAGGTTGATATGCTGTAAAACAAATCAAACCAAACTAAACCTATGAAAATATATTTAAAATCACACTTGTAAGAAACTAAAAATTTAACAAATTATCCGTTTACTTTTTAAAGATATAACTGAACAACTATTACAATATGATCCTTGTAAACATAAAGTGGGGGTTCGGTTTTTAATGGCTAATAAGTAGTAAACTCATCCCCCTCAAAAGGAATACACAGTAATAATTAGAAAAAATATAAGTAAAACTACACTTGTAAGAAACATAAAATTTAACAAATTATCCTTTTATTTTTTTAAAGATATAACTGAACTAGTATTTCAATATGATTTTTGTGAACATAAAGTGGGGGATCAGTTTTTAATGGTTAATATGTAGTAAACTCATCCCCCTCAAAAGAAATACATAGTAATAATTACAAAAAATATAATTAAAACTACACTTGTTAGAAACAAAAATTTAACAAATTACCGTTTATTTTTTTAAGATATAACTGAACTAGTATTTCAATTTGATTTTTGTGAACATAAAGTGGGGGGTCAGTTTTTAATTGTTATTAAATAGTAAACACATCTCCTTCAGAAGTAATACTTAGTAATAATTAGAAAAATATAATTAATACTACACTTGAAAGAATCTAATAACTTAACAAATTATCCTTTTAGTTTTTACTATATAACAGCTGGTATTAAAATGATTCTTGTGGACATAAAATAGGGTGATCGGTTTCCTATTGTTTTTAAGTAGGTACCTCCACTCATTTTCATTATCTAAATTTTAAATTGAAATTTTATGAATATTAAAATTTTCTTGAAAGTTTTATTTGAAATCTAAATGATTAAATTTACTATTCCTAGTAATCAAAATACTCTGGTGTATTTGAAACAGAAATTATATTGATTGGAATCTAAAATTTTTCAATTTTTTTAATCTTTCAATTTTTCGGAGATTTTTAGGCGATCGACACACTTGTAAATAAAAGTTAATTCTCGGTTTTTCCTGTAAAAATAAAATATACATCAATGACACATTATTTTAGAAAATTAGCAAATTTTATGTTAAATTAATCTGATATACACACGTATTATTCATTTATAGCATGAAATTTAGAATAAAACTATTTTTTTATCACAGATTTGAACTTTTTGACCTGTTCGTCGTATATCAAATGTTTTGACAGGTTGTCAGATAAGAGATAAGATAAGTGTATGACGATCACAAGTGACAAAATTGTACAAATATTTTCGAGTAAGGGGAGGAAATTCTGGTTAACATGAAGTTTAAATTTACACATAGAAATTACTATACCAAAAAAAAAAAAACTTCAAATACACAAACAGAAAAAATAAAAATTATCTTGAAAATAGGGAAGAAGAAAGATTTGTATTAAACTTTTTAATTTTTCGATTACTAAATATAATCTTCGCTTCATAACTTTTTAAACTAACCCCAACAAATCTTTGAAGTATTTTAAAAATTTGTTTGAAACATTAAAAATTATTATAATTAAAAAAATGTCATCGTTATATTGCATTTTTTATTTTACTATACTAGTTTTTCAGAAAGAGAGGCATTATTTATTAAAAAAAAAGTGATTTACATTCCCCAATAAATCTTTCGTTTAACTAATATCATTTAACGCAACAAAATTGATTTTCTTAAAATTTCATGAATTTATATGGAGGAGGATAACAGATGTAAAAAATGTTTTTACTAAGATTTCTTTAAAATAATGGTTTTAAAAAATAATTTCATTCATCTGTAAATAAGTTCTGAAAGTTTTATTAAAATTCGACAATTATTTGGTTTTTTCAAGAATTTCCAAATTAATGTAATATTACGTTTTCTATTGTAAACTCTGGTAACGATTTGGTTACCCGCTAGCTAAAATCAAAACAAAATTTTTTACCAAAATTTCGAACGAAAATTTCGAAGGGATTTTTTTTTTAAACAATTAAAAATTAATTTAAAATAATTAGAAAAAAAATTGATCTTTCCTCTTAATGATAATATAAACATTTTGACGGGAAAAGTTCGTTTTTATTAAGTTTGAGGCATTTTTATTCGTACTAAGATGTTTTTTAGCGATTTAGTGGGGGGGAGTACCTATTTTTAAGTGAAGAAATAAATACGTATTTATTTGCCATGTTTGGAATCATGGCACGACTGAAAAGAATGTAAACACTGCAAAAAGTCTTCTATCTTCGGACGAAAAGATACGGTCTGATAAACGCAGAGCCAATTTATGAGCATTAACGTTCAGAAAAAATATATCTTCAGTGTCTGACTTCCGAGTTATCACGCTTATGAATATTCATTAAGTTTCTTTATTTGGAAAAGTTTTCTTGGTTTATCTGATGCAGGTTTCGTCAAACTATTTAGGTTTAATATAACGATGAATCATTCATGTAAACTTATTTATAAATGGAACTTTATATCTATGTGTGTGTGTATGCGTGTGTGTCTGCGTGTGTGTCTGTATGTGTGTGTGTGTGTGTGTCCGTTATCTATAGACTCCGAAACGGCTGAACCGATTTTCTTGAAAATTTACACAGTTGCACTATAAGCATCTGCGAGTGTTCTTAGCTAGATTTTGTGTCGAGGTACCCCTGATAAATATCGAAAATCGATAATCGAAAAAATCGGGTTATAGAAGGAGTGGTTCGATTTTAATCAGATTTGATACACTCATAGACAAAGACATAAGAAACAATATTCAGAAGTTTCAAGGTTGCAGTTCTTACAATAGTGCAGAAAATTGATAATATATATATAAAAGGCAAGATGTTTGTGTGTGCCTGTTTATCTGCCTGTATTTTTTTCAGCCCTTTTATTTTAGTTTTTGCTTCGGGTTTGGCTCTAAATAGGGATAATTGTAGTTCTTAGTCACAGCCATGATACCATTTACACAGCGGACTAATTTAGCCTTCAAGTTTACGATGAAAAAAACTTATTTGATATCGATACCAGGAAATCAAAATTTGACTTACATCCATTCATTTTTCTTTCAGTCTATGGTTTCGTTTTACATGGAAATAACTATTGCTTTTTAGTCTTTCGTGCCAACGTCCAAAGAGTCTGAGTTTGAGGACCACGGATTAGTTTTAAAGCTTTCATTACACCCGAGCAACGCCGGGCTATACTGCTAGTTGTTTGGTAAACGGATTTTAAGAAAAATTGTTAAAAAGATGAAGATGAATATAAGGAAATCAAAAGAGATGTCGTATATGCTATATATTAGTGTTTTTGGAAGCTACGTATTTCATGATTATGAATTTTGAGTCAGCCAAACAAAGCAGAATCAAGGTTTGATATTAGGAAACTGCGTCTGGAATTTATTTATCAAAATTTCAATTAGAGTATCTGGAAGGTAATTACGTATTTCACCATTATGAATTATTAATTATGTGTCAATGAGACTGTAGTGAATAAAACAAGTTCTAGATATAAAAATTCAAATGCTAAGCACTAACTCATTGACTTTGTTAGACATAAACGAATTTACTCAAATTTACAAAATTTTGCTTAGCACTCATGCAAAAGCGAATCCAAAACAAAACTTGTTAATTTTCACACCTTGACGCGAAATGTTTTTCGGCCAATAGAAAACTAAGAAACATCTAAAAACAAAATTTAAATAATCTTCAATTATCAGAAACAAATTATTTTCTCGGCCCATTTAACGAGCCGACGCAAAGTTTGTTCGTCGTCTAATTGAAAGGCCAGAATCACATCCGGGAGTGAATTCCCAAATTACCTTTTCGAACCCCACAAACGAAATAAAAGACGGAACAAATTCGACTGTCCCCAGAGAGAAGATGACGAGTGTAATTAACACGTCCCTTCACAAACGTCAAGCGATCGCTATCATTACCTCTCGCTTTCTTTCTCACCGCCATCCTCGTCATCGTTCACTTGTCTATCTTTTTTATACTTGATAACCGAACAGAACACTTTAAGATTGAGTGATTACTTCAAAGACACTCCTACCCAACAATAACGCTCATACATACATACATACATACATACGTTCCTGCCTACGTACACATAAACTCATTCTTGCAAAGACTACTACGATCTCTTGATACCCTTAACTTCTTGATTCTGTTTCTCATTGATCATTGACTTCTACCAATTCATGTCATTCTTTTCAATTAAAAAAATTCTATTTAAGTATACAAAAGGTATACTTTTATTCCTCCACAAATTCATCTTCTGGTAACCCTTCTGATAATTCTGGATAAAATCTGTAAGTTGTAGGATGTTTGGTTTTGTTTGACATAAGGTCAATTTAATAAGCATTAAATGATAGGAAAATGCATAAAAAAATTAGTTCATATGTCCCATCCAACAATGTGTCGTTTATAATAATTTCAGAAACTAGAGAGATGTTCAGAAGGGAATTACACCCTTGTGCAAATTAATTGAAACAACTACTTAAGATTTTTTGTTCATTATAGAGTCAGTTCTAAACTCGCTAGAGTGACAGGTTGTAATCGATTGGTATTTTTTTCTCAAATTAGGTCATTTGCAGTGGTGTGCAGTAATATGAATCTATTTTTAGAGTGTATGATGAAATCTGTTTGGTTCTGAATAATATTGCGTCATCCGTGACTGCATGTGATTTTTATCACGCCAAAACACAATTGTCTCGACTCTCGATCGGTTGTCCTATGCCCATTGTTTGCGATGGGCATTAATCCTAGGAAGCGTACGAAAATTGTAACGCTGCACGAACACACTGACAAGCCTTACAGAGAGATCACAGACTGACCAGACTGAAGATTTTAATGCCGTGGGCTGCCATTTCTTTCTGCGGTAGACCGGTTTGTCAACCAAGGTTATAGAACCCAATTTGTCTTGCTGTTCAATCGAACCCATAACTGGGAAAAAAAAAGAGAAAGATTCATACCTTTCTCAACATTGTTTGTTTGTAAGTGAACGCAACGAGTTCAACTGGAATTCGAACCAGGCTCTCTAAATTCTCATTCTTAACCGATATCCATTACACTACAACATACATTTAAGAGTGTAATGAACTGATAACACGGAACTTGAGTCTTTCATCATTTATTTTTCATTATTATTATATTCAACACCACCGTTCGCCAATTACTATCGGTTAGTGTGTGGTGCAATCCGCCAGGCCATCGTTCGAAGTATTAGACTTTACATTCTAGTCAACGTCTGAGAAACTCGCCAACTTCATATATTTATATATCCATCTGTCTAACGGTTTACCTGATGCAAGGCGCATATCCGATGCAGTCTTTTACGCAGGTGTTAAACTCCAGTATCAGCACTGATAACGGATAAATCATCCTGATGTCAGCTGAAGTCAACACCACTCACAGCGTCATTGGTCCCGAGTGAAGTTGACTTTAAGACCTATTTTGGCATGATCCGGAGTGAGTCACATGTTACACAGAGTTTAATAGAGAAAACGTGCGAAGACGTAGTTTAGCTTCAGAACCGAACACAACGTTCCACCAAGAAATTGTTTTTTTTTAATCGGGAATATTAACTTTCATTTATATTTCGCATTGTTAGAGGTGATGAAAAATGGGTTTTGCATCAAAAAATAGAAAACGATAATGACAGTGTTTATCTCAAAATGGGAAACTAATACCAACATCAAAAACTCATACTAACACCAAAACTGGAATTCCATTCGTAGAAGTCTTTGCTTTGTGTCTGGTGGGATATGAAATGTGTCGTCACTTACGAAATCATGGAACATGGAAGAATCCTCATTGGAAAGTTTTATTGCTAAAAATTTGATCAGGCAATCTTCGAAAGTGTTCTTCTTTGGTAAACAGAAAACAACTTTATTCTCCAACATGGTAAAGCCCCCCCCCCCTCCAAAAAAAAACCAACCCCAAGAAGAAAAAAAAAGTCGTTAGGATATCAGGTTCTTCCACATCCCACACATTCTTCAGATTTATCAACTACACATTTCATTTGTTTCGATCATAAGAAGAGTTCCTAAGTTATGATAAGCCGTCGACTGCAGGAAATTCAGTCCCTCAGTTAAGTGCCATACGTGAAACACGCTTGGGCGATCATGTCTCGAAAGTGACATGACTGACTGGGCAGAAGATTATCCCACAGTAGCTTGCCATTGCTTTCTGCGGTAGACTGGTTGCCAGTCAAGGCTATAGAACCCAATCTGTCCTGTTCTTTAACCCATAACTGGAGGGAAGAGACGGATTAAAATCTTTCCCAAGGGTATTTGTGCGAAAGTGAATGCCATGAATTCAACTGGAATTCGAACTCGGCTTCCCGATTTCTCGTTCCGAGCCGATATCCACTGCACATCCCCGGAAATTAAGCGTTCTAAAAGATTGGCAGTTAGCTCTCAGCGTTTTACTGTTGAACTAGCCAGATGCAACCGTTTCTTTTTCTTGCAAGTGTCACCTGTCGAACTCTTTTTCAATTTCTTGTTTTCCTGACAGCTACAATCTTCAGAAAGTTAAATGTATCGTCAATAATCACCTACAGCTGAAACCTGTTCTTTTATTGTCCTTGCCTCATTTCGAACTATTGTCTTATTCTTTATCACTCTCTTTATCACTCGCTGCATCTTAGTGTTATTATTACATTGAAAAAGAAAAAAGTGATAAAATCTTCAGAATCATTTCATACATTTTTGGAGAAAACCCCCAGGTTTCTATAAAAGAGGATTAAAAAATGTGCGTCTCAAATTGGGCTGCAGTCACTGAAAATAAAGATGATTAGCTTTTTGATAAATAATATTTAAATACATTTAATTATATTTGTTTTCATGTTCTTTCTACTAATTCTTCTTCGTTTTAATTGAATATACCTCAAGCAAGGCAATAAACCCACTAAGACACAATAGTTTACTGGGTGTGAAAAAAAATAGAAACATTACTAAGGAGCAAGAACAATAGAAGAATAATTGTGGAAGAGAGCGATTTATATTTTTGTAAATCCAAAGTTAACGTGAATGCAAAGAGCCGGAAGCGAGTTCCACTAAGTGAGAAGTTCGATAAAATAAACCTTTAATATTTGTCTATATTTCTGAGATGAGGTATTCTAATTATTTACTCTATTTACATTATTCGGACTGTTGTCCTCTTTTTGGTTGCCATATTCACCTTCAATATCTGTCTATATTTCTGAGATGAGGTATTGTAATTATTTACACTATTTACATTGTTCGGACTTTTGTCCTCATCTTTGCTGCCATATTCACCTTCAATATCTGTCTATATTTCTGAGATGAGGTATTGTAATTATTTACACTATTTACATTGTTCGGACTGTTGTCCTCATCTTTGTTGCCATATTCACCTTCAATATCTGTCTATATTTCTGAGATGAGGTATTGTAATTATTTACACTATTTACATTGTTCGGACTGTTGTCCTCATCTTTATTGCCATATTCACCTTCAATATCTGTCTATATTTCTGAGATGATGTATTGTAATTATTTACATTATTTACATTGTTCGGACTGTTGTCCTCATCTTTGTTGCCATATTCACCTTCAATATCTGTCTATATTTCTGAGATGAGGTATTGTAATTATTTACACTATTTACATTGTTCGGACTGTTGTCCTCATCTTTGTTGCCATATTCACCTTCAATATCTGTCTATATTTCTGAGATGAGGTATTGTAATTATTTACACTATTTACATTGTTCGGACTGTTGTCCTCATCTTTATTGCCATATTCACCTTCAATATCTGTCTATATTTCTGAGATGAGGTATTGTAATTATTTACACTATTTACATTGTTCGGACTGTTGTCCTCATCTTTGTTGCCATATTCACCTTCAATATCTGTCTATATTTCTGAGATGAGGTATTGTAATTATTTACACTATTTACATTGTTCGGACTGTTGTCCTCTTCTTTGTTGCCATATTCACCTTCAATATCTGTCTATATATTTCTGAGATGAGGTATTGTAATTATTTACACTATTTACATTGTTCGGACTGTTGTCCTCATCTTTATTGCCATATTCACCTTCAATATCTGTCTATATTTCTGAGATGAGGTATTGTAATTATTTACACTATTTACATTGTTCGGACTGTTGTCCTCTTCTTTGTTGCCATATTCACCTTCAATATCTGTCTATATATTTCTGAGATGAGGTATTGTAATTATTTACACTATTTACATTGTTCGGACTGTTGTCCTCATCTTTATTGCCATATTCACCTTCAATAGCTGTCTATATTTCTGAGATGAGGTATTGTAATTATTTACACTATTTACATTGTTCGGACTGTTGTCCTCTTCTTTGTTGCCATATTCACCTTCAATATCTGTCTATATATTTCTGAGATGAGGTATTGTAATTATTTACACTATTTACATTGTTCGGACTGTTGTCCACATCTTTGTTGCCATATTCACCTTCAATATCTGTCTATATTTCTGAGATGAGGTATTGTAATTATTTACACTATTTACATTGTTTGGACTGTTGCCCTAATCTTCGTTGCCATATTTTTGACGTTTTGGTCGTTGTCCTCTGCAACCTTCTTCAGGCGATTGGAAAAAATTTAGTTCGAACTTCAATTACCTGAAGAAGGCCGGAGCGTATAACGACTGGAAGGTCATGAATATGACAACAAAGATGAGGACAACAGTCCGAATAATAACAATGGGTCTTTGTTTCATTAATTATTGTTCTTTTATTGTCATTAATGGTAGCTTTTCTCACAATCTCTAACACTCAGTAACCCCACCAGCTTGCGTCTTAGTGGCTTTATTGCCTTGCTTGGGATCATATCATAGAAGACCTTAAGTGGTAACCAATAATAACTAATGAGAGTATCGCTATTTTTTTATTTGAGAAGCCATGAACTGAACAGCACCCTTACTAACGCAAAAAAAACCCCAAAAAACAAAACAAAAAAAAAGAACCCCAAAAAACAACAAAAAAAAAGGTGCACACAGGTAGCCAAACATACATTGCACACCTCTATCGACACGTTAACGGCTTAAATCATGTCGGCAAGATTTTAGCTGACAGTTTAAGGCGAATTTCCACGTTAGGATCAGGAAGCTCTGCCTCACACAGTTTTTGTTATTGCTTTCAAATCGGTTTATTTTTTATTATTTCAAAAGTTTAGAAACAACACCAAACTGGTTTATTTTTTTTGGAGGTGCGAAAAACTGAAACGGGGAATAAAGAAAATGAAAATCGAAATTTATTGAGAAACAAAATGGAAGAAAATAAAGAAAAAAAACAGACCGTGCAGGAAAGCGAGAAACAACTCAATAGTGTCAATAAGTCCATAGAATTCAGTCAGTTAAGTGCCACACGTGATACACACTTGGGCGATCATGTCTCTTTCCATTACTTTCTGCGGTAGACTGGTTGACAACGAAGGCTATAGAACCCAATCTGTCCTGCTGTTCAATTCTTTTATCCAGATCAGTCAGTTAAGTGCCATACGTGATACACGCTTGGACGATCATGTCTCTTTCCATTACTTTCTGCGGTAGACTGGTTGACAACGAAGGCTATAGAACCCAATCTGTCCTGCTATTCAGTTCTTTTATCCAGATCAGTCAGTTAATTGCCACACGTGATACACGCTTGGGCGATCATGTCTCTTTCCATTACTTTCTGCGGTAGACTAGTTGACAACGAAGGCTATAGAACCCAATCTGTACTGCTGTTCAATTCTTTTATCCAGATCAGTCAGTTAAGTGCCATACGTGATACACGCTTGGACGATCATGTCTCTTTCCATTACTTTCTGCGGTAGACTGGTTGACAACGAAGGCTATAGAACCCAATCTGTCCTGCTGTTCAATTCTTTTATCCAGATCAGTCAGTTAATTACCATACGTGATACACGCTTGGGCGATCATGTCTCTTTCTATTAATCTTTGTCGTAAATTGGTTGACAAACAATGCTATAGGACCCGATCTGTTTTGCTATTCAGTTCTTTTATCAACAAATGACTGAAATTTATATCATAGATACATTTTCTGATACGTATGTCTTTCTATACGATTAGCGTTTGGATTGTGAAGTTTAAACGCTTTTGCGTTAATAGGGAATATGGAAGCAAATGAGATTTTTTCCGTCATTTGACTCACTTCTATTTGCGGAAAGGGAAAAATGCTGCACAATCAGCAAAAATATATATTCGCTGTTTATGGATAAGGTGCTTTAAGTTTTTTTTTTTTAATCATATCACCCCGAGCAAGGCGGTAACGCCACTGGTGTGCAGGGGGCTACGTAAGAGTGAAAAGATTGGAAATGAGAAAGCCGGAAACCACATCCTAAAAAGGGAACAAGGGATGAGCCTCTACACCTGTTCAATAGACGTGGGTGGAGTGCCAAACCGGGCGATAGTTTAGCCTATCTACTCCAATTGAAAAAAATAAAAAAGAAAGGAGTGAAAAGATTGGAAAAGAGAAAGCCGGAAACCACATCCTAAACAGGGAACAAGGGACAGTAAAGTAGCTTTTATGGACATTACTTTTATAGATATTTTAATAAAATTACACCCTGTGTTATCGTTATTTTATTATCCAATACCTTTATGTTTAAAGACGTTACTATCATTGGTAATATGACAAAGTAAATTTTTTTCAGGAAATCATAATTATCCAACCGTGGAAATTCCACGGGTTCCGCTAGTTACTTTAAATTGTTCATTTTCTGTCAATATACCTCATAAAAGATAAAATAGTACTTGAGATCAATGTTAGTAAGTGGATTGCAAGGCTCAAAAGTAGGAATTTTTATCTGGAAAACTGAGAACGTTTCGGTAGGTCTGCAGTCGTTGACGATATCCAAATTGAAATGCTGATTATCCAGGTCACACGACACGGGACATCAGAGAGTAACCCCGTATATCCCATGTAAACGTTGTGAGGCATCTGAAAGCACTTGGATTCCTGTGCCTCGTCATTTAACTCGCCAAAATTTAATGAACCATATATCCAGCTGTGATCTTCTGCTCAAACGCAACTAAAACAAACCATTTTTGAAAAGAATGAACATAGGCAATGAAAAATAAATGGTTTACAACAATGTGAATCGAAAAAGGTGGTCTTTTCCAAAAGGAAAAAGCGTTTCGAATTTGAAGAAGGTGCCGGAGTATTGTGTATTTCGAGGTCCTTTCTCAAAATTCAAAGCAAAAATTGTTTTATTTGGAGAATGGCTCCACATTCTCACCATTCAGAAGATCTACGAATTAATTCCACGGCACAATAAAAGCGGTGATTGATTCCAAAAGTGGACCAACCCAATATTAATTAATAAAACTCACATTTAATAGGGTGTTTCCATTCTCTTGTCTAACCTCTATGAATATACTCTTTTTTGAAAGGTGTAATCGCAAAGCCAGGAACTTTTCCCTAACGGGTATTCATTTTCCCAAGAGTTACTCTAGATAGAAATTTACGAAGTAAGAGGCACTGTGTGTGTGTGTGTGGGGGGGGGGGGTATGTAGAGAAGATAATAGTTAACTCTAGACTTGAATATGTTAAGATTATTTTGTGATAGGAAGCATCCTTTTGGAGTTTGAGTTTTGCATAATGGCATATCAACCTCTGTAGGTTATTTAATGCCAAAAAGGTGGCGTTTTAAGTTTTTTTTCAATGTTCAGTTATAGCAAGAAGGTTGATTTAGTCAGATTTTAATGAAAATTTCTTGTTTTTGTTCTTTTTTATTTTAGAAAACTGAAAATGTCTTCAAGATTTGTATTCAAAAGTGTTTTGCTGGGAATAATATTTTTCCTTCAAAAATGTATTCTTGTAATATTTTTTTCTTCAAAAATGCATTGTTGGTAATATTTTTCCTTCAAAAATGTATATTTTTCTATAAAAGTCTTTTTTTTACGTATATATTTCTATAAAAGTGTATTTTTATAGTTTCATCGTGTTTTGACCCCAACTCGTTGCCCATAGCTAGGACCCTAACAGGTACTACCACTCCGGGTCAGGTTGGACCTGGGAACAGCAGCAATTTAGAGGTGGTTTCGTGCTCCTAACAACCTCCCAATCAGAGGTCTTGCTGCCGGATGCAGTTTACTGTCATGCCCAGGACCAAGTATCCTGTTGGATATATATATATATATATATATATATATATATATATATATATGTATGTATATATTAGCTATTTTAACCATTCATCTTCACATTATTATCACGAAAAATCAGTTTTTTATGATTTTATATATTTATTTTAAATATATTTAGATAATTTTTTTTCAATATTTATTTGAACCATTTATATACACATTATAATCACTGGACATTCATTTTTTTTTTTTTATGGGCGACTTTGTTCTAGAAATTTTTCCTCTTCTTCTGTGCAACCAAAAACGAAACATTTTGCATTCTAACAACGTAGCAAGCAGAGATTAGGACACAGGCCGGGGCCTGATCAACCTTGGCTGGGTCAAGCTGGGGAGAAGGTCTGATGTTTTTAAAGGACCGAAACCGTCAATGAACCAGGGTAGCCTCACTGATGATGTGCCCTAACCGCATCTAAATGATGTATTTTTCAAATTCAATATATATATATATATATATATATAAATTAAAAAAGTAATATTTTATTACATGGAGGTCTCTTCCTGTATCATTTTTTAATATTAAAATAAAAATTTTAATATTAATTAGGATCGGGTTTTTGGAATTTACCTTCCTGCTTTTTTCGTTTGGTTAAAGTATCTGAATTACTCTCTCTCTCTATATATATATATAGTAATTCAGATACTTTAACCAAGTATCTGACGACAACCTGACGAGCCGTTGTGCGAAACCGCGGTAGGTCTTGGCGATCTTGCGATTTTTTCTCGTGTGTTTTTGCTCTGCGTAACTGCCTCTTAGTTAATCCTTTTTGGTTAGTTTAGTATCGAGCACTTTTCTTTCTTTGTGGTTTGTTCCGTTTGAGGGTTTTTTTCTTTGCTGTGAAGTGCTGTATGTATTGTCGGTGCTCCGCAGTTTTCTTTTTTTTCCCCTCGTTGTCCAAAGCTTTATAGCCGAGGGCGATAACGGAGTTAGATTCTGCCGGTTATTTGTGGTTCTTAAAAATTACTTGTGTAACATTTTAAGATTTGAATACGTACAGAGTCAATTTTATTATTATTATTATTATATATATATATATATATATATATATATATATATATATATATATATTGTAATGTTTGATACACTGGTTTATAAAAGTATAGTATCACTAGTGAGTTTAAAACCTACATGTTTCATAACTTCATTACAATATATATATATATATATATATAATTACAGAAGAGTATTAATGGATGAATAATGTACAAGAGTTGAGGCACATTCTTATTCCAGGGAACAAACGTCTTCAGCATCAAAAACACATTTAAAAAATGGCCGGACCGTTATGTTCTAGGTATCGCTTGATATGAAACAAATTGAAACTGAGGTTTGGACCGCAGACATCTCGTCGATATGGCTGTTGGATGAATCATAGAATCAAGAATGAAGAGATACAGGCGGTAATAAGCATTTGAGTTTTGATGTTTAGCTTATCGAGTGCGCATCTCAGTCACCAAGGTTATTTTCTTTTGCTCTTATCAAAAATCGGATCCAAAGCAAAACAGTTTGGGAGTTTGTTTTTGAGAATCCATTTGCAATTAAAGTGGATGGACAGATTAACAAATAGATAGGACGGAGACGATGGATAAACTCCAGTAGAGGAAGAAAAATATGTACAATTATCTGATAATGAATTAAAGATGAAAGGAGGCAACAATCTAATATGAAATAAGAAAAATTATATGTATATGTATGTGTGTGTGTGGTGGCGCATAGTGTGTATATGTATATGTTTGCATATAGTGCATGAAACTCGAGTCGTGGCCGGTTTTCTTTTTTTTTTTTTTTTTTTTTTTTTTGGAAACAACCAAAATGTTAATATATCCTTCTACCAAGCGCCCGTAGCTCAGAGGTAGAATCGCCGACTAACGCCAATTCGGTCGGGTTTCAATCTTGGATAAAAAGCAATCGGCTGTCTAACTGTACTGATGAGCTGTGATACAGCGAAACAGATCTGTCTGCGGATGACTATTTACGCTCTCACACCCTGATTGAGCAGTCTGGGAGAATGGTAGACTTTGAAAAGCAGTAGCTACTCTGGCATCTATGCATTGTTCATTCAGTAATGAATTAGAACACTCTCAGCTATTGGGCGTGTATAATGATAATATACACGCTAAAAAGTCTGCCTCCTTCTACCAAGCTCCCGTAGCTCAGAGATAGAATCGCCGACTGACGCCAATTCGGTCGGGTTTCAAACCTGGGTAAAAAGCAATCGGATGTCTAACCGTACTGATGAGCTGTGATACAGCGAAACAGAGCTCTCTGCGGATGACTATATATATATATATATATATATATATATATATATATATACTACCAGCCATAATTATTAGGCCACCCCAGTATTTTAAAAAATGATGTATATCATACTACTTGAATAATTGTAAATGAAAAGAGAATGGTTCTGTTATGGTTTATAAAATGGCGAGTGTTCTAAAAATAGAAAAAGATAGACACACTGACGCCAAGAATTCAAAATTGGGCGGCAAAATAAGGAACCGTTTCTTTTGCTAGGAGTAGGAGTAATAGTAGGAGTAAGAAGTAGGAGTTAAGGTCAGTAGTTTTGTGTAGGAGATTTGAAAAAGGTAAGATGCTAGTCAGTTGACCACTAGAGTCCAGAAGGGATAGGCTCGTTTACTACTAGCATCCCACAATGAAGAGAATTTAGCTAGTCTGCTCCTGTATCCACACAAAATTTTAAAGGTTGTAACTTGATGTAAAGTTACATACCAAAAATAAACATCATTAATTCAAGTTTGTGTTATCTTCTAATTATACCAAAACGAAGCAACACAACTGTTCTTTTATTAATACTGCACAATAACATATGCATCAAATGAATTTATAAATATTTAATAATTACCTATATTGCAGTTTCGTCAAGGAAACGATGAAGAAAACTTAGGGTGATTCGGACAGAGTTCATCTTTGCTTCCTTGCCTTGTAATATTTTGCAAAGTAATAATAACAAAAGAACTCATTCTATTTTCATTTGGCAATGAATACTAAAATTAGTATGAAATTCATCATTTCTTTTTTAAAAAAACTGGAGTTGCCTAATAATTATGGTTGGTAGTGTACACACACACACACACACACACACACACACACACACACACACAAACACACATCAAAATGTTGATATATATCAACATTTTGATTCTTCCTGAAAAAAACAAAACAAAAAAAAAAACTGAAAACTCCCACGACTCGAGTGTCATGCACTATGTGCAACCTTTAGGCAGATATTTATCTCCCTCCCCACCGAAGCGGAATGTGGCGCAAGGCCCTTTTAATGTAGGGTATCTGGGCTCTAAATCCCGGGCAAAAATTGTCTAATATTCCCCAGATGAGACTCTACCCTTCGGCGGAATCTCGACTGGGTTAATCTCCGCCCGAAGGCAGAGAGTCCAACAATGACTATTCTGCACAGGCATAACTAACGCTTATATCCACTGGGTCATGTGTCCTTGAGGACAACAGTATATGAATCTTTGGGGGGATTATAAATCTAAGGTATCAGTAACCATTTTTTACCAGAGCACATATTGTACTCTTTGACGCTAATGATTTTGTCTAGGACTTCATATTACTGGTTTCCATATTGTTCAAAATTCTTAGCACCTGAAGAGCGTACAACGGCCGAAACGTCGTAAACATGGCAGCAAAGATGAGGACAATAGTGAAAAAAATTGTTTAGTTTGAATTAGGTACCTCCACTCATTTTCGATAACTAACTTTTAAATTGAATTAAAAAAAAATTTTCTTGAAACTTTTATTTTAGTTTTAATAGCAAGCTAAAGATTAAATTTATTATTTGCAGTATGTAAAATACTCTTGTGTATTTAAAAAAAATATATTGATTGGAATCTAAAACTTTTCAAGCTTTTTAATCTTTTCCTTTGTCGGCGATTCTTGAGTGATCGACACATTTGTAAACAAAACTTAATTCTTGGTTTTAAAAATTTTGTAAAAATAAAAAAATATATATATACGTGACACATTATTTTCAAAAAATTAGCACATTTAATGTTAAATTAATCTGATTTACACAAGTATTACTTATAGCATGAAATTTAGAATAAAACAATTTCTTAATCACGGAGTCGATCTTTTTGACCTGTCCGCCGTATTTGAAATGTGTTGACAGCTCGCAGTGCGAGGTGAGATAAGTGTACCACGATCATAAGTGATATAATTGTACAAAACTTTTTTCGGTAAGGGGAAGAAACCTTGAAACATATGACCTTTTAATGTACAAATAGAAATTACCATACAAAAAAAAAATTAAATAAACAAAAGAAAAAAAATTAAATTTAAAAAAAAATACTGAGGCATGACGATTTGTATTAAACTTTTTAATTTTCAATTAATAAATGTAATCTTCACTTAATAAGTTTATAAACTTACTCCAAAAATCTTTGCAGTATTTTAAAAATGATTTTGAAACTTTATAATGATTTTTTTAAAAATTTTACTATTGGGAGCAGATTTTTGGGAATAAAGTCGAAATGATTGAAAAACTAATATATGATTTACATTTCCCAATGTGTCCTGCGTTTAACAAATAAAACCAGTTTTCCTAAGAAAATCTAATTTTTTAAAATTTCATGAATTTACGTGGAGGGCAGGTAACAGATATAAAAAAATTAACTAAGATTTTTTAAAATAACAATTTCCAAAATATTCTTTTGTGAATAAGTACTGAAAATTTCATTAAAATCCGACAATTATTTGATTTTTTCAAGAATTTCTAAATTAATGTGTTTGTCACCGGAAAAAAAAAGACGCAACAAAAAAATTTAGTTATGTAAATATTACGTTTTCCATTGTAAACGCTTGTAAAGATTTGGTTACTCGATAACTAAAATCAAAACAAGATTTTTACCAAAATTTCGAACGTGTTAGAAAGGATTAAAAATGTCTTTAAATAATTAAAAGATAATTTGATCTTTCCTGCTAATAATAACTTAAATATTTTGATGGAAAAGGTTCGTTTTTATTAAGTTTGGAGCCTTTTTTCTTTATTTTATGTTGTTTTTTTCAGCAGTTTAGTGTGTAACACTGTAAGGATTCCTTATGCAGACACATCAAACAGATATCGACGAACCCAAAACACACATGGCCGCGAGGGGAGAGAGTTCTGTTTCTTTCTTCCTTGTTTGTCCTGTTTTCTCTCCTTTTCTTTCTCGGAGAAACGATCGACCGAATTGTGAAATTATTGTTAAATTTTTGAAAAAGACACCCACGTAAGGATGTAATTGTAATTGACGCTGAGGCGTGAATGTATAAAATCAACGAAGTAGCGCTGGCATGGCGCGAGTTGTGCGCGATTGAGATAAACCAGGCAAACGAAGCTGACGTTATATTTTAATGGGTAGATATTCCGATGTTTTACCACCCCGCGCCATATTTAAACGGTTTCAACAAAATCAGAACGGATTTTAAATCAAGGCAGAGAGACACAAGTCGGCAGCAGAGGTACGTCAGACAGACAAAAAACGCGTGAATTGAAAGAAGCAGAAATAACATTCCCCTTTCTCTCTTTCCCTCTTCCATACGCTAGTGGAATGAACATCGCTTTTAGACAGAGAAGCAAGAAGACTGTAATATGTCTATCAACAACAACAACATACCAGCCGCAGTAATTTGTGGACTTGAAAACTTTGGATTATATTTTATTTTTAGTTCTTATTTTTTATTCTATTATTACTATTCTCTCTCTCTCTCTCTCTCTCTCACTCTCTCTCTCTCTTGATGTACAGAGAATTACAATATAATCACTACTACACATAGACTGGCCTTCATTACTGCCTTGATTGTTTTTGTTCTTGTCTATTTCCTTTGTTTCTGCATGTGCAGCCAAGAACCTCTTGATTTCAGTTGTTGAGAAGTGCAGCACGAAGACAACGGTTCTTTTTTTTTTTCGCAAATCTGTAATTTCCTCTGAGATCAGAAATCACAACGTGGCAGGGGAGGTGAAAGATTTTCGACTGATCATTTGACATCTTCGATCACCTGGGGTGGAAGGGAAGCGAACAGCTGCAGACTAAGGTGCGAGTAACTTACGGCCAGTTAGCGCACGCAACGTAATTTTGAGACCAAGAGGGGGTTGGGGTGTCACAAGTGGAGGTACCTTGTTTGAATGATACTTTCTTCAAACATTTTAATGAACATTGTCTAGCTAAAAATAGAGAAAAATCGAGCAACATTGATTTTACTTTTATTACCACTTTTCAAATTTGACTGTGTTCAAAAGTACTTAACATTCATACAAACAATGCGGTAAAAAGGGTATTTCAAAACTATTTTCAGTTATTTTGGTATGGTTTGTACATCGACCAATCACAGGTTGTCTTCAGTAAATGTATTAACCAAGCACGTCACTCAATCGGTACATAGTGATAACAGGTCTACAGACTGTCCTGCTATCGAAACTTATTAAAATGGTTAAAACCAAATAATTATCAAATGTTATTTTTTTCTTTTTCTTTTTCTTTTTCTGAAACATTTCACCCTAAGCAAGGAATTCCACTGTCACTGTTGCACAGGGGGTTACATAGGAGAAGGTCATGAGAGAGTGATTAGATATAGGAAATTTCAGAAGGAGGGTGATAGACAGGTAAGGATGTACATAGGAAGAGTGTTTGAAAAAATGGGTGAGAGTTAGTGTATTAGGAGGTGTCTATTGACCTTACATTTAAACTCCTGGAGATTGTAGCTATCGGGGAAGCAAGTATGTGGAGGGGAATTCCACAGGCGGGAAGTGCGAGAAAAGAAGCTGTTGGAGTAAAAATTGCGGTTACATTTTATCGGTTTCACTTTAAAAGGGTGGCACCTAGTTGCTAATCTAGTATCTCGTGCAAATTCGTATTTAGGAGGCACCAGTGATCGAAGTTCATCGGAGCAGAAGCCGTGAAAGTATTTATACAAGAGGCACAAGGAAGCCATGTAACGCTGGTGAGAGAGTGACTGCAAGCGGGTCAGCCAAGTCGGTATCGATCACATTACAGATTCTCCGTTGTATTTTGTCAAGAACCCCTAGGAGAATAGCAGGGGCACCCGACCAGATGTGGCAGCAGTATTCAATACACGGGCAGATGGTAGATTTATATATGTGCAGGGTAGCTTTGGACTGAAAAAAATTTCCGGGCCCTGCACAGAGAACCGAATGCTGCACAGAGTTGGTAAGGGGCATCGAAAAATTACTCAAGACTTAAATTTGCTTGTCTGTATATTGTGTGCTATTGTTCGAAAGTGGAAAAAATATACCACTGAAGGGGTGGTTGTTCAAAGAAATTAAACGAAGCTACTGAACAATCCCCATCCCACCGCATCCCTCCTCCAAACATGAACCTGTACAGTTGACCGCAGATCTTGTTCTTCTATGAGCCTTGTCCATTCAGAACGTAGGTGATCATGACCTTTCACGTCTTCCTAGCACGCTTTCCCTTGTTACACCACGCAAACCTCGTTCTGCCATCCACCTGCTCAGGCCAGTCAAGTATGTTACAAGCTACTTTCCTCTGTTTCTCCTTTCCTCTATCTGGCCTGTGAGTATCACATTCTCCAAGCCCTTCTTCCTAATTGCATGTCCCAGGAACTTTAGCTGTCTCTTTCTGATGCTCAGTATTAATTTCCTTTTTGTTTCCATCCTTTCCAAAACCACATCATTGCTCAAATGCTCTATTCATGACATCCGCAGCATCCTTCTGTAGAACCACATTTCTGTCGCTTCAAGTTTTTCCTTCATCTTTGATGATATTGTCCCGCATTCACTGCCATATTGAAGAACTGACATCACATAGCAATCCAGTACTCTGTTCTTTGTTTCTAGCGAAATTTTTCTGTCTCTTAATACTCTACTCAACTTCTGGAACGCGTCTTTCGCCATGCCAATTCGCCTTCGGATCTCTGTGTCGCACTTTCCGTCTTCTGTTAGAACACTTCCTAGTTATTTAAATTTTTGTACCTGCTTGATTTTAGTATCCCCCACCTGTAATTGGCATTTTAGGCTGCCCTTTTTACTGATGACCATGTATTTGGTTTTCTTGCAGTTTATTTGTAGTCCTTTCTTGTCACTCTCTTCAACTACCTTCTGTAGGAGGTCTTGTAGTTTCCTTTCCGTGTCTGCTATCAGCATTGTATCATCTGCGTACATGTTGTTAAAATTGTGGCCTCCGATGATCAATCCTGGCTTAACTTCTGGGGTCCTCTGCTGTACAAGTTGAATAAATCTAGTGAAAAGACATACCCTTGTCTTACGCCCCTTTCTATCTTTGTATACCTGGTGAATTCGTTACCCGTCCGTATGCAGGCGGTTTGCTGCCAGTAGAGGTTCTTGATAGCTGTAATGTCTTTCCCAAATATGTCGAGGTTGCTGAGCATTTCTATCAATTCTTTGTGGTGTACTTTGCCGAACGCCTTGACATAATCAATAAAACATAGCTACACGAATTATTCATTAAAATGTTCGCTTTTTAACAGTGCCTTATTATTTCATTTCTTTTAAAAATAACTAACAGTATAGCCCGGCGTTGCTCGGGTGTAATGAAAGCTTTAAAACTAATCCATGGTCCTGGACTCTTTCGACGTTGGCACAAAAGACTAAAAAGCAATAGTTGTTTCCAATTAAAGCGAAACCGTAGACTGAATGAAAAATGAATGGATGTAAGTCAAATTTTGATTTCCTGGTATCGATATCAAATAAGCTTTTTTCGTCGCAAACTGAATTTTGAAGGCTAAGTAAGTCCTCTTTATATATATTATCGATTTTCTTCACTATTGTAAGAACTGCAACCTTGAAATTTCTGAATATCTTTTCTTATGTCTTTGTCTATGAGTGTATCAAATTTGATTAAAATCGAACCACTCCTTCTATAACCCAATTTTTTCGATTATCGATTTTCGATATTTATCGGGGGTACCTCGACACAAAGCCTAGCTAAGAACACTCGCAGACGCTTATAGTACAACTGTGTAAATTTTCAAGAAAATCGATTCAGCCGTTTCGGAGTCCATAGGTAACGGACACACACACACACACACACACACACACACACACACACACACACACACACACACACACACACACACAGTTCTATTTATAAATAAGTTTAGATAGATTATGTCGTCCAGTTGTGAAGTATATATATGTATTTCCCCCAGTAACGGTCAGGTAGATAATCTTTAAGGAAACAGCTCCAATCTTTTCACTTTTATGTAGCCCCCTGCACATCAGTGGCGTTACCGCCTTGCTCGGGGTGATATGATTAAAAAAAAAATAAAAAAATAATCCTCTCAAATATTTACCCGTTACTTTTGACGGCAGTAGTACACACGTGTATATATATATATATATTAGAGAGAGAGAGAGAGAGAGAGAGAGAGAGAGGGAGAGAGAGAGAATGAGAGTGATAATAAGAAGTTACAGAAAGAGGAGTGAGAGAGCGAGAGTGAGAGAAAGAAAGAAAGAAAGCGAGAGAGAGAGAGAGAGAGAGAGAGAATGAGAGTGATAATAAGAAGTTACAGAAAGAGGAGTGAGAGAGCGAGAGTGAGAGAAAGAAAGAAAGAAAGCGAGAGAGAGAGAGAGAGAGAGAGAGAGAGAGAGAGAGAGAGAGAGAGATATGGTGGGGGTTATTGTTAAGTGGTGTCTAAGGTCACCAGATCTAATACAATACGAATTTGCAATTTCAGAATTTTCACAAAGTGAATTTGCAAGACAATGCCAAGAAGAATTTAAGAATTCAACAAAATAGTAATAGAATTTGACATTTCGTAATGTGATCATCAATTCCGAAGCAGTTTCTACTTATTACACAAGAGGTGTTAATTCCGATGAGGGAAGAAGAATTTTTCTTTGTGTCTAAGAAGTAGCAACTCTCCTCTTTTATTTTTTTTCCAGCTATTTTGCCATCAGAAATGTGATAATTCAGCTAAGACGCAAGAAAGTCACTGGGAAGGGAAGAGAATGATAATATTTTACGAAGAAGAAAGGACAATAAAAGAACAGGTAATTTCGTTAAACGAGGAAATGTGAAAAAGATCGAAGATGGTGATTGGCGCTGCATTTAATTTGTTTGAAGATTGTAGGCAGGTGGGAAGCAAGAAATCGGAAAACGGTTCCACAAACGAGAAGAAACTATGGCGGACCTGAAGCAAACTTTACACCACGTTTAATTTCGTTGTTTTTCATTTTTTTTTTTTTCAGCGCAGTTTTATCGATTACCCCCTTAGCTTTACGATTGACAAAAAAACTTTTGAAAAATTTCAATATTTAAACATTTTCTGTTGGGGGATCATTTTCTCATACAACGTTATAGTACATCGAGCCTCCATTTTGAAACCAGTCGCCGGTACGACATTACCACCACCTGTAAATTTGTTCATTGTCAAATTTTTTGAACTTTTTTCATTGCAATATTATCTTTTACATCTTAAACTTTACGAATGACAAAAAAAAAAAAAAAAAAAAAAAAAAAAAAATTCAATATTTAAACAATTTTCGGGTGGCAGTTTCTCATACAACCTTATAGTGACTTGAAAATGAAGGATCGATTTACTTTAACGTTGTATGAGAAACCGACCCCCTCCCAAATATGTTTTAATATTGTCATTTTTCAAAATTTCTTTTGATAATCGGAAAGTTTAAGTAACAAGCGATAGGAGTGCGCTGAAAAAAGTAAAAACATTAAAAACAACGAAATTAAACGAGGTGGTAGTTTGCTTCAGGTCCGCTGAAACTATTCCTGATATAAGAGAGTTCACGGGACCGGATAAAAGTTATCTTATATCAGGGTTTGGTCTATTTTATATACCTTACCACAGGCTCTAATTTGGGACCAGAGAAAATTTCTCTTATATCCGGGTAACTTACAATTTTAGATAGCTATTTCAACAGTAAAACGATGGGACCTATTTGCCAATCTAGCAGTAGGTTTAAATTTATGCGGTCGAGTTATCAGGGGAAAAAAGCACATTAGAACAGTTAACATGAAAATATTTATAGAACAGACAGGGGGAAGCCAAGTCATGGCGGCGAGAAAGTGACCGAATTCATGATGATAAATTAGGATCGATTACATTTCGGATACTTCTTTGGATTTTATCGAGAATCTCGAGATATATAGCAAGAACACCATACGAGATAAGCACAACAATGTTCAATGCACGGAGGTCAGGTAGATTTATACATATACCAGACAGATTCTGACGAGAAAATTTATCTGTGTCATCAGAGCGAGCCAACCTTCTGAGCAACAGAACTAGCAATTGATACATTGTATGTATGTATGCCGCATTCACCCTAGTCGGGTTGAGCGGGCTTCCTCCCTGACGGAGCAAGTCTCATTGGGATTTGTTTAAGGGCAGGGTCCCAAGTCCAAGTCCCAAAGTGGATTATGATCAATCCACTTTGTTTGGACACACATTTTCGACGAACACAAAGTGTTGCTCTCCTGAGGGCAGCAACAG
The DNA here is from genome assembly GCA_037127315.1 of Ascarosepion bandense. Classification (NCBI taxonomy): domain Eukaryota; kingdom Metazoa; phylum Mollusca; class Cephalopoda; order Sepiida; family Sepiidae; genus Ascarosepion; species Ascarosepion bandense. Next base: position 1,153,575 of record JBBBDQ010001202.1, read on the forward strand.
CTATGATGGGGGGGGGGGTGCAAAAACGGTTCTCTATGATGATTAAAAGATCAGTCAGTTAAGTGCCATACCTAATACACGCTTGGGCGATCATGTCTCGAAACAGACATGACTGACTGGGCAGAAGATTTTCCTGTAGTAGGTTATCATTATATTCTGCAGTAGACTGGTCGCCAACCAGGACTATAAAACCCAATCTGTCGTGTTATTTAATCCATACCTCGAGGAATGCAATGAACTCAACTGGAATTCGAAATCGTTTTTTTGATTTCTCGTTATCCACTGCTCCACAACGCATATCCGATTAAAAGATTACAGTTTTATTTTGATGATGTCACTTCTTGCCCCAGTTAACAACTGACTGTAGGTCATTTTTGAGAGCAACTGCCAGCTTTATTTTGGAATACTTATGTGTTTGATGAACAATATGTTCATTAGAATTAAATCTGTAATTCTCTACGTATGTGTATTTGTCATTTTTGGTGTGTAATTTAACTTTTTGCAGTGTGACATTTACGACATTTTTTATAATCCTATCACCTCAAGCAAGACAGTTTACTGCCACTGGTGCTCAGGGGGTTACATAGGAGGACAGTTATGAGAAAGAGTGACAGGTTATAGGGGGTGTCAGGAAGTGGGTAAGAGAAGGATGAGAACACTGATGAGAGTGGCGTGGACGGAGAAGGGAGCATGAGAGAGAGGATGCAGGTTAGTGAGATAGGAGATGAATACTGACTTTACATTCAAATTCTTGGAGATAGTAGCTGTTGGGAGAGCAAGTATACGAAAAGGAACTCCACAGGCGAGAAGTGAGAGAATAGAAGCTGTTGGAGTAGAAGTTGCGTTTACATTTTATTGGTTCCCCAGTAAAAGGGTGGGATTTAGTTGCTAATCTAGTGGCTCGAGTAAATTTATACCTAGGGGGCACCAGAGAGCTAAGTTCATCGGAGCAGAAACCGTGAAAGTATTTATAGAAGAGACACAGGGAAGCCACATTACGCAGGTGAGAATGTGACTGTACCTGAGCTGCCAAGTCGGGATCGATCACATTACAGATTCTCCAGTGGACCAGTCAAGGACCCCTAGGTGGATAGCAGGAGCACCCGACCAGATATGGCAGCAGTATTCAATGCACAGGCGGATGGTAGATTTATATATGTGCAGGATGGCTTCAGACGGGAAAAAAATTCCTGGCCCTACACAGAGAACCGACCTTCTTAGCAGCGGATTTAGCTATGGATTTTATATCGTCATTCCACTTGAGGTCTGTTGTGTGCGTTAACCCGAGGAAGCGCAGTATATATATATATATATATATATATATATATATATATATATATATAACTCTAGCAATTTGTCAAACGTTATGTTCGAAGCATAAAAATTTACAGTAATTTTTAGCAATACAGTTTTCCGGTTACATTGGTTACCATAACTCACACCCCGAAGATGATTTCAGAAAGAGGTTGAAAGTACTTGGATACCTTGAGAAATGAATGAAAATAACATTTGTCAACGTTACATATCATTTCTGACATCTTTTGATTGTAATACGTGAAAGATTATCCGTGAGTATGAACTGATTTTATTAAAAAATAAGCAACCATAATGTTTGAAATTTATTTAATCTGACATGTTTAAAAGGAAATTTGCTGCCTAAATACACACACACACACACACACACACACACACACACATATATATATATATATATATATATATAATAAACAATTTTTCACTTTTATTAAAGCTTCTTCAGAGACCGAAAAAAATGAAAACAAAGATCATTTATGAGAAATTTTATGAAAATATGTGTCATTTGGCAGGATTCGAACCTGCAACCCCTAACATGACACACATTTCTCATAAATAGTCAAGTCGGTAGAAATATATATATATATATATATATATTACCATACCATTAATCAACAATTTCACACTTACACACCAAATTCCTCAAAAGTCTAACGATCAAAACGAGACATTCACTTAATTACCAATAACCCCAACCAACCCCCACGACAACAACGAACCAAATATAAACAGAGAATGAGTTCAAACCTTTATTTCCCCCGAAGAAGTATTTAAATCCAAACACTGAAACAACCATATGATTGTAGGGAAGAGGACATATATAGAAAAAATTATGTACATGTTCTAAAACATAATTTATAATATATATATATAATATATATAGTGTTTAATTAGAACAGAATATCTACTCAAATACGAATATCGATTAAAAATAATATTCAAACAAATAAATTAAATCTGCCTTAATTCATAGTTATTAATTCTAATTCGTCATTCTACGGAACTTTCCGTAACATTGACTGTTTATATTTTTTTACATTGCGATACATTTCTGAGCAGAGATATTTACTAGAAATTAAAAATTGTACGTAAGGCTTGATTTGTCTTCGTTTAGACTGTGTAATCATTCGTGGTCGAGCGGTCTAAGACGCACCAGATCAATGGTGGTAGTTATAGATGTGCGCGCGCATGTGTGTGTGTGTGTGTGTGTGTGTGTGTGTGTGTGTGTGTGTACTTATTTTTATATACATTATTTTATAAGTCTTTTATTTTCTTTTTATAAACAACTCTGGGTTTTACTGCATATGCAAGATCATGTCTTTTTTTTGTCTACGAGTTCGATCACCTAAGTAGCGTGGAGTTCCGGTCAGTACTTTTATAGTATACCGCTTGGGGACATCGAATATTGTATGCGACCTCCTACAATACAAAATAAGTTCAGTTTTAAATAACCCATAAAGGGTTGATAACCTGTAAAATATATCAATCAATCCATTTCCTTTCTTACACTTTTTCTTAAAAACTGTTTACCCAACAACTAATAGATTAAAAAACAAGAAGATTTCGTTAGAAAGAAAGAAAAGATTACTGAACTTTTATGTAATATATGTCCTCTTATATGACAGTGAATGCTAGACAATCTAATCACAGACGGGTAGAGGCTTGGGGTAACAGAAATGTGAGTCTACAAAAAGATAACATGGAACAAACAAGTTTTGAAGAAAATGGATATTTACAAAGATATTTATACATAGCATCAGTCAGGGACAGAAGTTTCTCGGGCCTATAATGAGAAAAGAAGGTTTGGAAAATTTGACACAAACAAGACATATTGATGGCGAGAAGGGTTTGGTTTCTTTTGTTTTGCGGCATACAAACCTCAGTGAGTTATTGTTGTGGATTCCGGATGAGGAACCACACAAAATAATGAACAACAAAACAGAGATTTGAGATAGAAAAGGAGGTTATAATTGAACGTAAAAATACAAACTTGAAAGCAGGTTAGTAATCCAAGAATAAGATTAGTAAAGAATATGCAAATCTTTGAACTGAAGCCGTGCTGGAAATAGTATATTCGTGTAATATTATTCTGGCTGAGTGGAGCTCAGAGCTACTGATGCGGTATTCTCTGTGTAACTTCGGTATCTCTCGGTAACTTACAGATCAGTCGCAGTACTCGTACAATGTCTGTAACTGATCTCACTATGACAGTAGTATATGTATACTCAAGTCGGATCCATTATCATAGAAAAAGGGGAGATCCCACAACACCCCCTCCCTAGTTTCTTCTTTGGGGGTACTTAATATTTTTCCGTTTGCTTATTTTTATTTTTTTATTTTTTTCAATTGGAGTAGATAGACTAAACTATCGCCCGGTTCACACTCCACCCATGTCTATTGAACAAGTGTAGAGGCTCATCCCTTGTTCCCTGTTTAGGATGTGGTTTCCGGCTTTCTTTTTTCCAATCTTTTCACTTTTATGTAGCCCCCTGCACATCAGTGGCGTTACCGCCTTGCTCGGGGTGATATGATTAAAAAAAAAAATCTATAATTAGTTGTTCCGTAAATTTTCGTTTCCTGTTAGTTCTTCTAATTTCTGTATTTACTGGAGGTTTCTGAATCTCAAAAGCTTCAAAGATTTCTTCCATCGCGTCGTCGTTTTCTGAGGGTGACGAGCTTGGCTCCTCACTCCTTCCTTTTTGTATATGGTTTATGTGTCTCCAATGGTTTAAATTTTTTTCCCTGTGTTGTGTACATAATATTTCCTAGTCTGTTTATCATTATTTCCGGTTCCCAATACGCCATATTACTTTTGAAAGTTCTAAAGTAAACTCGTTCACCTGGTTTGAATAATCTTTTCGTAACTATGGGTGTAATAAATATTGGCATCACATTCTGCTTTAGCTCGATTTTTTGCTGTGAATTTGTTATATCGCCCTAAACGGCTTAAAAATACCACTGTAAAATAATTGTGTAATTCGTCTTTCAATTTCGTAGCTTCTGTCGGCTCACACTCTATTTTCTTACAACAATAGCTAATGGGTAAATCCCATACATCAAACTTCTGCATTCAGTTTGTGCTTATCAGTTTGTGCTTATCAGATTGAATTTCCATTTGTTTTTCTTCATTTGCCTTTTGAATTTCCATTTGTTTTTCTTCATTTGCCTTTTGAATTTCCATTTGTTTTTCTTCATTTGCCTTTTGAATTTCCATTTGTTTTTCTTCATTTGCCTTTTGAATTTCCATTTGTTTTTCTTCATTTGCCTTTTGAATTTCCATTTGTTATTCTTCATTTGCCTTTTGAATTTCCATTTGTTTTTCTTCATTTGCCTTTTGAATTTCCATTTGTTTTTCTTCATTTGCCTTTTGAATTTCCATTTGTTTTTCTTCATTTCCCTTATGAATTTCCATTTGTTTTTCTTCATTTGCCTTTTGAATTTCCATTTGTTTTTCTTCATTTGCCTTTTGAATTTCCATTTGTTTTTCTTCATTTGCCATTTGAATTTCCATTTGTTTTTCTTCATTTGCCTTTTGAATTTCCATTTGTTTTTCTTCATTTGCCTTTTGAATTTCCATTTGTTTTTCTGCATTTGCCTTTTGAATTTCCATTTGTTTTTCTTCATTTGCCATTTGAATTTCCATTTGTTTTTCTTCATTTGCCTTTTGAATTTCCATTTGTTTTTCTTCATTTGCCTTTTGAATTTCCATTTGTTTTTCTTCATTTGCCTTTTGAATTTCCATTTGTTTTTCTTCATTTGCCTTTTGAATTTCCATTTGTTTTTCTTCATTTGCCTTTTGAATTTCCATTTGTTTTTCTTCATTTGCCTTTTGAATTTCCATTTGTTTTTCTTCATCTTTTTGCCTTTTAATTTCCATTTGTTTTTCTTCATTTGCCTTTTGAATTTTCCATTTGTTTTTCTTCATTTGCCTTTTGAATTTTCCATTTGTTTTTCTTCATTTGCCTTTTGAATTTCCATTTGTTTTTCTTCATTTGCCTTTTGAATTTCCATTTGTTTTTCTTCATTTGCCTTTTGAATTTCCATTTGTTTTTCTTCATTTGCCTTTTGAATTTCCATTTGTTTTTCTTCATTTGCCTTTTGAATTTCCATTTGTTTTTCTTCATTTGCCTTTTGAATTTCCATTTGTTTTTCTTCATTTGCCTTTTGAATTTCCATTTGTTTTTCTTCATTTGCCTTTTGAATTTCCATTTGTTTTTCTTCATTTGCCTTTTGAATTTCCATTTGTTTTTCTTCATTTGCCTTTTGAATTTCCATTTGTTTTTCTTCATTTGCCTTTTGAATTTCCATTTGTTTTTCTTCATTTGCCTTTTGAATTTCCATTTGTTTCTCTCTGATTTTAAGTTGTGCTTCCATTTGTTTTTCCTCGAATGTTAAATGTCTTTCTTCACTTCTTTTTATGATTACTACCATTTCTTTTTGAAAGTCATCCATGGTTTGCTGCTTTGATTCAGTGGGTGGTTTTACTGTTGCTTTTTTGCATTTAATCTTGTAAAAAAATATGCGAAAGAATTTTTCCTGTTGCAACTTTCAAATACATTTTTTTACAATTTTTCTTTCTATCTCTTTTCGTTCCAAAGTTGTTAATACAAGCAGATTTCCTGCAATAGTGTCGCCACATTGTTTGTGGTCGACTTGTGTGGCACTATGGTTTTTTCGTTGTTCTCTATGAATTTTTTCGAGTTTTGTCTTGACAATCAAATTTTTCGTCCGCAGGTTATTGTGTTCGACTCGAATTCGAATCCTTCGTCGTTAAGTTGGAATCCTTTCTCGCTAAGTTGTTGTTGTGTATGTGAGTTCGAATCTTGGTCGTTAAGTTGTTGTGGATTCCGGTGAAGAACCACACAAAATACTGAACAACAAAACAGATATTTGAGATAGAAAAATAAGTTATATTCAACGTAAATATACGAACTTAAACGCAGGGTAGTAATCCAGTAATGCGGCTAGTAAGGAATATATATATATATATATATATATATATATATATATATATATAGTAAGGATATATATATATATATATATATATATATATATATATATATATATATATATCTTTGAAGTGAAGCCGTGCTGAAAATAGTATATCCGTTCAATATTATTCTGGCTGAGTGGAGCTCAGAACTACTGACGCGGTATTCTCTGTGCAACTTCGGTAACTCTCGGTAACTTACAGATTAGTCGCAGTACTCGTACAATGTCTGTAATGGATCTCATTATGACAGGAGTATATGTATACTCAAGTCAAGACCATTATCATAGAAATAGGGAAGATCCCACAACAGTTATTTAATGCCGACGAAATTTTTACAATAGATTTATATGAATAGAATATACTTTCTTTGTAAAGTGGGTTTCGTTAAGAATTAGATTTTATTGCTGGTAATATTTTTAAAGACATAATTTTGTTGATAAGATTTTCCTTCAAAAACGTGTTTTTGTTGGTAATATTTTCATTAAAAAAAATGACTCCGGTTTGGGGGTTAACTATTTACCGATAGCTGGGACCTTAACATGTGCTACCACTCCGGGTGAGGGTGGACCTGGGAAGAACAGCAATTAAGAGGTGGTTCCATGCTCCTCACAACCTCCCAATCAGAGGCCTTGCTACCACTTCGGGTCAGGGCGGACCTGGAAACAACAGCAATTAAGAGGTGGTTCCATGCTCCTCACAACCTCCCAATCAGAGGCCTTGCTACCACTTCGGGTCAGGATGGACCTGGGAACAACAGCAATTAAGAGGTGGTTCCATGCTCCTCACAACCTCCCAATTAGAGGCCTTGCTACCACTTCGGGTCAGGATGGACCTGGGAACAACAGCAATTAATAGGTGGTTCCATACTCCTCACAACCTCCCAATCAGAGGCCTTGCTACCACTCCGGGTCAGGGTGGACCTTGGAACAACAGTAATTAAGAGGTGGTTCCAAAACCACCCAATCAGAGGCCTTGCTGTCGGATGCAGTTTACAGTCATACCCAGGACCAAATTGCGAAAAGGAGGTAGAGGAAAGCAGCATATAACCTACATAACCAGCAAGTGTAAATGGCTGGCAGAACTGGGATTAGGGGAAACAGCAAAAAAGCAAACTTTGCTAAGATCTGCAAAGAAGAAGACGTTTTGCAGAGTTAGGATCGCACATCCAGAAAGAAGAAAGCATATAGAAGAAAAGTGTTCTCCCGTTATATTCTCTCTAAATATTTTGACGAAATGGATGGCAGAGCAGGGTTTGGGAAGAGTAACAAGAGAAAGGGTGTTAACAGATACAAGAAATAGGCAGATGTGGAGGGCCACGATCGCCTAGGTCCTGAAGGAACACTGCACATAGAAGAAGAGTTTTAAATAACTAATTTGTATTGAGAAGATTTGGATTCATATAAGAAATTATAATGTGGGTATAAAGTGGGGGATCAGTTCTATATTTTAATCAATATATAAACTAATCCCTCACTTTGTGGTCTTTACTAGTTTCCATACAATTATTGGGCAAATGGGTGGCAGAGCAAAGTTTGGGAGGGGTAACAAGAGAAAGGGTGTTAAGAGCTACCAGAGATAAGGAGATGTGGAGGACCATGATTTCCTACTTCCTGAAGGGACACGGCATAAAAAAAGAAGAAAAGTTATAAATAACGAATCAGTATTGATAATAGTGGGATTCATACCAAATCAGAATTTGATGAAGATATAAGAAATTATAATGTGGATATAAAGTGGGGGATCAGTTCTATATTATAATCAATGTATAAATTAACCCCTCACTTTTTGACCTTGCTAGTTTCTATGTATTTATATTCTAGATTTATTGGTTTGAGCAAATGGATGGCAGAACAGGGTTTGGGAGGAGTAAGAAGAGAAAAGATGTTAAGAGGCACTAGGGATAGGGAGATGTGGAGGGCCATGATCGCCTACGTCCTGAAGAGACACGGCACATAGATGAAGAGTTATAAATAACTAATGAGTATTGAGAAGGGGTGGATTCATACCAAATCAGAATTTGATGAAGAAATTAGAAATTATAATGTGGGTATAAAGTGGGGGATCAGTTCTGTATTATAATCAATATATAAACTAATCCCTCACTTTGTATCCTTGCTAGTTTCTATGCATTTATATTCTAGATTTATGGGCTTGAGCAAATGGATGGCAGAGCAAAGTTTGGGAGAGGTAACAAGAGAAAGGGTGTTAAGAGCTACAAGGGATAGGGAGATGTGGAGGGCCATGATCGCCTACATCCTGAAAGGACACATAGAAGAAGAAGAAGAAGAAGAAGAAGCCGTAATAAAATGTCTGAAAATTTTATTAACTCATGGTTATTATTAGAAATGTTCCACATGTGAGATTTAAATGTATTGTATACAATTATACATTTTATCAGATAAAACCAAGAAAACTTTCCCAAATAGGGAAAGAAACTTAATGAATATTCATAAGCGTGATAACTCGGAAGACAGACACTGAAGATATGTTTTTTTTCTGAACGTTAATGCTCGTAAATTGGCTCTGCGTTTATCAGACCGTATCTTTCTCGTCCGAAGATAGAAGACTTTTTGCAGTGTTTACATTCTTTTCAGTCGTGCCATGATTCCAAACATGGCAAATAAATACGTATTTATTTCTTCACTTAAAAATAGGTTCTCCCCCCCCCCCACTAAATCGCTAAAAACAGCAATAGTATGAAAGACAAAAGGCTCCAAACTTAATAAGAACGAGGTTTTTCTGTTAAAATGTTTATATCGTTATTAAAAGGAAAAATCAAAGTATCTTGTAATCATTTTTTATTTATCCGACACATTGTCGGATGGGAAATATGAAGTAATTCTTGATGCATTTTCCTATCATTTAATCTAAGTTCTACCTATGTTCACTGACACATAATTAATAATTCATAATGGTGAAATCATAGCAGGTATCTCTTATTTTATTCCGTTTGTAGTGAGGGGTAGTAGTATACCGTAGCAGGTTAACGGAATTTGACCTTGTGGGAAGATAGCCCACTATAATTCATAAAATGATTATAAATTCAAGAAAGACAATTAGAGTATAAAATAACATATATATATATATATATATATATATATATATATATATATAGCAATTATGTTTTACAAATAAAATAATACTTGAAATAAAAGCCCAACGGAAGTTAGAGAGTTCATGGCAATTAATAATGAGCTGAAAGAGATAAAAGAATGTTCATTGAAGATATAATGCTGAAAAGGTAAAGGGTTTAGTAGTGTGATTAATGTTCATTTTCAAGTTGCCGATTTTCAGGTCAATAAGTACTTTTGATGAATGTCTTTGAAAAGGTCGATAAGTACTTATGAGACAGGCAAGGAAAAAAGAGGCAAGCATAGTAGCCGCTCAACTAAGGTCAAGGGAATTAGTTACACTCTTCTCCTTTGGTCTGTGCCTGTCTGTCTGGGTGCCTTTTGTCACAGCTTTTATATTTGCCCCCTGGATCAAAAGCTAGTCGTTTCGAATTTCATCCTTGTATTTGATTCCGGGCTTCCTATTTGCTGGTAAATAAAATTCGCGAAGGCTCGCGAAATGGTAATTTGATATTTGATTAATTTTTATTTTTCAACTGGAACATCTGCGCGAACTCGGATGCGCGCACGACGATTTTTATTCATTTTCTGTTTAGTTGTGAGAGAGTACACATCCGGTTCATCGCTTTTGTTCGGTCGGTATCACCACAAAATACGTAATTACCTTCCAGATACTTTAATAGAAATTTTGATAAACAAATTCCAGACGTAATCACTCAGTCTTAAAGGGTTCCGTTCGGTTCGGTTATCAAGTATAAGAAAAGATAGACGTTCGGTTATCAAGTATAAGAAAAGATAGACGTTCGGTTATCAAGTATAAGAAAAGATAGACAAGTGAACGATGACGAGGATGGCGGTGAGAGAGAAAGCGAGAAGTAATAATAGCGATCGCTTGACGTTTGCGAAGGGACGTGTTAATTACGCTCGTCATCTTCTCTCTGGCGACAGTCGAATTTGCTCCGTCTTTTATTTCGTTTGTGGGGCTCGAAAAGGTCATTTGGGAATTCACTCCCGGATGTGATTCTGGCCTTTCAATTAGACGACGAACAAACTTCGTGTCGGCTCGTAAAATGGGTCGAGAAAATAATGTTTCTGATAATTGAAGATTATTTAAATTTTGTTTTTAGATGTTTCTTAGTTTTCTATTGGCCGAAAAACATTTCGCATCAAGGTGTGAAAATTAACAAGTTTTGTTTTGGATTCGCTTTTGCATGTGTGCTAAGCAAAATTTTGTAAATTTAAGTAAATTCGTTTATATCTAACAAAGTCAATGAGTTAGTGCTTAGCATTTGAAATTTTATATCTAAAACTTGTTTTGTTCACTACAGTCTCGTGGTGCATTGGATATCGGCTCGGAACGAGAAATCGGGGAACCGAGTTCGAATTCCAGCTGAACTCATTGCATTCACTTACGCGCAAATACTCTTGGGAAAGGTATTAATCCATCTATTATTCCTTCCAGTTATGGGTTAAATAACAGGACAGATTGGGTTCTATAGCCTTGGTCGGCAACCAGTCTACCACAGAAAGCAATGGCAACCTACTGCGGGATAATCTTCTGCCCAGTCAGTCATGTCTCTTTCGAGACATGATCGCCCAAAGCGTGTATCACGTATGGCACTTAACTGACTGAATGGTGAAATACGTAATTACCTTCCAGATACTCTAATAGAAATTTTGATAAACAAATTCCAGACGTAGTTTCCTAACATCAAAGTTTGATTCTGCTTTGTTTGGCTGACTCAAAATTCATAATCATGAAATACGTAGCTTCCAAATACACTAATATATAGCATATAGAACATCTCTTTTGATTTTCTTATATTCATCTTCATCTTTTTAACAATTTTTCTTAAAAGTCGTTTACGAAACAATGAATGATTCATCGTTATATTCGCCCTAAATAGTTTGACGAAACATACATCAGATAAACCAAGAAAACGTAGTAATTTGTGTGTGTATGGAGGGAGTATTTCTTCAATTAAAAACAATAGAAAATCGACCACCCACTTTATGTTCACATCTTTCTTTACATCAGAAGCAATGGTTATCAATTAATTAATGAACGAAAAGAGATTTCCAATATGTGAAAAAAGCCTCTGCACGTTTTATGAGTTCAAATATTAGTCTGTTCAAAGATTTACTTGCAAAAACTCTGAATTTTTATAAGTGAAATTCTTTATCAAATATAATAAGAAATTCTTCAACAGAAAACAACATTTTAAACCAGTGGTTCCAAAACATTTTTCTGTCATTTCCCCCTACACCCAGTTTAACCATTCAGATTTCCCCCTTCATGTGTATGAGAGAAAGATCAGTTAAAACACACTGAAACTATTTACGAATTTATTTTTCAAATGTACAAATATACTGATAAACTTATAGCTACAGAGTAAAATGGATAGAGAACAGTTAGTAACAACAAAGCAAAGACATAGAGAGCGGTTAGTAGCAAATAAAAGGACTTTTGTTTGCTCTTCTGCTTCAGAATTAAATTAGTGAGAAGGGTGATGCTGCTTCTTGTGCACCAGTGTATCAATATCAGAGCATCAAATAAAAGGACTTTTGTTTGCTCTTCTGCTTCAGAATTAAATTAGTGAGAAGGGTGATGCTGCTTCTTGTGCACCAGTGTATCAATATCAGGGTTAGTCTCTCTCTCTCTCTCAGACACGAGAAAATCCATCTGAGATTTTTTTATTTAGTAGATAGTGTAATCCCCCCCCACTTCGGTAGCTTCCCCTAGTTTGGGGATCGCTGTTTTAAACAAACACAAATCCAAAGTCAGTCTTTTCAAAGAAAAAAAAATATCTGACGAGAAATATGAATTACTTTCTCTGTTGTTGCTGTTGTGAAATAAACATCGAATGAGAAAATTATTTTTTTTTTATTAAGACAGCTGCATTGCAGTTTCGTTTTGAAATGAACGTCAAAGCTTAGGATGAGCCCTCATTTTGTCGCGGTTGTGAAAAAATAGAAAAAAAAAGAGAGGAGATGAAAGAAAAGGTTAATAAAGAAATACTATCAATGCTAGAGTTTTATAACAATAAAAATATTTATTTACAAAAGTAAAAATATAAACATATTACAGTCAAAAATTCAAAACAATATTGATTCAGTCTAGGGGAAATTCTAAGAATTAAATCAAACTAGAAAAAATAAAAGATAATAATATTGTCTCCAACGGAAAGTCAGAAGCTTTGGTCAAAAATATTAAAAAGATAACAATGAGTGTTGTACCGGCGAATCTTTGATATGATGTGCGAAAACAGATCGTCGGGAGTCAGTGTCAATTCTTTGATCTTTTGCGTGATAGCGAAATTGTCTGCAAGTGAACTGAACAATATTTGTTTTTGCAAAAAATTAAAAAATTGTGACACAAAGCCGAAAAGGGGAGGTTGGTAATCACACTATTTATTCTGCAAAAAAATACAGAATTGTGGCACAAGGCCGAAAAGGGGAGGGGAAAGGTTGGTACTCACTGAACTATCTTATACCTAGCTAAACACTGTATTTATTCTTTGTATAAAATACAAAAAATTATGGCACAAGGCCTAAAAAGGGAGGGGGAGAGGTTGGTTCTCGCTTAACTATCCTATATCTAGCTAAACACTATCACGACCCATTCACTCATTACAATTTGCACAATCACCACAAGAACCCATCCATCAACTCCCAATCCTTCATACACCACAATGACAGAAACTTACAAAGGACACCTAAAAAAGTGGGGAGAATAACCCATGACAATAAAAATGTATTTATATACAATATAATGCATAATTTAAAAGAGTTAATGAAAAATGAAATGATGGGAAGGGGGATGAACCCACAAAAACAGAAAATTCAACAAATTTTGAACTAAAATAATAAACAATGTTAGTAAAACCCGTCCATCCTAGAAAAAAAGAGTGGCCGCTGTATTCCGCCAAACGGCGAAATCAAGAAGCACACTGTATTTATTCTTTGTATAAAATACAAAAAATTATGGCACAAGGCCTAAAAAGGGAGGGGGAGAGGTTGGTTCTCGCTAAACTATCCTATACCTAGCTAAACACTATCACGACCCATTCACTCGTTACAATTTGCACAGTCACCAAAAGGACCCATCCATCTACTCCCAATCCTTCACACACCACAATGCCACAAACTAACAAGGGCAACCTAAAAAATAGGGAGAATAACCCATGACAATAAAATTGTATTTATGTACAATACAATAAACTGTACAATATAATATAAAATATTTAATGAAAGAATGAAATGATGGGAGGGGAATGAACCCAAAAATAAACTAAAAATACAACAAATTTTTGAACTAAAATAATAATCAATGTTAGTAAGAACCGTCCATCCCAGAAAAACAGAGTGGCCGCTGTATTCCGCCAAACGGCGAAATCAAGAAGCACACTCGCTACGGGAGTGGGGAGGGTAAAAAAATTAATGGAATGGGACAATAAAAGGCTGAAACAGCCGAGATAAAAAGGAGGCCAAAACAAACTGGGGAGGTTGGGAATCTCGACTTGGATCATAACAAGCAAGACCACCCTCTACCCCTCCCGTTTTCGGCCATGTGCAACAATTTTGTATATTTATGCAAAATAAATAGTTGGATCATAACAAGCAAGTGAACTGAACTGTCGAGACAAACGATCCCTTGAATTTTTATAGGTGGGCGGCGTCTTTGAAGATAATCCTCGCCATTTTCGATGCCTTCTGGGTCAAAAGAGGGTATTCTCCCACTGTCTTTTTCATTTGTGTAGTGATACGGGTAAATTAATATGCCTAATTTACATAAGTCTCATGTAACTCGCCACGGGGAATAAGTGACAAACTTAGATTGGTGTGCCGCGCAGCTCTTTTTCGTTCTTTTTGTGCGAAAAGTTGCTTTTTTGGAATTTTTCCTACGTGGAACCCTTGTTACTTGTGAGTACGTCGTTTTGCATACAGTTTTTTTATTGTCTTCGTCGGTGTGAACTGTTTTAAATTTTTGTTGTGCTCTGTGAGGGGGGGCAAGTCTAATCATGGCTTTGTCTCCCCAACCGTCTACTTCATCGGCGGGTATGCCGACGGTGACTTCTCCACCGTCGGCATGGAACAATGTACCTGCAAAAAAAGACTGTAATTATTACCAACAAATGCAGGAGAAATTTAAAGAATACATTGTTGGAAATGAATTATTAATCATTCCAGAAGTTGTCAATGTGATTTCTGTAAAAACGATCTCCCTGCTGACGTCGGACCCCAAAACGTGTAAGTTTGTGGGCGTCAGCAGGGAAAACATGGAGGAGGCATTGAAATGCCTGAAAATCGTCCCAAAAGTGCTGGCGAGACTGTCTCGTGCCATGTGGGACGTACTTCTTAGCACAGAAGACGAGGCCAAAGAATTAGCCGGAACAACACTGACGGCCAAAGGAATTAGACTCCAAACGGAGTACATGGGAACCAGGCGGACCCGAGTTATCATCCACGGCGTGCCGCTAGGAATCTCTGAGGACCACATTGGGGCTTACTTTGCCCAGTTCGGAGCAGTGGAAGAGGTGTCCCGCGTTAAAAGCAAAGCAGGCGTACCCACGGAGGATGTGGTGGCTTATATAGTCGTGGACAGGCCGAGTTTTATACGAATGCCAGATATTTTAATTTGTGGTGGCCGGAAACTTTTTGTAGCAGTGGAGGAGCGAAAGCCGAATTGTTGGCTGTGCGGGATGGCAGGCCATGTGGCCAAAATGTGCCCCTCCAAAAAACAAGATACCGAAAGGCAAATAACAGCGACACCGGCAACACCGCCAGTGTCAAAAACACAAGTTCCTGATGGAAAAAAGGCCGGAACTACTGAGTGGACGGAAGTGGTGAGGAAGGGAAAGAAGGTTTCTTCCCCTCCTCCACAAACTGAGAAGCCTCCGTCGCCAGTCAAAGAAAAGACTAACAAACAACAGAAGCAGCAACAAGAAATACAGCAGCAACATGAACAAGAACAACAAGATGAAACCAATATGGAGTGTGGAGAAATGCTTCCTCCTCGTTCATCATCTTTGAAGAGAGCCAGAGAAGAGGGGGAGGTGTGTGTCCCTAAAAAGGGTAAAAAAGAAGAACGTGGCAGGGCAGAACGGGTCATGGTTGCCGCCAGGGCCCAATCCGCCCCTTCATCACCAACTAAAAAGACTCCCCTAAAAGGGAGGTGTCCTTCTACCTCCCCAGTAAGGTGTAAATCCTTGCCTTCTCCCACACCATCTTCCCAACTAGTAACTCCTTCCCCAAAAACTTCTTCCATATCTGAAATGCCCCCTGAGCAATCTGAATATCCCTCCACCCAATTGGAAACATCCTCCCAACACTCCCCTAGCAATAGCCAATCCACCCCCAATGAGAAGAAAAAGAAAAGGACAAATCCATTTAAAAGAGAAGACATTTGTCAAATTGACAGGTCGGCATTAGAAAGGGACCTTTCCACCCAGAAGAAGGCCCTCCTAAGGCCACTGTTTAAATTGTCCTCAATAGATGGAAAGGCCATCGAAAACCCCAAAAATTTTCCTAATGCTCCCGGAGTTATGACCCTCATAAGAAATAACGGGGGAAATCGCAAAGTGTGGGATTTTCTACAGGGGGCCGTGGAGGCTTTTCCTAACATAATAATGGCCCAGATTGGGACCAAATACCTACAGAAACTTTCTAATTTTTGTGCGGGGAGGGTCCCTGTCATCCTCCATCCTTCTTTGTATAGGGCAATAAAACTAACGTTCCCTACGGACGTCGGCGGCATTGTCCTGGACGGACGAATTACGTCCGATATTGGCACTGGATCTCTGGGACAATCCGTCGGAGTCCCTGTTGCCACAGATTTTCGCCCTGTATGTGACCAGAAGTAATTTTTCTGCTTTCTCTTTACAGGTCTAAACGATGTCAATTAAGTTAGCCAGTTTGAATGCGAAGGGCCTTAGGGATCGGAGTAAGGCTGCCCGCCTGCTTCGGGACCTCTTGTCCTTCGGCGTGGATGTCGCCGCGATCCAAGAGACTCACTTTGTTTGCAAGGTCGATGCCTGTGTGCTGTCTAACGACTTTGTCGTCTATTCAGCATATGGGAACCGGCTGGCCAGATGAGTTTCTTTGCTGGTCAAGCGTACCCTGGACGCGAAGGTGGATCTTGTCCATGTCGGTGCCGAGGGCCGGCTGATCGTGGCCGATATTGCAGTGAAAAGCAATGCGTTTCGACTGGTTGCGGTTTATGCACCCAACGACCAGGGGGAGCGCGTCACGTTTTTTCAGCGGTTGGAGCCCTTCCTGGTGGATTCAACGCGACTCGTCTTAGTGGGGGACTGGAATGCCATCCTGGACCCCAAGTTGGATAGAGGGTGGGGAGCTAGAGGGAAGGGTCGTGATCGTAGCTTGGTCAATCTCATGGAGGATTTCGGTCTTGTCGATAGATACCGGGTCGATTACAAGGGTGGGAAGATGTGGACGTGGGCTAATAGTTGGCCTTCTACCAAGGTAGCTAGCTACCTTGATAGAATGTTAGTTCGTGAAGCCGACATAGATCTTTTAGATTGTCCCACGTTCCACTGGTTAGGTTACTCGGACCACAAACTTGTTTGTGCCCGGGTAAATTTCCAAATTAATGTGACTTTCACAGTCAAAAATGCCTTTAAGTAATAATACGTTTTGACGTAATCAAATCTGGCGTCAAATTCATGCCTCGCACTGACGAGAAAAAATTTTTTCTACCACTAAATGAGCCTGTTAGAAACAATTAAAAAAATTTGTAAAAATAATTAAAAAATACTTTGATCTATCCTCTTCATGATAGCATAAACATTTTGCCGAGAAAACTTTGTTTTTATTTAGTTTGAGGCCTTTTCCTTCAGACTATGCTGTTCTTTCAGTGATTTTGTTGGACATACCTATATCCGTGTGTCTTTTATCTGCGGATGTGCGTTATGGTGCAGTGGATATCGACTCTGAACGACAAATCGGGGAGCCGAGTTCGAATTACAGTTTAATTCCTTGCATTCGCTTACGCGCAAATACACTTGGGAAAGGTATTAATCCGTCTCTTTCCTCCGGTTATGGGTTAAATAGTAGAACAGGTTGGGTTCCATAGCCTTGGTTAGCAGCCGGTCTACCGCAGAAAGCAATGGCAACCTACTGCGGGATAATCTTCTACTATCGTCCAAGTGTGTATCACGTATGGCACATGACTGACTGAATATAATAATTGAAGACATGATTAAGGCTTCTACTGGGTATAAAGTGGGGGATCGGTTTTCTATTGTTATGAAGTAATAAACTGATCCCCCTAATTACTACTTAATAATATAATGCATCACTTCTTCCTCTAGATATGAGTCAAATAACAGGACAGATTAGGTTCTATAGCCTTGGCTGGCAACCAGTCTACCGCAGAAAGTAATGGCAATCTACTGCGGGATAATCTTCAGCCCAGTCAATCATGTCTCCTTCGAGACATGATCGCCCAAGCGTGTTTCACGTAAGGCACTCAACTGACTGATCTTTATTACTATATAATCATTATTTTTGGTTCATATCCAAGTTCAATTGATAAGCAAGTTTTTCTTTTTGGTTTTTAACAATAATATCCCGCCTATTTGCTTCAATTTTCCTGTCTGTATAAATAGTGTAATCCCATAGAATGGTGACATCTTCTGTTTCTGTAACCGGTGCTAGGTGATGTTCATACAATTATTATTATGATTTTTATCATTATTATTGTCATAGATTGATATTCAAATTCATAGATAGATATCAACAGACGAGGATAGATAGATAGATAGATAGATAGATAGATAGATAGATATCAACATACGAAGATAGATAGATAGATAGATATCAACATACGAGGATAGATAGATAGATATCAACATACGAGGATAGATAGATAGATATCAACATACGAGGATAGATAGATAGATATCAACAGACATAGATAGATAGATAGATAGATAGATATCAACAGACATAGATAGATATCAACAGACATAGATAGATAGATATCAACAGACATAGATAGATAGATATCAACAGACATAGATAGATAGATATCAACAGACATAGATAGATAGATATCAACAGACATAGATAGATAGATATCAACAGACATAGATAGATAGATATCAACAGACATAGATAGATAGATAGATATCAACAGACATAGATAGATAGATATCAACAGACTTAGATAGATAGATATCAACAGACATAGATAGATAGATATCAACAGACATAGATAGATAGATATCAACAGAGATAGATAGATAGATATCAACAGACGAAGATAGATATCAACAGACGAAGATAGATAGATAGATATCAACAGACGAAGATAGATAGATAGATAGATAGATATCAACAGACGAAGATAGATAGATAGATAGATAGATAGATATCAACAGACGTAGATAGATAGATAGATAGATAGATAGATATCAACAGACGAAGATAGATAGATAGATACCAACAGACGAAGATAGATAGATATCAACAGACGAGGATAGATAGATAGATAGATATCAACAGACGAGGATAGATAGATAGATAGATATCAACAGATGAAGATAGATAGATATCAACAGATGAAGATAGATAGATATCAACAGACGAAGATAGATAGATAGATATCAACATACGAGGATAGATAGATAGATATCAACATACGAGGATAGATAGATATATATCAACATACGAGGATAGATAGATATATATCAACATACGAGGATAGATAGATATATATCAACATACGAGGATAGATAGATATATATCAACATACGAGGATAGATAGATATATATCAACATACGAGGATAGATAGATATATATCAACAGACGAGGATAGATAGATAGATATCAACAGACATAGATATCAACAGACATAGATATCAACAGACATAGATAGATAGATATCAACAGACATAGATAGATAGATATCAACATAGATAGATAGATAGATAGATAGATATCAACAGACATAGATAGATAGATATCAACAGACATAGATAGATAGATATCAACAGACATAGATAGATAGATATCAACAGACATAGATAGATAGATATCAACAGACATAGATAGATAGATATCAACAGACATAGATAGATAGATATCAACAGACATAGATAGATAGATATCAACAGACATAGATAGATATCAACAGACATAGATAGATATCAACAGACATAGATAGATATCAACAGACATAGATAGATATCAACAGACATAGATAGATAGATAGATATCAACAGACATAGATACATAGATAGATATCAACAGACGAAGATAGATAGATATCAACAGACGAAAATAGATAGATATCAACAGACGAAGATAGATAGATAGATAGATAGATATCAACAGCCGAAGATAGATAGATAGATATCAACAGACGAAGATAGATAGATAGATAGATAGATAGATAGATAGATATCAACAGACGAAGATAGATAGATAGATATCAACAGACGAAGATAGATAGATAGATATCAACAGACGAAGATAGATAGATAGACTATCAACAGACGAAGATAGATAGATAGATAGATATCAACAGACGAAGATAGATAGATAGATAGATATCAACAGACGAAGATAGATAGATAGATATCAACAGACGAAGATAGATAGATAGATATCAACAGACGAAGATAGATAGATAGATAGATATCAACAGACGAAGATAGATAGATAGATAGATATCAACAGACGAAGATAGATAGATAGATAGATAGATAGATAGATAGATATCAACAGACGAAGATAGATAGATAGATAGATATCAACAGACGAAGATAGATAGATAGATATCAACAGACGAAGATAGATAGATAGATATCAACAGACGAAGATAGATAGATAGATATCAACAGACGAAGATAGATAGATAGATATCAACAGACGAAGATAGATAGATAGATATCAACAGACGAGGATAGATAGATATCAACAGACGAGGATAGATAGATATCAACAGACGAGGATAGATAGATAGATATCAACAGACGAAGATAGATAGATAGATAGATAGATAGATAGATAGATAGATATCAACAGACGAAGATAGATAGATAGATATCAACAGACGAAGATAGATAGATAGATATCAACAGACGAAGATAGATAGATAGATATCAACAGACGAAGATAGATAGATAGATATCAACAGACGAGGATAGATAGATATCAACAGACGAGGATAGATAGATATCAACAGACGAAGATAGATAGATAGATATCAACAGACGAGGATAGATAGATAGATATCAACAGACGAGGATAGATAGATATCAACAGACGAGGATAGATAGATAGATATCAACAGACGAAGATAGATAGATAGATATCAACAGACGAAGATAGATAGATAGATATCAACAGACGAAGACAGATAGATAGATATCAACAGACGAGGATAGATAGATATCAACAGACGAAGATATATAGATAGATATCAACAGACGAAGATAGATAGATATCAACAGACGAAGATAGATAGATAGATATCAACAGACGAGGATAGATAGATAGATATCAACAGACGAAGATAGATAGATAGATAGATAGATAGATATCAACAGACGAGGATAGATAGATAATGAAAGATTATTATTATTATAATTATTATTGTTATTGTCTTCCCTCAAAAAAAGATAAACTTAGGAACTTGTATTAAATTTTTTTCTACATCAAGCCGCACGACCTCAAGCAGCACTTTTCGGTGAATATTTGCCGAAGCAAGTAACAAAAACTTGTGAAGAGCTGGGGTAATTAGGGCTTCATTCAGGCGCAGAAGTATAAAGCCGAAGGCAACTCGGATAATAGCGGCCTGAACGTCCCACATTCTGGCAACCTCGAACTAGAGGTCACTGTACTTTTCAAGCTTTCCAATTTCTTTGATCTTGATATTATGATCACTAGGGGAAGCTATATTGATGTGGAGGCATTTTCTGATCGATTTTTCTCCAACGATGACGTCTGGTTTGCTTGCCACAATAATGCGGCTTGTTTGGATGTTGAACTCTCATAAGATCTTCATTTGGTCGTTTGCAGTCACTTTCTCTGGCTTGTGTCGGCAGCATTTCTGTTCGACGTCTTCATGCTTGCTACAAAGGCACTAATGCAGGCGGGAAACCACTTTATGATGACGGGACTTACACTTTTCTTTGTAAGCGTTCCACAAACGATAATCCCATGGGTGACATTTTCCACTTCCATGCCATACCGCCTGAGCTTTTTCTAATCCAAATTATCTTAGATAATCCAAAGACACTTGGAATAAGTGAAACCTTATCAGCCTTCCAGAAACTAAGTCAGTCAGTTAAGTGCCATACGTGATACACTTTTAAGCGATTATGTCTCGAAAGAGACATGACTGACTGGGTAGAAGATTATCCCGCAGTTGCTATTACTTTCTGCGGTAGATTGGTTGCCAGCCAAGGCTGTAGAACCCAATCTCTCCTGTTATTTAACCCATAACTAGAGGAAAGAGACGGATTAATACCTTTCCCAAGAATATTTGTGCGTAAATGAATGCAACGAATTCAATTGGAATTCGAACTCGGCTCCCCGATTTCTCGTTTTAAGCCGATATCTACTGCACCACAACGCACAAACTAAGTAGATAATTAATAAACATGAAAGGAAAATCCTGCCGAATGACACACATTTTCGTCATAAAAATTTATCGTAAATAATCAGGCCGGCAGAAATAAATATAAAATACTGTTTGATTATAAACAAAATATCTACTTAAATACGAGTATCGATCAAAAATAATGTTCAAACAAATCATTTCAAATTGTCGGTTGTTTGTAACTAAGTTTCGTTAATCTTCGTTAATTTCCGTAACATCAATTCATTTGTATATTTATGGCTTCGGTCGATACAGAATAAAGCATTTTACATTTTTCACGCTCTGTTACGAGATGTAACATCCGATCTTGTAGAACAGGAAAATACTTATGAAGTCCAATTTTAGAAATTTTGTAAGACGACTCCATTTCAATCATTACCCACAATCCTCCTTGGCAGATCCAAACGGTCAATATCTGACTCGGGGTGGTGCCTTTTTATTGCATGTTTGTTTGCGAATTTGGCATCATTTTTTCTTGGGCTGCTTTAAGTTCAATTTATTACGTTGAGGCCAAAAGTTACAACTGAGGTTGTTAATGGCTGCTATTTTATTTATAGAATTCAGTTCCCTTTTCATTATTACTCTTGCCCGACTAAAGTACTCCTTTCTGATTTTTTCTTTCGTCTTTGATTGGTGTATTCCATATTCTTCACTCACACAGAAACACTTCTATCTTCCTGGTCGAGTTCCTTAAATTCAGTATCCACACCAGCAATTTTATTCTTGATAAGAATAAGCGTTTCTTGATTGAAAGTAACCTTTAAATAATGTATCTTTTAAAGAAGATGGCCTTTAAAAACGGTGAAAATTTTCAACAAGGATTAATACATGGAATTTGGATTAGATAGATGTGCAAAGGCAACTTTCAAGCGAGGAAAGAATATTATTAGCAAGAATATAATAAATAGTAGCTTTTTCTATTCGTCATCTTTTTTTTTTCATATAACTTGAAGTCATCTTTGTAAAATAGACGATTTATCCGTTTATTTTTATGCTTGCGTTATTCTATGTAAACTAGCTGAGTTGTATTTAAGTGCAAAGACGATTACTGTCGGCACTCTATTACGTCAAGCAGGGGTACCTCAGCGTGGTAAAATGATTAGCAACTTTGTCTTGCTAGAACCTATTACAACTGAGTAGTGAGTACGATCCTCACTAGGTACGCTATACTTTCGGCCTTGTGCCACACCTAAGCGGCGCTTAAAAATCAACTATTACGTCAAGCAGGGGTACCTCGGCGTGGTGAAATGATTAGCAACTTTGTCTTGCTAGAACCTATTACAACTGAGTAGTGAGTACGATCCTCACTAGGTACGCTATACTTTCGGCCTTGTGCCACACCTAAGCGGCGCTTAAAAATCAACTATTACGTCAAGCAGGGGTACCTCGGCGTGGTGAAATGATTAGCAACTTTGTCTTGCTAGCACCTATTACAACTGAGTAGTGAGTACGATCCTCACTAGGTACCCTATACTTTAGGCCTTGTGCCACATCTAAGCGGCGCTTAAAAATCAACTATTACGTCAAGCATGGGTACCTCGGCGTGATGAAATGATTAGCAACTTTGTCTTGCTAGCACCTATTACAACTGAGTAGTGAGTACGATCCTCACTAGGTACCCTATACTTTAGGCCTTGTGCCACATCTAAGCGGCGCTTAAAAATCAACTATTACGTCAAGCATGGGTACCTCGGCGTGATGAAATGATTAGCAACTTTGTCTTGCTAGCACCTATTACAACTGAGTAGTGAGTACGATCCTCACTAGGTGCCCTATACTTTCGGCCTTGTGCCACATCTAAGCGGCGCTTAAAAATCAACTATTACGTCAGGCGTAACGGTGTACCACGTATCTAGTAATGAAACTGCGAGACATACCAGATACAACAATCTACATATCCAACAGTTTTTTCAAAAACGTTTATAAAGTTATTAATGACAGAAAAAAAATGAGGAGATAAAGAGGTTCCTTAAAAAATTCCATATTTAATCGTAATGAATTTATCTGGAAGCACACCATTAACCTGAGATCACTAACCATGGGTTTACAGTACCCAGCGCAAATGACGCCATTTTAATTACAATTAAGTTAAATTTTCAGTACCTGATTTTCTTTCCGAAATAATGTTTTTCAGTTCCTATTAATGTTAACTCAAATACAAATTTTGAAGTGACTGCATGTAAAATATTTCAAATAAAGATTTATATTTAATATTTTTTTTGATATTTTCAAAGTCGGGTATGATATACCCACGGTTAGTAGTGGGGTAACTTTAATTGATGGTTAGTGTTCCAGGGTTAAAATGCGAAAGTAGCAAATCTGTCCCCTTGAATAACGTATTATATATTAAGAAACTCACAATTGTTGGCGATATTTTGTATTTCACAAACCCCTTGATGATTCATAAATGCAGCATTGTGTTAAAGGTCTTTTTGTAATCTATGTTCATTACACTGAGGTTCTTGTGTTTTTTCTGTTTTTCCAAGAATCAGGCTATTTTAACCTACACAGGACAATTTCGTAAGAAATTTAGACGAGAGCACTGGATTGCGATGTGATGTCAGTTCTTCAATATGGCAGTGGATGGTGGACAATATCATCGAAGATGAAGGAAAAACTTGAAGCAACTGAAATATGGTTCCACAGAAGCATACTGGATATAAAGTGGGGGATCAGTTCCATATTACAATCAATATATAAACTGACCCCTCACTTTTTGACCACAGCAGTTTCTATACATTTATATTCCTGATATCAAAAATCACAAGGATGCATTCCAGAAACTGAGCGGAGTATTAAGAGACAGGAAAATTTCGCTAGAAACAAAGAAGAGAGTACTGGATTGCTATGTGATGTCAGTTCTTCAATATGGCTGTGAATGCTGGACAATATCATCAAATATGAAGGAAAAACTTGAAGCAACTGAAATGTGGTTATACAGAAGCATACTGGATATAAAGTGGGGGATCAGTTCCATATTACAATCAATATATAAACTGACCCCTCACTTTTTGACCACAGCAGTTTCTATACATTTATATTCTTGATATCAAAAATCACAAGGATGCATTCCAGAAACTGAGCGGAGTATTAAGAGACAAGACAATTTCGCTAGAAACAAAGAAGAGAGTACTGGATTGCTATGTGATGTCAGTTCTTCAATATGGCTGTGAATGCTGGACAATATCATCAAAGATGAAGGAAAAACTTGAAGCAACTGAAATGTTGTTCTACAGAAGGATGCTGCAAATATCATGGATCGAGCATATGAGCAATGATGAGGTTTTGGAAATGATGGAAACGAAAAGGAAATTAATACTGAGTATCAGGAAGAGACAGCTAAAATTCTTGGGACATCCAATGAGGAAAGAGGTCTTGGAGAACCTGATACTAACAAGCTAGATAGAGGGAAAAAGAAACTTGGATAAGCAACGGATAACATATTAGAAGGTGGATAATGGAACGAGGGTGCATGGTGTAACAGGAGCAGGCGTACCAAGAGCCACCAGGGATAGGGAGACGTGGAAAGCCATGATCGCCTACATCCTGAAAGGACAGGGCACATAGAAGATGTGTATAAGAAATTATAATGTGGTTATAAAATGGGGGATCAATTCTGTATTATAATCAATATATAAACTGATCCCTCATTTTGTGGGTATGCTAGTTTCTATACATTTATATTTTAGATTTATGGGCTTGAGCTAGTGGATAGCAGAGCGGGGTTTGGGTGGTGTAACAGGAGAAAGTGTGCTAAGAGCCACCAGGGATAGGGAGACGTAGAAAACCATGATCGCCTACGTCCTGAAAGGACAGGGCACATAGAAGAAGAAGATCTTTGTATCCATTTTGTGTTCTTCTAGATGGCTAGTCGTTCTTTTGGGGAATACAGAATTTAATAACTTGTTAGTCAGCGATACACACTTGACCTATACGTGATACACACTTGACCTATACGTGATACACACTTGGGCGAACATGTCACTTTCGAGACGTAACTAACTGAGCAGAAGATTTTTCCGCAGTAGGTTGCCATTGCTTTCTGCAGTAGACTAGTTGCCAACCAAGGCTACAGAACTCGATCTATACTGATTTTTCAATAATTAAATTTAATTAAATAAAGACAGCTGTGAAAAGAAAATTAAACAGACAAAAACCAAGAGAATAAAAGAGAAAAGGAAGGAATGAGTGGAAGTTGAGAGAGAATGGGTGAGTAAATAGACAGAAAAGGTGAAGGAATGAGAATAAAAATGTAAAGAAGAGAAGAAAGAAAAGAATGAATGAGTGGAAGCAGAAAGAGAATGAATGAGAATAAAAACAGAATGAGTTGGGAAAATTGCAGGAATGAAACGAAAAAGGTGAATGAAAGTGACGGAAGTAGTAAAGAAAAAAAAAACGAAATTAGAGAAAGAGGAGAAAGAAGAACAGAAAAGGAAGTAATAACTAGAAGCAGAAAGGAAACAGGGTGGGAAAAGAAGCAGAATAAGACAGAAGAGGTGTAAGAATGAGAGAAAAAAAAAAAAAACAACGTGAAGAAGAGAAGGAAGAAGAAAAAAGGAAGAGGAATAAAGAGTAGTAAAGAGAGGACGAGGAGAAAAAAATGAAAGGGAGAACACAACAAATGAGAAGAGAAAGAAAGGAAATAATGACCGGAAGAGAAAATTAAACCGGAAGAAAGAATTAAACGTAAATAAACGTTCAGGAAAACTTGTTGAGGAGGTGTAACAGGAAGACGTAAAAATGAGACGAAGAAGTGAAAAATGAGAGGGTGAAGAGAAAAAATTCGAGAAAGAACAGACAGAATGAAATACTGAGTAGACAGAGGAGAAAGAATAACCAAAATAAGGTGATAGGGCTGGATATAAAATTAGAATCTTTTGCAGAAATGGACAACACAAAATAAACGAAAGGCAATTTTTAAGTCGTAAAAATACGACAGAAGAAAAGGCGAATGAAATGTAAATGCTATTATCGTTGAACTTAGTATTCCATTCATTCTAAATGTGTACGTACCAGTTTCCAAGTTTGAATACTAATGAAAATCAGATGTTCTGTTTTACGACACTGTTGCCTAGTGACTTCAGTGATTTGCATATTTGGTATGGAATCAGGCAGGGTGGTTGAGGACATTTTATTTTGTCGTGTCTTCATTTATTGAAGAAATTTACAAACGAGCTTATATATCAGTCAGTTAAGTGCCATACGTGAAACATACTTGGGCGATCATGTCTCGAAAGAGACATGACTGACTGGGCAGAAGATTATCCCGCAGTAGGTTGCCATTGCTTTCTGCGGTAGATTGGTTGCCAGCCAAGGCTATAGAACCCAATCTCTCCTGTTATTTAACCCATAACTGGAGGAAGAAACGGACTAACACCTTTCCCAAGGGTATTTGCGCGTAAGTGAATGCAATGAAATCAACTGGAAGGTAACCAAAAAAGTTCTGTTCGTTTTTTGATTAGTCATTGAATGAAGTTGAAGTATATACGAAATGCGTGTAGCAATTGTTTTCAAATTCAGACACCGGAAGTAGGAACATCAGATGTTATAAAAAACACGCGCACTGTGCCCGGCCATCAGCTATAAGCCGAATAGCTGTGAGAAGGATGGAAGTGTCTAGAGATCTCGTTCGAGGATGTTTGCTTTACGACTACAAAATGGGCTTATCAGCAGCTGCATCAAGTCGCCGCATATGTCAAGCGTTTTGGGGATAGTGCTGTGGATGAACTTACTGCAAGGCGTTGGTTTCAAAAATTCAAGTCGGGAGAGTTGTCTCTCCATGATGAGCCTCGCAGTGAACGACCACAGGTCTTGAATGACGGAGTCCTGAAGGCGGCCATTGAAGAGGACAGTAGTCTAACGTATGGTGAAAAAACAGTTCAACGTTTCTGATGAAACAGACTTCACCTGTACCGCCTAGGTAAAACGTACAAACTGAGCAAGTGGGTTCCGAAAGCGCTGTTGGAGGTCCACAAGGGACAACGAGTGGCATCCTGCGTATCGCTGCTTTCTCGCCACCGTACCGCATCCTTATTCAATTGAGTGCTTACTAGTGATGAAAAGTTGGTTCTGTACGAAACTCATAAGCGTTCCAGACATTGATTGTTTCCTCAGGATGTTGTCTCTCATACCGCAAGACCGCCTATGTACTCACGCAAGATTATGCTTTGTGTCTGGTGAACAGGTTGTCAAGTGGTTCATTATGAACTGCTACCAGCGGGCCAAACGGTCACTGGAGACCTATACTCGCATTGGCATAGCGCCAGAAGAAACCAGTACTGGTGAATCGCAAAGGTGTGCTTTTCCTCCATGACAACGCCAGGCCGCATGTCGCGCGAGTGGTCAGGGATACCATACAGCAACTTGGGTGGGAGACTTTGTGCCATACACCTTATTTACCTGACCTTGCGCCATTCGATTACCACCTCTTCCACTCCCTGGATAATGATCTTCGTGGGAAATCCTTCACTAATGAAGCAGACTTACGCAAAGCCTTCACGGACTTCTTTGCGTCACACCCCCCACCCCGAGTTCTATCACGAGGGCATTGAACAGCTGGAGACACATTGGCAGAAGGTGCTGGATGCCGATAGCAATTACTTCGAAGACTAAATATAAGTTACAAACACTGTGAAGAGTTTTCTTTTTTTCCTTTAAAAACGGACAGAACTTTTTTGGTTACCTTGTACAAAATGAGTGTATGACAAATTGGGGAAAAATTAGTGGCATAGAAGGAGCGTACATGGAAGGAAGTGATTTGTAAAAAAGGGATCGATTATTATTTATTTATTAATCGTATTTGAGTAGAAGAAATAGAAATAGAAAAATAGAAAGAAAGAATAAAAACATCGAGCGGAAAGATTGGGCAAGAAAGAAATTAAATTAAATTTAAAAAAGTTAAAAATAGACAAGGAATGAAAAAATGTTTTCCACATGTGGAGAAAAAGAAAGAGTGAATAAAAAAAGAAGGAAAGAAAAAACAGAAAGAAAGAGAGAACAATTAAATAACAAGGAAAAACATTAAGAAAGAAAAAGCATTATCGAAAGAAGGAAAAAAAAAAGAATGAATACGAAGACAAGAACAAAGACAAAGAAAGAAAAAGAAACAACAAACTAAAAATAAAGAAAGAAATATAGGAATAAAAATGATTTTAGAAAGAATTAAAAAAAAGGAATAAAAAGCCCAGAGTAAATAAAAAAGGAAGGAAAGAAAACGGTGACAAGAAAGATAAGGAATGAAAAAAGTGTTTTTGGAAGAAGAGAAAAAAGAAAGGCGACAGATAACAAGAATAATAAAAAAAAAAAGAAAATGGAATAGAAAAGAAGAAAATAAGGAAAAACTCAGAAAGAGAGAATAAAAAAAAAGGGCAAGTAAAAAAGATAACACAAAATGAAAGAAAAAAAAGTAGCGGATAATCAGGACGTAAGCTAAAAAAGAAAACAAAAATGAAAAAAAATTTAGAAGACGAAAAAAAAGCAAAAAAAAAAGGACATAAAGAAAAAGAAGGAATGAAAGAAAATGATGGAATTGAATAAACGAAAAAGTAAGAATAAAACTAATGAATTAAAACAGGATTTTTGAGAGGACAAAAGAAAAAGGAAAAAATAATAAGAGAAAAAAATAAGAAAAGAAAGAGAAACGATAAAGCAAGAAGGAAAAAATTGAATAAAAATCAAGAGGAAAGAAAAGAAAATAAGAGAACTGTAAGGATAAGAAGTAAAACAAAGAAATAAAAAAAGGCAAGACAGACAAAGAAAGAGAAAACAAAAAATTAAATTATTTTCGAAAAAAAACAAAACGCAGAAAAAAAGAAAGAATAAAAATGACAAGACTAAAATCAAAGAAAGAACGAAAGAAGAAGAACGAAAAAGAAGTAAAGAAATAAAACAGAAAAAAAGAAGGATAAAAAAGAATGAAAAGAAAAGAGGAAAGACAGGGAAAAATAAATTTGAAAAAGCAAACAGGAAATGAAAAGAAAGAAAATTAAAAATGAATTATAAGACAAGGCGAAAAACAGAATCAAAAAGAAAGGAAAAAGAAACGAAGAAAATGAATGAGTGAAGAAAAAAGTAAAAAAAAGAAAGAAAAGTAGAAGGAAAAGAATCTGTAGAAAGAGTGTAAAAAGAAATGAGAGATAAAGAAAGTGTTATATTCTACGTCATTGGAATGAAGAAAAACGTTAGAAAAAAAGACAAGTATATTTTAACACATAATAGAATAACTTTTATTCATTTACTGTCTTAGAACAGCAAGGATTAGTTTGGATGTAAATCATGAGTTCAACGTGCCTGTCAGCTTGTCGCCATTTTTAATTCAAAAGTTCCAAAGTGACACTAGCTGACAAGGGACGTAACTCAGTTGTATTTTGAGTTATTGTCCTTTATAGTCAGCATCCCTTAACAAAAGAAATAATAAAATTTGTTATATCCTAAGTTGAAAATAAAAGACAAGTATATTTTAATACATAAACAACATTTTTATTCATTTACTGTCCGAGAACAGAAAGGATTAGTTGGATTAAAGCCATGAGTTCCACGTGCGTGTTAACTTAATATTTTGAATAAGAAAATTAGCATCCCCAAACAGAAGGAATAATAAAATTTGTTATATCCTAAGTTGAAAATAAAAGACAAGTATATTTTAATGCATAAACAACATTTTTTATTCATTTACTGTTCGAGAACAGCAAGGATTAGATGGATTAAAGCCACGAGTTCCACGTGCGTGTTAGCATATTATGTTGAATAGGTAAATGCCGCGGTCCAGCTAGCAGAGAAGAGACGTAGCTCAATCTATTTTGAATTATCGTCCTTTATAGGGGATAGTTACAACCCAATATCTCCTCTTTTTAGCCTTCTGCTTGCATGACTTTTAATGGCTTTTTTCGTAGTCGATGTGTTTTCCTTGGCGCACCTGTTACTGGAGACCTATCTTTGATCCTCAGTATTACTTGATAATTTTGTTGAGAAGGTTCGAAAATGTCCAATAGAATGTATAACGGTAAATTTTGACTTGATCTCTGGAAGGTTTGATAGCCGTAATTTAGTTACATGTCGAACCCAGACTGAAGACTGTATATCCACGTCATACGTAACATTTTCATATAATACGTCTTTGGATTCATTTTTCTTTACCACTGCGGTAATCTTTTGTAAGTACAGGTTGCTCTGTTAATTATTTGAGTTTCACTACACCGTGATAACGATTAAATTGTTCTTCCATCGCCATTTTACTTTTTAGGGAGTGGTTTATAATAGGGTGGGTGACATCTATTTAGATCAAATTTTACGGTTCATTAGTGCTCCTGCTGGTGAATTTCTATTAGGTATGTTTAGATTAGGGGTAGCTCTGTAACTTTCGAGGATTACTTCCAAGGTTTCTCGTGTAATTCTCTCTCCTTCGAATTCAAGGAGTGCTCTCTTAAAGGTATCTACAAAATTCCCCACTTGCCCATTTAATTTTTTTTAAATCTTTTCACCCCAAGCAAAGTGGTAACGCCACTGATGTGCAGGGGGCTATATAAGAGAAGATTAGATAAGAGGAGAGTAAAGAGAAAGACGAACCAGCTAGAGGGAGAGAAAGAGAAAGTGCAAGAGAAGGATGGGAACACAGGAGTGAAAACAGTTGCAAAGGTAGAGAGAAAGAAAAAGAACAAGATATACAAGGTGATGTAGAAAGAGTGAAGAGAAGGGTGAACCAGCTACAGGGGGTGAAAGAGAAAGGGCAAGAGAAGGATGAGAACATAGGAGTGAAAACAGTTGCAAAGGTAGAGAAAAAGGAAAAGAACAAGATATACAAGGTGATGTAGAAGGAGTGAAGAGAAGGGTGAACCAGCTACAGGGGGTGAAAGAGAAAGGGCAAGAGAAGGATGAGAACACAGGAGTGAAAACAGTTGCAAAGGTAGAGAGAAAGGAAAAGAACAAGATATACAAGGTGATGTAGAAAGAGTGAAGAGAAAGATGAACCAGCTACAGGGGGTGAAAGAGAAAGGGCAAGAGAAGGATGAGAACACAGGAGTGAAAACAGTTGCAAAGGTAGAGAGAAAGGAAAAGAACAAGATATACAAGGTGATGTAGAAAGAGTGAAGAGAAAGATGAACCAGCTACAGGGGTAAAAGAGAAAGGGCAAGAGAAGGATGGGAACACAGGAGTGAAGACAGTTGCGTAGGTAGAGAGAAAGGAAAAGATACACAGGGTGATGTAGAAAGAACTAGAGTCAGGTGGTTAATAGCTGGTTATTGACATTACATATAAATTCCTGGAGGTTGTAGTCGTCAGGAAGCGACTTCCACAAGCGGTAAGTGCGAAAAAAGAAGCTGATGGAGTAGAATTGAGGCCTGCATTTGGTTGGTTTAACTGTGAATGGGTGGGAACCAGTTGCCAATCCCATTGCACGAGTAAACACCTGTGGCAAGGGCACCATTGACTTCGAATCAGAAGCCATGAAAATATTTATAGAACAAACAGAGGGAAGCCACATCCCGTCGGTGTGAAAGTGGCTGGAGTCGAGCCGCCAAGTTGGTACCTATCACATTACTGATTCTCCTTTGGGGGCTGTCAAGAACACTGAGATGAACAGCAGGGGCGACTGACCATATATGACAGCAGTATTCCATGCACGGACGAATGGTTGATTTGTATATGTGCAAGATGGATTCAGGCGTAAAAAAACATCCAGGCACGACAAAGTGATCTAACTTTCCTAGCAGTGGATTTAGCTATTGAGTGATCCAACCTTCCTAGATTGTGGGTGAAAAGATGGTGTCCTAACGTGTTGAATGCCATTCTGTGCACAGATAGTTGAAAATGCATCTGGAGTAAATGCAGTGCCATAAACAGAAACTAGTATCTGCGGGACTCCAAATCGACTGAAGATTTCGTTTAACTTAAGAATTGTTTCATCCAAGGTGATGCGATTCATCTGAAAAAGTTCTGGTTGTTTGCTGTAAGGGACGTAACTCAGTTATATTTTGAGTTATCGTCTTTTACAGAGGTGAGTAAGTTAGTACTTCCTACCTGAAAGAAATATTGAAAGAAAGCTAAGTAGAGAGAGTAAACAGATAAAATGAAAGAACGACTGAAGGAATATAAAGAAGAAAAATAACGAAAAATACATAAGAAGGAAAAAAAGAATGAAAGTTGGAAAAGATGAACTGAAAAGAGCAAAGAAAGGAAAAAAGTAAGAAATATGTAGAAAGAATCAGAATAAAAAAAGAAAAAAGAAAGCAAAAT
The DNA here is from genome assembly GCA_037127315.1 of Ascarosepion bandense. Classification (NCBI taxonomy): domain Eukaryota; kingdom Metazoa; phylum Mollusca; class Cephalopoda; order Sepiida; family Sepiidae; genus Ascarosepion; species Ascarosepion bandense. The sequence continues at coordinate 1,186,814 of JBBBDQ010001202.1, forward strand.
ACGTTTGGAGAAGGAAGACAGAAATACAAGGAAATTAATATGTAGAAAATAGTAAGAGAAAAAAGGAAGAAGGAAAGCAAACAAAAACAAGGAAATAGAAGGGAGGCAAAGAAAGAAAGAAAGAAAGAAAGAAAGAAAGAAAGAAATGAAGAACTAAGGAAAGAGAGAAATGAAGAAAGAAGGAAAGAAATAGGAGAAAAAAAGAAAGAAGTAAAGCAGAGACAAACAGAGAAATAGAAGGTAGGCAAAGAAAACAAGAAAGAAAAAAGAAAAAGTAGAAAAAATGAAAGAATAGAGAAACGGCAAATAAAGAATAAATGAAAGAAAAAAAAAGAAGAAACTCAAAGAAAAATAGAAAGGCAAAAAATGTAGGAAGATTTATAAAAGAAATAGTGAGTTCAATTTAAGAACGAACGAACGAAAAAAAAAAAGAAAGGCAAAAAAGAAAACAAAGAGAGAAAACAAAAATAAAAATAAAGAAAAATAAAGATAAGAACGAATACAAGAAAGAAAATAAAAAAAGAGAAAAGGAAAAAGAAACAAAGAAAAAGTGCAAAAACAATAAACTAACGAAGATTACAAACCTGTAAAAAATTTTCATTTACATCATAATTACAATAGTGAACTGAATGTGAGCGATTGGCTGAGACATCAGTCCAAAGATTTTTACGCTGAGGGAATAACGGAAGCTTGTGCACGGATGTGAAAATTGTGTGACAATGCTGGGAGACTACGTTGAAAAAAAAAAGTAAGCTTCTATCTGTATTAAACGTCCTTATATCGAAGAATTCAACTTATTTATTGAATGAAAAAACAAAACAAAAGTAAGCTTCTATCCGTATCAGAAGTCCTTATACCAAAAAAATCACCTTATTTATTGAATGACCCTCGTAGAAGGAAATAAATGTGTAGGAGAAATAGGAGAAAAAAGAAATAAATAAAGCAAAGACAAACAGAAAAATAGAAGGGAAGCAAAGAAAGAAAGAAAGAAAGAAAGAAATGAAGAAATAAATGAAGAAAGACGGAAAGAAAAGAGAAAAAAATAAATAATGAAAAAGGCCTCATTTTCATCTTTTCCGTGTATATATTAAATAGTCACCATGTTAATCATCTCAGCGGGCAGGTTTAAAAAATATTTTTTCTTTGGTTGCATTAACAACAAATATACAAATATTCTTTTGAAAAATAGTTTTCAATACGACAAATACTCACATGCTCGATCCATGATATTCGCAGCATCCTTCTGTAGAACTACATTTCAGTTGCTTCAAGACTTTCCTTTAATTAAGTTATCATCCTTTATAGAGGGAAGTAAATTATTACCCCCTACCTGAAAGGAATACTGAAAGGAAGATGAAGAAAAATGTAGTGAAAGAAAACAAATAAAATGAAAGGAAGACTGAAGGAAAACAGATAAAATGAAAGAAGGAATATAAGAAAGAAATACAAGGAAAGAGACTATGATATAGACCAGGAGTTGGCAACAATTTGGAGAGTGAGGGCCAAAAAGCTATGTAGAATCATGGAGGAGGGCCAAACAGCTCTGGTTCCAGTGTCATGGAGAAGAACCATGTTATTAAATATGTGAACATTATTTCCATTCACACAACACAAAAATAACAATATTAATAATATATACAAGTTCTAGCCAAGTTATTAGCTATAGACCAGGGGTCGGCAACCATTTGAAGAGTGAGGGCCAATAAGCTATGTAGAATCATGGAGGAGGGCCAAACAGCTTTGGTTCCAGTGTCATGGAGAAGAACCATGTTATTAAATATGTGAACATTATTTCCATTCACACAACACAAAAATAACAATATTAATAATATATACAAGTTCTAGCCAAGTTATTAGCTATAGACCAGGGGTCGGCAACCATTTGAAGAGTGAGGGCCAAAAAACTATGTAGAATCATGGAGGAGGGCCAAACAGCTCTGGTTCCAGTGTCATGGAGAAGAACCATGTTATTAAATACGTGAATAGATTTTCTATGTGTTTGAAGAAAGCAAGGATTCAATAGGATTTAATATTTGACGGGAATTTTGTTAAAAAAATATTACATGTCACAAGACAGGAGAAAGAAAGAATGAAAGTTGGAAAAGATAAACTAAAAAAAAGGGAATAAAGGAACAAAAATAAATATGTAGAAAGAATCAGAATAAAAAAAGAAAAAAGAAAGCAAAATACGTTTGGAGAAGGAAGAGAGAAATACAAGGAAATAAATGTGTAGAAAGAAATAGGAGAAAAAAGAAAGAAGTAAAGCAAAAACAAACAGAAAAATAGAAGGGAAGCAAAGAAAGAAAGAAAGAAAGAAAGAAAGAAAGAAAGTAAAAGACAGAAGCATCGAGCGAAGAAAGAAAGAAAGAAAGAAAGAAAGAAAGAAAGAAATGAAGAAAGACGGAAAGAAAAGGAGAAAAATGAAAAACAGAGGAAAGGCAAATAAAGAATAAATGAAAGAAAAATGAAGAAACGCAAAGAAAAATAGAAAGGCAAAAAATGTAGAAAGATTTATAAAAGAAATAGTGAATTCAATTTAAGAACGAACGAACGAACGAAAGGAAGAAAGAAAGGCAAAAAAGAAAACAAAGAGAGAAAACAAAATATAAAGAAAGAAAAAATAAAGATAAGAACGAATACAAGAAAGATAAAAAAAGGAGAAAAGGAAAAAGAAACAAAGAAAAAACAACAACAAAAAACAATAAACTAACGAAGATTACAATCCGGTAAAAAATATCTACTTCAGAATTAAAATATTGAATTGAATAACCTTGCCAAAATGGGATAATAAAAAAGGCCTCATTTTCATCTTTCCCGTGTATATATTAAATTGTCACTATGTTCATCATCTCAGCGGACTGGTTTAAAATATATTTTTTCTTTGGTTGCATTAACAACAAATATACAATTATTCTTTTGAAAAATAGTTTTTAATACCGCAAATACTCAGTAATCAAGAATACAGAAATGGCAATACAGTTGGCGTCCATTATTTAAGCAGGTCTTTAAAACTGTGATTAGTACCAAACCCTACCTTGTACTTATTTCTTTCTTTACATAATAAATTCTAATGAAGAAATTAGGTAAACGAGTAAAAATATTACTACTAATAAAACAGAACAATTAAAACAATACAAATCTACCCTTATGACCAGTAAGTGAGAAACATATTTAGGTAACTTATCAATTGCTTTGTTTATATTTCCTCTAAAACTAATGTAAAAAAAAGTTTTATTTTTTAATCAGAATCACCCCATGCAATGCAGTAAAGCCACTAAGACACAAGGGGTTACAGGATGTGAAAGAATTAGGAACAAAAACATTACTAAGGAGCGGGAACAGAAAAAGCGGAATCAAGAGGACAGAGACTCAAGTGATTGACATTGCATTTCAATATTTGTAGATGAAATTTGGATGGAAAACATGGAATCGGAAGAGAGTTCCACAAGCGAGAAGTGCGAGAAAAGAAAATTGTTAGAATAGAATTTACGGCTTCATCTAGTAAGCTCGGACATGCGTTGTGGTGCAGTGGATATCGACTCGGAACGACAAATCGGGAAACCGAGTTCGAATTCTACTTGAATTCCTTGCATCCACATATGCACAAATACTCTTAGGAAAGGTATTAAGTCGTCTCTTCCCTTCAGTTATGGGTTAAATAATATGACAGACTGGGTTCTATAGCCTTGGCTGGCAACAAGTCTACCGCAGAAAGCAATGGCAACCTACTGCGGGATAATCTTCTGCTTAGTCCGTCATGTCTCTTTCGAGACATGATCGCCCAAAGCGTGTATTATGTATGGCACTCAACTGACTGACTAGTCAGCTCAAATGTAAATTGATGAGACCTCGTCGCTAGTCTAGTACTGCACTTAAATAAATAAAGTCTAGAAAAATTACGATGAAAATATTTATAGAAAAGACACAGAAACAACCTCAAAGTGGTGTGAAAGTAACTGAAGCCGAGTCGATAATATTGCTGATTGACTCTTCTTTGAATTTTATCAAGGAGATCAAAGTAAATAGCAGAGGCACCGGACCATATGTGGCAAAAATATTCAAAGCATGGACAAATGGTAGACTTCTTCTTCTTCTTCTATGTGCCCTGTCCCTTCAGGACGTAGGCGATCATGGCTCTCCACGTCTCCCTATCCCTTGTGGCTCTTAGTATGTTTGCTCTTATTGCTCCTGGCAACACCCGTTCCGTCATCCACCTGATCAGTCCCTGCAAATATGTTATCCGCTGCCTTCCTCTGTCTCTCCTTCCTTCTATCTCTCCAGTCAGTATCAGGTTCTCCAGGCTCTCCTTCCTCATTGCATGTCCCAGGAACTTCAGTTGCTCTTCCTGATGCTCAGCATCAAATTCCTTTTTGTTGCCATTCTTTCTAACACCTCGTCGTTGCTTGTATGCTCAGTCCACGATATCCGTAGCATCCTTCTGTAGAACCACATTTCGGCCGCTTCCAGTTTTGTCCTCATTTTCGATGATATTGTCCAGCATTCACAGCCGTATTGAAGAACTGACATCACGTAGCAGTCTAGAACTCTTTTCTTCGTTTCTATTGAGATTTTCCTGTGTGTTAGTATTTTGTTCATCTTCTGGAACGCGTCCTTTGCCATGCCAATTCGCCTTCGGATCTCCGTGTCGCACTTTCCATCTCCTGTTAGAACACTTCCTAGGTACTTAAATTCTTGTACTTGTTTGATTCTGTTATTCCTTCCACCTGTATTTGGCATTTTGGATTGTATCTTTTGCTGATGACCATGCACTCAGTTTTCTTAAAGTTTATTTGTAGTCCCTTCTTGTCACTCTCCACTGCTACTTTCTGTATGAGGTCTTGTAGTTTCCTTTCCGTGTCTGCAATCAGTACTGTATCGTCCGCATGTCTTATGTTGTTCAGGTTGTGGCCTCCAATAACAAATCCTGGCGTGTCATCTAGGGTCCTCAAAATATTCTCGCTGTATAGGTTGAACAAATCCGGTGAAAAGACACATCCTTGTCTTACGCCTTTTTATATCTTTGTGTATCTACTGAGGTCGTTACCTGTCCGTATGCAGGCCTTATCCTGCCAGTAGAGATTCTTGATTATTCTTATGTCTTTGCCGAAAATGTCGAGATTGCTCAGCATCTCCATCAATTCTTTGTGTCGTATTTTGTCGAATGCCTTCGCGTAATCAATGAAGCACAGGTACAAGTCTTTCTTCATTTGCAATGCCCTTTCAGAGAGCATCCTAATCATGAATATGGCGTTCCTTGTTCCAGTGTCCTTGACGAACCCGCACTGTTCCTGCCCTATCTCTGGTCTGATTCTGGTTCTCGCTCTATTCTTCAGGATAGACACGTAAAATAGATTCTTAATAAAAAGAATTTGTCTGGACCGCCACAATGAACCAACTTTCTTAGTACCTGACCCAGCAATGGATTCCATGTCGTCATTCCACTTCATGTTGGCTAGGAACGTTAGTTGAGAAGCCGTAACGAGTCACTTTCCTGTAGGTTAGCGACAGCCATGCTGATGAAAGTCAGAGAGGGCGTCTGTCAGGTGATTAATGAAGATAAGTTTAATTCTGGAGGCGTTAAAATTAATAAGCCATCTTTTACCCCAGTTCATTATACAGTTAAGTTTATTGTCACATGTAATACAGAATTCTCCACTAGAAATCGTTAAAAGTAAAAACGTTAAAAGTTAATATCATCCGTTCCGTCAAAAAATGACGTCCATTTTTATTTTTTACAATTGAATTGGTTACATTCGCTGCATTAGTAATCTAAGATTTTAACCTGCACAATTAACTCTGTGGTCAACTGTAAGAAAATATTCTGCATTTTAAATCATTAAAATTAAAAATATCCATCGAAATCTATCACGGCGCGCCCGGTCCAAAATTGACGGCGATATTTAAATAATTTGGTAATTGCATTGGCTAGATTTTCTACGTGACTAATCTAGAATTTTTATCGGCGCAATTAAATTGATTTTCACATGTAAGATAGAATTCTGATTTTTAAGTTATTTCAAGTAAAACTACACCCTCCCCAACAAAAGTAACAGGTTCCAAACCGTTAAAATAATCCTATTATCATTCAGATTCTCCCTCCCTTTGTTAGTTCCTTAATTAGTTCGTTACGTACTGCCAGTACCTTTTAAATAATGGACTATTCCGTTTTGACCACGTGGAAAGACGGAAAAGACATATAAGAGACGCCACTTGGTTTCTTTTAGAAATGGAAAGCAAAAAAAAAAAGGAATATCGAAATGTTTGACGTTTGTTTCAGTAAACGTGAAATAATGTAAATTTCACTTTTTTTCTTTTGTACCCCCTTACTTCTTTAAATAACGACCAGTTTTCGTATTTAGTATCTTTGTTACAGTATTTGGTTAAAGTTAAGATCTGTTGTGACCTAGTTTGGTTATGTTGTAGCCTACAAGATTACTGAGATGCTGGTATCAAACGGTTGAATATCTTGGTCTTGATATAACCAGTTAGTTACTCGTAATACGATTGATCCACCGTTGATCCACAGTTGGGTTACTCGATAGATTCGCCATTCGCCGAACTCCGATGACCCGCCATTTGCTCAACCGATTATCCGTTTGATGCTCAATGACCCAGACTTCTCTCTGATGCTTCTGTACTTATTTAAAGGTCACCTGATCGCCTCAAGCAGGTACAAAAATTTAAATACCTGGGTAGTGTTCTAACAAAAGATGGAAAGTGCGACACAGAGATCCGAAGCGAATTGGCATGGCGAAGGACGCGTTTCGGAGGCTGAGCAAAATATTAAGACACAGGAAACTTTCACTAGAAACAAAGTAGAGAGTACTTTTTTTGCACAATAAATGGACTTGTCTAAGGTCTACATATGATCCTGCCTACTGAGAACGGCAGTGATTGTCACAGTCAGTGTTAGAGAGAGTGTGTAACAGGAGTTGAGTAGTTGGACCCCGCTTAGTTGGTCAGTAAGAATATAGACTTATTACCCGGACTTACTTCTTCTTTACAAGATTGTATATATTGATTCCTACTAACAATATTCCTAGTATTCCTGTGTTTACTAACCCTTGTTCCAGATTGGATATATTTTGTTCAATATAACTTACATTTTATCTCTCCATATCTGTTTTTGTTAATATTATTTTGTGTGGTTTCTAAACAAGAATCCACAACAATAAGGAAAGTCGAAAGAAAAGACTACAAATAAACCACAAGAAAACCTAACGTATAGTCATCAGCAAACGGAGGAGCCCAAAATGCCAATTACAGTTGTGGAATACTAAAATCAAGCAAGTACAAACATTTAAGTACTTGGGAAGTGTTCAAATGGAAGACGGAATGTGCGACACTGACATCCGACTGCGAATTGGAATAGCCAAGGACGCATTCTAGAAGCTATGCAGACTATTAAGAGACAGGAAAATTTTGCTAGAAACAAAGAGAGTACTGCATTGCTATGTGATATCGGTTCTTCAATATGGCAGTGAATGCTGGACAATATCATCGAAGATGAAGGAAAAACTTGAAGCAGCTGAAATGTGGTTCTACAGAAGCATACTGGATATAAAATTGGGGATCAGTTCCATATTACAATCAATATATAAACTGACCCCTCACTTTTTGGCCATAGCAGTTTCTATACATTTATATTCCTGATATCAAAAATCACAAGGATGCATTCCAGAAACTGAGCGGAGTATTAAGAGACAGGAATATTTCGCTAGAAACAAAGAAGAGAGTACTGGATTGCTACTGGATTGTCAGTTCTTCAATATGGCAGTGAATGCTGAACAATATCATCAAAGATGAAGGAAAAACTTGAAGCAACTGAAATGTGGTTCTACAGAAGGATGCTGAGGATATCATTGACCGAGCATGCGAGCAATGACGGGGTTTTGGAAAGGATGGAAACGAAAAGGAAATTAATATTAAGCATCAGGAAGAGACAGCTGAAGTTCCTGGGACACGCAATGAGGAAAGAGGGCTTGGAGAACCTGATACTGATATTTTGCTTTTGTAGCTTCTTGTAAAGTTGGATGAAACTAACCCTAGGGCAGCCTCTTTTGTGTGCAGTTTCCTGTTCTCCGATACTAAATTTTTATATACCGAGGTATTTGAAGCGTTTATATTTTAAGTCGCATTCTGTCCTTGACAAAATCTAACGGAGAATCTGTAATGTGATAGATCCCGACTTGGCAGCTCAGATACAGTCACTTTCTCACCGGCGCAATGTGGCTTCCTTGTGTCTCTTCTACAAATACTTTCACGGTTTCTGCTCCGATGAACTTAGCTCACTGGTGCCTCCTATATATAAATTTACTCGAGCCACAAGATTAGCAACTAGGCCCCACCCTTTTACTGTGAAACCAATAAATTGTAAACGCGAATTCTACTACATCAGCTTCTTTTCTCGCACTTCTCGCCTGTGGAATTCCCTTCCATTTTCTTGCTTTCCTGACAGCTACAATCTCCAAGAATTTAAATGTAAAGTCAATAGTCATCTCCTATCTCACTAACCTGCATCCTCTCTCTCATGCTCCCTTCTCCGTCCACTCCACTCTCATCAGTGTTCTCATCCTTCTCTTACCCACTTCCTGACACCTTCTATAACCTGTCACTCTTTCTCATAAGTTTCCTCCTATGTAAACACCCGGCAAAACATTGGCGGTAAAATGCCTTGCTGGGGCGATATGATTATAAAAAAAGAAAATTCTGAAATTTTATGATTGGTTCATAAAGTTTTTTATGATTTAAACGCCCTACATGACATGCATATAAGAGTCTAGATTTGAGGGAGTAATTTTGAATAGTTGATGGAAAAAACAGTTGTGTAGAGAAAACAGTTTAGACATGTTTTAATAATTTGGACGTGTTACATGACATGCATATGAAAGTCTACATATGGGGAAACCTTTTTGAATCATTGCTCTAAGAAAACTGTTATATGGAGCTAACAGTATAGAGATGTTTTAATGATTTAGATACACTACATGCAATGTATATAAGATTCTCAGTTTGACGATGCTATTTAGATCATTCAATCTAAGAAAACAGTTTTATATAAATAACAGTTTAGAATGTTTTAATGATTTGGAGACACTACATACGATAAACATGAGATTATAGAGTTGACGATGCCATTTTGGATTATTGATCTGAAAAATAATCCTTAGAGCTAACAGACAATTTTTAATGATATTGACGCAATACAATACATACATATGAGAGTCAAAATATGACGAAACCTTTTTGAATCATTGATCGGATAAAACAAATGTATAGATGTAACTTTGGTTTATACATTTTTGAACGCGTCAACGCCATGCGTGACGTCTATACGACTGTCGCAAACTGATGGGGATGTTTAAAAAACACAACTTGCGCTTTCAGATTAATATTTTGCTTTTGTAATTTCTTGTAGAGTTGGATGAAACTAACCCTAGCGCAGCCTCTTCTGTGTGCAGTTTCATGATCACGGATGTCAAATTTTTATAACTAATCTATACACCGAGGTATTTGAAGTGTTTATATTTTATTAAGTCTCATTCTGAAATTTTATGATCGATTCAGAATATTTGCTATCGCTACCTTCATTCCAATTTTAAGAGATAGTTTTTCAAATGTTCTCTGTTATTTGATAAATGAGTCTGTAGCGCCAATCTATAAGATCTTTTTTAAGACCACGTTTCGATGATGTCAATGCTCTAGATGAAATGCATACCAGAGTTTGGCGGACCCGAAGGAAACTACAACCACCTTTAAATTTAATGTTTACCATTTTTTTTTTTTTTTTTTACTTTTTTTTAACTTTTTTTTCAGCGCAATCTTACGGATTACACACCAAACTTCCTGAGTGACAAAATAAAAAATTGGAAAAAATTCAATATTTAAACAATTTTAGTGGGGGGGGGGGGCTCAGTTTTTCATGCAACGTTATAATAAATCGATCCTCTATTTTGGAACCACTGGCCGCTATGACATGGCCACCACCTGTAAATTTGTTGATTATCATTTTTTTCACTTTTTTTAGTGCAATCTTATCGATTAAACCGTAAACTTTCTGATTGACTAAACAAACTTGTAAAACTTTTAACATTTAAACAATTTTAGGGAGGCTCCGTTTTTCATACAACTTTATAGTAAATCGATCCTGTGCAATTAACTTTTTTGCTTGCGTATATTCAATAACTGAATCCTTTGCAACATTTTTGAATAAAGCCATTCTTGGAGTTTCCGAGGAAAATGCCATCGTAAGAACTGAAGAAAACTTGAAAAAGACAAAAAAAAAAGAAAAAAAAAGAGCAACAACTCGCCCCCCACAAAAAACAAAAACAAAAAAAAAACAAAAAAACAAAGCGACCCAACGCGAGTGGTTCCAAAATGGAGGATCGATTTACTATAACGTTGTATGAGAAACTGAGTCCCTTAAATTATTTAAATATTGAAATTTTTCCAATTTTTTTTTAATTATCGGAAACTTTATGTAATAATCGATAAGACTGCGTTGAAAAAAGTAAAAAACAAACAAACTGAAAAACAACAAATTTAAAGGTGGTGGTAGTCTCCTTCAGGTCGGCCCAGAGTTTAGATTTGAAGGAATGATTCCGAATTATTGATCTGAGACGACCGTTGTATAGAGCTAGCAATTTAGACATGTTTTTGTTTTAATGATTTGGACACTCTACATGATATGCACACAAAAATCTATATTTGGTGAAGCCATTTTGAATCGTTGATCTGAGAAAACATTTGTATCGAGCTAATGGTTTAGACATGTTTTAATGATTTGGACGGCCTACATGACATGCATATATGAGTCTAGAATTGACGAAGACCTTTTTGAATCATTGATTTGCGAACACTGTTGTATAGTGCTAACAGGTTACACAAGTTTTACTGATTTCGACGCACTACATTACACGCATATGAGACTCTCGAAATGACGAAGCCATATTAATCTGAGAAAGCAGTAGTATACAGCTAGCAGTTTAGACATGTTTTAATGAATTCGATTCCCTACATGATATGCATATGAGCCTAGATTGGATAAAGCTATTTTGAATCGTTGAGCTGAGAAAATACTTGTAAAGAGCTGAGAGTTTAGACGTTTTTAATGATTTGGATGCATTTTATAGTTCCAACTGCAGGGTATTCTATGTTCATTTGCCTCATCTTCTATTGTAATTTTGTTACAACTGATCCATATACAATGTCAAGGTCTCATCATTTTACAGTTTGAACTCCGTCCAATGCAGCCTATTCTGCGAATGATTTCCTTATCTTCTGTATTAAATTTATTAAAACTGTTCCATAACCAATGGCTTGGTCTTATCATTTCACAGTTCAAACTAATTCTAGTGTATCCTATTCTGTGATTGATTCTCTTATCTACTATACTAAATTTGTTGTAACTGACCCATATACAATGTCAAGGTCTCATCTTTTTACAGTTCAACGAATCTCTAGTGCTGCCTATATAATTGATTCCCTTATCTTCTATACTAAATTCATTATAACTGATCCATACACAATGGCAATTTCTAATCATTTTACAGTTCAAACTACCTCTAGTGCATTCTATTCTACGAGGTTCATTTAATAAATATGGTGAATGTTTCGGTATAAAGACTTCTAATAGAGATAGAAGATTACTTTTTTTTTTTAATTGTTTTAATTTACTTTTTTTTGCAAAGGGATTTAATTTTTTTTTATGATTGAAAAAGAAACTTTGAAAGTTTTGAAGATTAACAAAGATGGCCGACCAAGAAGCATGCTCCAGGATTGAACAGAGGTCAGTTATCAAGTTATTGGTTATTGAAGGGTGCAAGCCATTTGAAATTCATAGGAGAATGTCAATTGTGTATGGTGCCACATGTTTCAGCCAAAATATATCTACAACTGGGCTAAATTGTTTAAAGAAGGACGGAGCAGTGTTGAGGATGAAGACAAGCCTGGAAGACCTACAGAAGTGAGGTCTCCTGAGGTGATCGAATCAGTCAGTGACCTCATTCAGTCTGACAGAAGGGTTACAGTGGGTGACTTTGCAAGGACTTTGAGCCTATCTGTTGAACAGACGCAGAGGTCATCATTCACATGGATCCGTCTAGCATCAAGACAACGCAAGGCCTCACACAGCAGCTCAAGCGGTGCAGGGCTTGGAACTGCTCCCCCATTCCCCTCACAACACACACCTTGCTCCTTCAGACTTTCACCTGTTTGGTTCCTTGAAAGCGTTCACGAGAGGCACGAAGTTTGAAAGTGACGACGAAGTCAAAAGTGCTGTGAGCGATTCGCTGAGACATCAGTCCAAAGATTTTACGATGAGGGAAAACGGAAGCTGGTGCACAGATGGGAAAAGTGGGTGACACTGCTGGGAGACTACGGTGAAAAATAAAAAAAAGAAAGTTTCTATCTGTATTAGAAGTCCTTATACCGAAAAATTCACCTTATTTATTGAATGAAAATTTTAAAAAAAAAGTAAGCTTCTATCTGTATTAGAAATCCTTATACCGAAAAATTCACCTTATTTATCGAATGAAAATTTTTTTGAGGAAGGAGGGCTTGGAGAATCTGATACTAACAGGCCAGAAAGAGGGAAAAGGAGACAGGGGAAAGCAACAAATAACATATTTGAAGGACCTAATCAGGTGGATTACGGAACGAGGGTTGCATGGTGAAACAGGAGAAGACGTGCTCAGAGCCACCAGGGACAGGGAAACGTGAAAAGCCATGATCGCCTACGTCCTGAAGGGACAGGGCACATAGAAGAAGAAATTTCTATCTGTATTAAGTCCTTATACCGAAAAATTCACCTTGTTTATTGAATGACCTTCGTATGATCTATTTCTTTATCTCCTGCACTAAATTTGTGATAACTGATTTATATAACATGACAAGGTCTCATCATTTTACAGTTCAAACTACCTCGAGTGCATTCTATTCTATGATCGATTTTCTTATCTTCTATCGTAGATTTGATATCACTGATCTATACACAACGGTAAGGGCTTATCTTTTTACCATTCATAGAGCTGAGAGTTTAGACATGTTTTAATGATTTGGATGCATTTTATAGTTCCAACTGCAGGGTATTCTATGTTCATTTGACTTATCTTCGACTGTAATTTTGTTACAACTGACCCATATACAATGTCAAGGTCTCATCATTTTACAGTTTGAACTCCGTCCAGTGCAGGCTGTTCTGTGAATATTTCCTTATCTTTTGTACTAAATTTATTAAAACTGTTCCATAACCAATGGCTTGGTCTTATCATTTCACAGTTCAAACTAATTCTAGTGTATCCTATTCTGTGATTGATTCTCTTATCTACTATACTAAATTTGTTGTAACTGACCCATATACAATGTCAAGGTCTCATCTTTTTACAGTTCAAACTACCTCTCGTGGATTCTATTCTATGATCGATTTTCTTATCTTCTATCGTAGATTTGATAGAACTGATCTATACAAAACGGTAAGGTCTTATCTTTTTACCATTCAAATTTCCTCTAGTGCATCCTATTGGTTTTCTTCTATACTTAAATTCGTTATAACTGATAAATAGACAATAGCTATGTCTCACTTTTCAAAATGGTTTCACCTAAAGCAACGTGGTACTGCTACTGACGTGCAATGGGCTACATAAGAGAGTAAAAGTTTAGGCAGGGGGAGAGTGAAGAGAAAGACGAAGCAGCTACAGGAGGCGAAAGAGAAAGGGCAAGAGAAGGATGTGAACAAAGGAATGAAGACAGTTGCGAAGGTAGAGAGAAAGGAAAAAAAAACAAGATACACGGGGTGATATAAAAAAGACTGGAGTCAAGTGGATAAGAGATGGAAATTGACATTGCATTATAATTCCTGGAGGTTGTAGCCGTCAGGAAAGCAAGTATATGGAAGGGAGTTCCACATGCGGGAAGTGCGAGAAAAGTGGCTGGTGAAGCAGAATTGTCGCCTGTATTTGGATGATTTAACTGTAAAAGGGTGGGACCTAATTGCCAGTCTGGTTGAGTAAATTTGCACCAGTGACCTAAGTTCGTCGGAGTAACATATTACAGTTCAATCTATTTCTAGTGCATTCTATTCTATGATTGATTTTCTTCTATATAAATTCGTTATAACTGATCCATACACAATAGCTGTGTCTCAACATTTTACAGTTCAAACTACCGCTAGTGAATTCTATTATTTGATCAATTGTCTTATCTTCTACCGTAGATTTGATGTAACTGATCTATACACGACGGTAATTTATCTTTTTATCATTCAAACTTCCTCCAGTGATCCTATTCTATGATTAGTTTTCTTCTATAGTAAATTCGTTATAACTGATCCATACACAATAACTATGTCTCATCATTTTACAGTACAAGCGACTTGTAGTGCATCCTATTCTGTGATCGATTCCATTAACTTCTATAGTAAATTGGTTATAACTGATCCATAGACAATAACTATGTCTCATTATTTTACTGTTCAAGCGACTTGTAGTGCATCCTATTCTGTGATCGATTCCATTAACTTCTGTAGTAAATTTGTTATAACTGACCCATACACCATGGCAAAGTCATGTCTTTTATAGTTCGAACTAACTTTAATGCAGTTGCGTAATCGATTTCCTTATCTTCTATTCTAAATTTGTTGTAATTGATAGATTCACGGGACATTTTAAGTACATATTTTTTATTAATCTTTCATCCAGATCTTTATGATAGAATCAGCATATGCGCCATCACTGCTTTCTTTCCCGTTCTACATCAAATTTTCACATTTGCAATGGTTTGTCTTGAATCCTAATTCTTGGAAAACTTTGTTTGTTTTTTAGGCTTAACGACCTATCAATTCTTATGGGATCATTTAATGTCATAACCTATGATTTTGGGGTAAGGTTATTTTATTTTTACAACATTTTTCTTTTTCACGATTCATTGGGATTTGTTTTTAAGAGCAGGGTCCCCAAGTCCTACCCTTGTTATTTAACCCATAACTGGAGGGAATGGACGGATTAATACCTTTCCCAAGGGTACCAGTGCTTAAGTGAATACAGGGTAGTATTCAACTGGAATTCGAACTCGGCTCACCGATTTCTCTTTCCGAGCCGATATCCACTGCACCACAACGCACATCCGTCACTATACGCTTACAGCACCTGGTATTCCCAAGCGGTCACCCATCTAAGTACTGACCAGGCTCAACGTTGCTTAACTTCGGTGATCGAGCGAGAACCGGTGTATTCAACGTGATAGGCCGTAATCCCAGGAAAACTTAGTGGAGAGCCTTATAATTTTACACTGAATAATAATAATTATAACAAGGGAAGATATTTCCATAGAACAGAACCATGCCTAACTCCTCATGCTTTTCAGCCTCATCTGCCTGTATAAGAGCCAGATGAGGCTGAAAATGGAGAACTGTTGTCATATTTGGGCGTGTGCTGTCCAAGAGTTGAAAACTGTCTCAGAGCCATTCTTGGAGAATAATTATTTTCCATGCTCCAACCTTTCTCTCACAGACGGAATGTGGCGAGTCTCTCATTTATCCATCGATACTACCATGGAAAGCTTCCCGGTTAGAACCCACTATGCCATTTACATAGTAGAAAATCACCCACATTCCCCTTGTATTCCCTCCACGAGAATCAAGTTCCACTCAGACAGCTTATTCCCACGAACCAATGCCCCGTGGAACAGACTCTCAAGATGATGCTTTCTCTATCACTACAGTTGTAACCTGTTCAAGTCTAGAGTTAACCGTTATCTTCACTTCCTATCAATATAAGCTACCGCTTAAGGTAAGCTACCACTAGTGAACCCGGACGTTGCTCTGTGTGAACCCTACAATAAAAAAGAAAAAAAAAAGAAGAAAAACATATAGAGCGACTCTTTCTCTTTAAGATAAAACCTTCTCCTCTCCCCGGAAGGATTTGTTTGTACATAGTGATCAGATAAGATTTCTCTTTCATATATAGAGAGAAAATAGACTGCACTTTCAATTCACGCATTAATTTCTTGGAGTTAATTGATATTTCTGTCATATTTAAGCGTTGGTGGGGGGCTTTATTACTGTTGTGGAGTAGCTTTCGCACTGAAGATTATAATCGTGCTATGTCGGTTGCTAATCGACTTAACGTAACCAAAACGTTAGGAACTTGGTAATCTTCCACTGAAAGCTGACTCCTTAGTATTCGGCTAACTGCCGACTCATATCAACTGCCTAGAAGTTCTATTGAACTTCAATAGAACTCAAAGAACTCTCTAGAACTTCTAAGAACTCCTATGAACTTCAAAGAACTTCTCTAGTTAACTTCCTGTTAACTCTTATTAATATTGGAGGGAGAGTTCATTATCTGAGGAATAGATATGTTTCACCATAACATATATAGAGAGAAAGTAGACTGCAGTTTCAATTCCCGTCGCTTTAGAACTAAATAATTCCTGATAAACTTATCTTAACGCAATTGATAACAAATTCCCTCAAGGGAAACTTAATTAAGCTGTATATCTTCTGCGTTCCGTGAAGAAGACAATAGGATTTTCTTTCATTTTTTTTTTTTAGTTTCTCTGTCTTACGGCGACAAAACCAGGAAAGTTTGCTTGTAAAGCACGTTATCGCGTTGTGTTTCTGTACTCACGGTTTTCGTTTAATTTAATTTTTTTTTACAGGGTTCCTTATGTGTTTTCTGTTTTGGAAAGTATTTTTTATTATTGAGTCTTTATTCTTGGGATACTTTGCATAATATGTTGATCTTTGTTGAAGATCATTCTTATAACAACAGTATGAGAAACAGACATACATGATCGATGAATATATAAAGGTCACATTTTGTGCAAACAACTTTTTTCCCACGAACCACTGCCCTGTGGAACAGACTCCCAAGATGATGCTTTCTCTATCACTACAACTGTAACCTGTTCAAGTTTAGGTTTAAACGTTATCTTCACCTCCTATCAATATAAGCTACCCCTTTAGGTAAGCTACCACTAGTGGACCCGGACGTTGTACTGAGTGAACCCTACTGTTAAAAGAAAAAAAGAAGGAAATGTACAGTGATTCCTTCTCCTTACGATAAAACCTTCCCCTTTCTCCGGAAGGATTTGTTTGTATTTAGTGATCAAATAAGATTTCTCTTTTATATATATAGAGAAAATAGACTGCACTTTTAATTCGCGCATTAATTTCTTGGAGTTAATTGATATTTCTGTCATATTTAAGCGTTGGTGGGGGGGATTTATTACTGTTGTGGAGTAGTTTTCGCACTGAAGGTTATAATCGTGCTATGTCGGTTGCTAATCGACTTAACGCACCCAGAATGTTAGGAACTTGGTAAGCTGACTCCTTAGTATTCGGCTAACTGCCGACTAATATCAACTGCCTAGGAGTTCTATTGAACTTCAATAGAACTCTAAAGAACTCTCTAGAACTTCTAAGAACTCCTATGAACTTCAAAGAACTTCTCTAGTTAATTTCCTGTTAACTCTTATTAATATTGGAGGGAGAGTTCATTATCTGAGGAATAGATATGTTTCACCATAACATATATAGAGAGAAAGTAGACTGCAGTTTCAATTCCCGTCGCTTTACAACTAAATAATTCCGGATAAACTTATCTTAACGCAATAGATAACAAATTCCCTCAAGGGAAAGTTAATTAAGCTGTATATCTTCTACTTTCATCACACTCAAATACCCTTGGGAAAGGTATGAATACGTCTCTTCCTTCCAGTTATGGGTTAAATAATAAGACAGATTGGGTTCCATAGCCTTGACTGGCAACCAATCTACCGCAGGAAGCAATGGCAACCTACTGAGGGATAATCTTCTGTCCAGTCAGTGATGACTCTTTCGAGGCATGATCGCCCAAATCGTGTATCACGTATGGCACGTAATTAATTAACTGAATATAATAGTTGGAATCATGATTAAGGCTTCTACTGGTCATAAACCGGGGGATCGGTTTTATATTGTTATGAAGTAATAAACAGACCCCTTCACTAATTAGTACTTAATAATATAATACATCTCTTCTCCCTCTAGGTATGAGTCAAATAAGAAGAAGACAGATTGGGTTCTATAGCCTTGGTTGGCAACCAGTCTACCGCAGAAAGCAATGGCAACCTACTGTGGGATAATCTTCTGCCCAGTCAGTCATGTCTTTTGCGAAAAATGAACGCTCAAATCGTGTATCACGTATGGCACTTAAATGACTGACTGAATATAATAGTTGGAGACGTGATTAAGGTTTCTACTGGTCATAAAGTGGGGGATCGGTTTTCTAGTTTTATGAAGTAATAAACTGATCCATTCACTAATTACTACGTAATAATATAATGCATCACTTCTCCCTCTAGGCATGAGTCAAATAATAAAACAGATTGGGTTCTATAGCCTTGATTGGCAACCAGTGTACCGCATGAAGAAATGGCAACCTACTGTGGGATAATCTTCTGCCCAGTCAGTCATGTCTCTTTCGAGACATGATCGCCCAAAGCGTGTATCAGTTATGGCACTTAACTGACTGATCTTCTACGTTTCGTGAAAAGGACAATAGGATTTTTTTTCGTTTTTTTTTTCGTTTCTCTGTTTTACGGCGACGAAACCAGGAATGTTTGCCTGTCATGTTAGTTATCGCGTTGTGTTTCTATATTCACGGTTTTCGTTTAATTTAATTTATTTTTTTTTTTACAGGGTTCCTTATATGTTTTCTGTTTTGGGAAGGTTATTTTTTTATTGAGTCTTTATTCTTGGGATACTTTGCATAATATGATGATCTTTGTTGAAGATCATTCTTTTCACAACAGTATGAGAAACAGACATACATGATCGATGAATATATAAAGGTCACATTCTGTGCAGTATTTTTCAAAAGGCTATTTATCTTTGGAACATAAACGACCATGGCCATCAACAGTATCCTATATTTGATCATCGGTAATCACCATGTTTTTTTTTTTTTTGAGTACCCAAGAAATAGTTTCCCGAACCTTTCTCCACGAGTTTGTATTCAACGAAGTTATTTTCCTAGACTGACTCCCGCTCAAGATTAGAGTGCTTGGTTTACTCTACTATTTAACCCATTAGTGGGGGAGAAGAGTTAGATCCATGCATTTCTCAAGATCATTTGCGTGCAGTGAGCACGACATACTACCGATGGGCGTTGTGGTGCAGTGGATATCGGCTCGAAATGAGAAATCGGAGGGCCTAGTTCGAATTTTTTTTTTTTTTTTTTTTATAAGCGTTTCACCCCGAGCAAGGCATGTCACTGCCACTACTGTGCAGGGGGCTACGTAGAGTGGAGAAAGGCTGATTAAATATAGGAAATAACAGAGGGTGGGTGATAGGCGGGTGAGGATACCGAGAATGAGGGTTGGGTAGATGAGAGTGTTGTGAGAATAGTTGGGAGTTAGTGTGATAGGAGGTGTCTATTGACCCTACATTTAAACACCTGGAGATTGTAACTGTCGGGAAAGAGTTGTGGAAGGGAGTTCCACAGGCGGGAAGCGCGAGAAAAGAAGCTGTTGGAGTAGAATTTACGGTTACATCTTATTTGTTTAACTGTAAAAGGGTGGGACCTAGTTGCTAATCTAGTATCTCGTGAGAAGATAGAAGTGCTTCACTTCTTCCATCAACACTTAATAAATAATCTAAAGTTTTTATTTTTTACTGTGAAACGAATAAATTGTAAATTCTACTCCAAAAGCTTCTTCTCTCACACTCCCTGCCTGTGTAATTCACTTCAGTTTACTTGCTTTCTCGATGGCTACAACCTTCAAGAATTCAAACGTAAAGTCAATAGTCATTTCCTATCTCACTAACTTGCATCCTCTCTCTCTCTCTCATCAGTATTCTCATCCTTCTCCTACCCTCTTCCTGACACCCCCTGTAACCTGTCACTCTTTCTCATAACTTACCACCTATGAAACCCCCTGCAGTAAAACGCTTTGCTTGGGGTGACACGATTATAAAAAAAGCTAGCAGTATAGACTCTTAGGACGTTGGCACGAAAGACTAAAAAGCAATTGTTGTTTCTAGTTAAAGCGAAACCGTAGACTGAAAGAAAAATGAATGGATGTGAGACAAATTTTGATTTCCTGCTATCGATATCAAATAAATTTTTTTCGTCGTAAACTGAATTTTGAAGGCTAAATAAGTCCTCTGCGTAAATGGTATCATGGCTGAGACTAAGAACTACAATTATACCTACTTAGAGCCAAACCCGAAGCAAAAACTAAAATAAAGGGCTGAAAAAATACAGACATACAGGCAGATAAACAGACATATACACAAACATCTTGCCTTTTATATATATATATATATATATATATATATATATATATATATATATATATATATTATCGGTTTTCTGCACTATTGTAAAAACTGCAACCTTGAAACTTCTGAATATCGTTTCTTATGTCTGTCTATAAGTGTATTAAATTTGATTAAAGTCAGACTACTCCTTCTATAACCCGATTTTTTCGATTATCGATTTTCGATATTTATCGGGGGTACTTCGACGCAAAACCTAGCTAAGAACACTCGCAGACGCTTATAGTACAACTGTGTAAATTTTCAAGAAAATCGGTTCAGTAGTTTCAGAGTCTATAGGTAACGGACACACACACACACACACACACACACACACACACACACACACACACACACAAAGTTCCATTTATAAATAAGTTTAGATGTCAATTTTCTTAATTACTGTTATTTTATTGTTCTCTTTGCTCAATAATGTTTTTACTTTTCTCATAGTTTTTCACACTAAGTAACTGTTACGTCGGGTAACAGAATTATGTGAAATAATACAACACAACGTAACAGTATAAAAGTAGGTGTATTAGGATGTGCGTTGTGGTACAGTGGATATCGGCTCGGAACGAGAAACCGGGGAGCCGAGTTCGAATTCCAGTTGAATCCATTTTATTCACTTACGCGCAAATACCCTTGGGAAAGGTATTAATCCGTCTCTTCCTTCCAGTTATGGGTTAAATAGCAGGACAGATTGGGTTCTATAGCCTTGGTTCGCAACCAGTCTGCCGCAGAATGCAATGGCAACCTACTGAGGGATAATCTTCTGCCCAGTCTGTCATGTCTCGAAAGAGACATGATCACCCAAGCGTGTATCACGTATGGCACTTAACTGACTGATCGTCGTAGAGACGTGATAGATTGACTAGTAGAACATTTCCGGTGCAATACTTCCTTCCTCGAGGTATAATCACTACTATTTATATAGTGATTCGAATAGCCCATTTCCGATGTAAGGTGGAGAGCGCCCCAACAAACTCGTTGCGTCTTAGTGACTTTTTTGCCTTGGTTTGATTAAAATAATTAAAAAAGAACACGTAGAAGGATCCAGATTTTAAATTTGAACGGCAAAATGCTGTAGCAAATAAACATGAGTAGGAAGAAAAAAAATGTCAGCCTTCTATGAACTCTGGAATATAACGTAAATATTTAAAAAATAAGAAATAATTAAGAATCCCACAAATAATTTGGAAGCTTTTGTTCTCATCTTGGTTGATATAAGTGTTATAATAGACACAACGTTTCGACCAAGTACCTTCTGGTCATCATCAGGTATCCATAGATTGGTTGATGTGGATTATGTCGTTGATGTTTGTGAAATCAATTATGGCTGTTTCATGTTGGCTTTTGGTTCGTCACTACCAAATCCAAGGTGACTACTAGAGGATACTAACACATGTATAACCAACTACTATATCGACTACGTCACCGTTTCGAAGGACTTTAGTGGTATATTTTAGTGTTATTTTTTGTGTTGGCCTGAAAAGCTTCCTTAAGTTTAAATATATAAAAGACTATGCCTTTGTACCTATTCAAATCGCTATTTATGCTCTGTGATATGAAGTCCTTGTTCACTATATATATATATATATATACACACACACACACACAATGTGTCTTCGCTCTACTTCTGCTTTTCATTTGTACTTTTGCATTTGTTTGTATTTGTATCGAGCACTTTTTCTTCTTTTTTTGTGGTTGGTTCCGTTTGGGTTTTTTTTCTTTACTGCGGAGTATTGTATGTCTTGTCTTTATTCTGTGGATTTCTTTTTTTTCCCCACTCTTATCCAACGCCTTAGTGCGACGGATGTTAACGGATTTAGATTCTGTCGGTTATTCGTTTTTCTTAAAGTTTTTCTTAAAGTTTACCTTTGTAGAATTTTAGGATTTAGATACTTACAGAGTCAGTTTAGGTATTATTTTGAATATATATATATATATATAAAATAAAACAAATTCCGATGTTCAAATTCGTTGTATGGCCATTTCTACGAGAAATTTAAACGAGAAACTTCTACGAGAAATTCCTCGTATCACCTCCTAACACACTAACTTGCTCCCATTCTATCAAACACTCTTCCCATCTGCCCAACCCTCATCCTCCGTATCTATCCTTACCCATCTATTACCTTCCTCCTGATATTCCCTATGTCTAACCACTCCTTCTCTTTACTTTCCCCTCTGTAGCCCCATGCGCAATAGTGGCAGTGGAATGCCTTGCTTGGGGTGAAATGATTAAAAAAATCAGCAACGAATGTCTTATTACAAAAAACCAAATGACAAAATGAACAAAGATATTTTACCGGCGGAAGTTAAAAAAAAATTCATCACGGAAAATTAAAGGGTGGGATTAATAAGAAAGCAGACAGAAACGTATGTCTATTTTTATTTTTAAATTTTTTGAAAACCCCTACCCCTTAACTGAGTAGAGAGTTGAAATTTGAAATTTAGCCTTGTCTGGTCAAAAAAAAAAAAAAAAAAAATAGGGAGAGAATATATATATTCCATAAAATCCTCGTGGTCTCCGGACTGATTTGCATCCTATTCATTGAGTTTATTTGATCCATCACGTGCCATCAGTTAAATTCTGGCAGCAGATGCTTTCCCCACCTGAATGAATTCAATTATCGATATGCCTCATGCGATATATTTATCCAGGCCTCATACTCAAAAGTATAGCTCATAGGTAGAATCGCCGATAGACGCCAATTCGGTCGGGTTTCAATCCTGGGTTAAAAGCAATCGGGTGTCTAACCATACTGATGAACTGTGATACAGCGAAACAGATCTGTCTGCGGATGACTATATATATATATATTTTAATTCAGATACTTTAATCCAAGCGGAAAAAGCAGGAAGGTAAATTACAAAAACCCGATCCTAATTAATATTAAAAATAGAGAGAGAGAGAGAGGTTTAATGGAAATAATTCGTGACTTTAACTGAGCAGAGTTATGCCGAATTCGAAGTTTTTTGAGGACACTGTTATGGTGTCTTCACTCGTCTGGGCTGGGTTTATTGAGTGAAGATAACATAACAGTGTCCTCACGTAACTTCGAAGTCGGCATGAACCTGCTCAATTAAAGTGACAAATTATTAACCTTATTAACGCTCTATCTCCACCTCGATATCGAGCACTTTACGATAAAAATAAATTTGGTTTCCAAAGTACCTTTCATCAGTAAAACTTCTGAAAAAATACCAATCTTGACGCTAACCATTATCACAACTCAATATTATATATATATATATATATATATATATATCAAAGTGAATAAGGAACGAAGAAAAAATTGGCAACGTTCAAAACATCAATTTAAAACAGTGCTCGATATAAAATAGAGCAATATATATTTTTTATAAATTATAGTTTAGAACATATACAAATTATCATCTATTACAAAGTGTACATTTTGAAAGGACCTTGTCTTATCGTCAGCGTGGCAGATATTCTTGGAGGACAGGTACTCAATCTTAAAATTATAGTTCAGCAGTATTGTAACCCAACGTATAAGACTGTTCGCGGTGTACACCGGTAATCCCTTCTTAGATCTGTATATAGTCAGCAGTGGCTTGTGGTCAGTCTGTAACGTAAAATATCTGCCGTGTGATGTCTGTGAAACTTAGTAACGGCGAAGATTATGCTTAACGCCTCATTTTCGATCTGCGAATATTGCTTTTCCGCAGGCAGCAAAGTTTGAGACGCAAGAGCGATGGTTTTCCTCGTTCCATCCGGAAGTTTGTGTAAAATCCAGACGCCGATGTCATAAGCACTGGCATCGCTTGCTACTATGATGTCCAACTCTGGATCATAGAGAAAGGTCTAAAGTGAGTGTGTTCTTTATTTTTTCGAATGCAGATTGGCATTCCGGTATTCATTCTCAGGTTTTGTCTTTCTTTAGTAGTTCGTTTAAGGGAGCTCGCAAGTTGTGCATTTTTTTAATGAGCACCTGGTAAAAATTTGCTAAGCCTAGGAAACTTTATAGTGCTTGCACGTTATCCGGGGCCGGCATGCCTTTGATCGCCGTAGCCCTGTCTGGATCCGGTCGTCGACCGTCTTTGTTAAAAATATGCCCCAAATATTTTATTTGCTTCAAATAAAAATCACATTTAGCCTCTGTTATGTCGTGAGTAAGAATAAATAACTCAACAACAAGAATAGGTTAATTGTTGTATTCCGTGAAAATAGTATTTACAAAGGTTATTAGTATCCAATACAAGAATAAAGGTTAATCGTCTCAACCGTCGTAAGACGTAGTATGAGCAATGGGTACTTCCGGGTCGTCACCGGAAGTCTACGACTGACTTGTCGATCGGCTGCTCGGCACACTCTTCCTACGTAGATGCCACCATTACTTTACATAGTAATGGAATAGTCCGTTATAGCTGAATAGGCGCGGGCGTCCCAACAGCCTCCTTGACTTTGAAGCCGTATTCTTGAATTTTGTCAAATACGCTTAGTACGTGCTTCTGATGGTCTTTCACCGATTTATTAGTAATTAGGATATCATCAAGATAGGCAGTTGCGAAATCAAGGTCGCCCAGCATGGTATCCATAACCTGCTGAAAGATAGCAAGCGTGACCTTGATTTCAAAAGCCAGTCTATTAAATTTATACACGCCTCTATGTGTATTTATACAAAGAAGTTTAGAACAGGTCTTCTCAACCTGGATTTGTAAATATGCATCTGATAGGTCAATTTTAGAAAAAAAATGCCACCGTTTAATTTATTAAATATCTCTTCGTGGCTAGCGAGAGAATCGTGGTGGCCTTTTAGTGCGGCGTTTAATCCCGTTGAGAAATCAGCACATACTCTGATTCGGCTTGATTTTATCTTTACTTATACTGTTGGTGCAGTCCATTCACTGAAATCTATTTTAGACAAGTTACCTGCATTTTCCAATCTGTCTAACTCTTCATTGATTTGGTTCACCGCCGCAAACGAAACGTTCCTTTTCTTTTTGAACACGGGCTGAGCGCTATCTTTTAACTGAAATTGTGCTTTTATCTTGGTACATTTTCCTAACCCGCCTGAAAACACATCAGTGGATTTTTGCTTGAGTTCCTGTTTCAGTTCCTCGTTGTTGGAGGTTGTACTTTCTATTTTACGACAAAACATACTTATTGGACAGTTCCACAGAATGAACTTCTCAATTCAATCTGCTCCAAATACGTTTCCTGTATTTTTCATAACATAAACTTTTAATTTTTTCTTTGTTCCACTTAATGTTACAGCGAAAAATACTTCACCTAAAATATTAATTTTGTCATCTGTTACAGAATGTGCTGTTTTCTTTGTTCTTAATAAAATTGGCTTTTTCAAACTCCTATAGGTATGCAAATTAATAATCGTAAGGTCAGACCTAGTGTCGAGCTGGAATTTTATCGTTTTGTTGAATATTTGCACAATTACGTATTTACGCAAATTTCCACCTTCTTTATCGCTTGACTGCGTCTGTCAAATTTTATTTTTTTGGTCTTTTAAATTTTTTGACATACCAGCAGCATGATGTTACATGACCAGTTTTACCACAATTTTGACGGGTTTTCTTCTTTTTAGACGGGCAAAACCTCATCCGGTGTAGGTTTCCGCAGATATAACACGGACATGCTGGTGAATTTTCTTGTCTATTCGTAGTATGCTTGTCACGATATTTTGGTCGCATAGATTTACTTTTCTCTTTTTTTCGGGGAGTAGTGTTTTGGTCTTCTCTTAATTATTTTGATATGAGCGACTCCCAACTCCTCAATATTTCTAGAGTCACATTTTACGGATACGACCCTGTGGCAGTCCACTGCCAAGTTTTGCATGGTTAGACCCGGCTCATTCTCCAATTTTGTCAGCACTCGGCGTCTAATTTCAGCGTCTCCAGCTGAGACTAAACCCTGAGCAAAAATCAGACATTTGAAGTCGTCAGAAGATAAATCTGCTAGTTTAAAGTCATTACAGCGTTTATTTACTGTAGCTGCAAATGTCAGATAGTCCTGCTGATCCTCCTTGGATAGATTTAGGCACTTCCATCTCAAATAGTTCCGACAGTAACTTAACTGTTTCTGAGAAATCTAAGTCCTTTGTCCTTTTGGGGAGGATAAAGTTAACGAACCTACTGTGTTCTGTGGTACCCAATTTTCTTAGTAATAGCCGAACTTTTTTGAGCTTGACTATTCTTTGCAATCAACGTTGAATAAATCTTCGTACCGCCTGTAGAAAGCATCGAGGGTTTTTTCATCTTCGGGTACATATTCAAAAGTTTCCATGGTACTCCTGATAGTTCCCTGGGAAAATGCAGTATCATTCTCAGATGTTTGTTTGCCATTTAATGATTTGTACAGTAATTCTTCCATTTGACTTTGATGTTCCTCGCTTTTTTAAGAGCTTACTCCTCTTGTAAATCTTTCTGTTGTTTATGAAGTTCCATAAACAGTTGTTGCTGTTGTTGTTGTTGTAGAAGTAACCGCTCTTCGGTTTTCTGCTGTCGTTCATCACCTTTTTGCTTATAATCTAACTGAGCTTTCATCAATTGGATTATTACTTTCTGAAATTCTTCCATTTTTTATTTCAGACTAAAAAGATCAATTTTTAAGTGAAAAAAAAAGAGGGAAAAAACTAACTGTAGTTACAGTTTTGTGTAAGACGTACGCAAAAGAAGTGAGGCCATAAAAAATCTACATACAGATTTTTTTCTGTAATACCGTTGTTCCGAGCTAGTAGAAGATTTTTTTTTTTAATTATTGAAGTTTCCCACACTTATTTTTTTTTTACGTCTCCAAAATTTTAGAAGGAACTTGTAGATTATTTCCTGATGTGGTGTTTTGACTTGAATTCTATCGAAGCTGTTTTATTTTTTTTATTTTATAAACAGTTGCAGGTTGGTTTAGATGGGGGTATTTTTTGGTACTTCGAAGTTTGTCGATAGATTTAATGTGAGAGGCGTTATCACTTGGTCAATCGCTTTTAGTACACTAGCTCGAATCTTTGTTCGTTGCTGTGGATCTGAAAACTGGTCTTTAGGTTTTCGAAGTTCCCGTTCTCCAGTTGATGAGGAAGGGTATTTTTTTACGAACTCGTATTTCCTGGTGGAGTTAACTTGATGTTCAAAATCCTCATCGCCAGTTGATGTGGACCGGTGATGGGGTCACGAAATGATAACTCGAAACACGGTGATAAGGTTATATATTAAGTGAAAAATAGATACAAGAGAACAGAGTAAATATAAACTTGGCTTACTAGTGACTGACAGACAGACAGACAGACTGCACTGAGCTGAACTGAAGCCACGAGAGTGATTAACTCTCAGTTAATATACTGGTAGGAAGAGTCCATAGTTAAGTGGGTAACGCCCCACAACAAGTATCAAAGGTCATCAGTGTGGCTACACTTCCACTTGCTTCCACCGGCTTCTAGCCGTGATCGAAACTCGACCGATTTGGTGTTAGTCGGTCTTTCTACACTCTAAGCCATAGGCGCATGGAATAAGCGACGGGAAATTTTAGCATGTTATATATATGTAGTGTATACACACGCCAGTCACCGGGAGAAATCAATATATATATATATATATATATATATATATATATATATATATATATATATATATTGTCATCCGCAGACAGATCTGTTTCGCCGTATCACAGCTCATAAGTACGGTTAGACTCCGACTGCTTTTTTCCCAGGATTGAAACCCGACCGAAATGGCGTCAGTCAAGAGAGATAGATAGATAGATAGATACATAGAGAGAGAAAGAGAGAGAGAGAGAGAGAGAGAGAGAGAGAGAGAGTGAGCGTGAAACCCAGGGTTACAAACTTACATCTATCTATCTATCTATCTATCTATCTATCTATCTATCTATCTATCTTAGTCATCCATATAAAAGCCTGTTTCGCTGTACCACAACTATATATATATGAAACAAAAACAATCCAGAATTATTCGCAAAGATCAAAGTTCACATGGAATTACTCAACAATCATGAAAAAATAAAAGAAATCTTAAAGACAACCAAAATAATTAACAGCAAAACCAGCCCAAAAATTTAAAAGACTCCTAACCTCATCGAAATTTGAACAACAACACACAACACAGGGGGTCACGAAATGCAACAAAAAAGATGTGGAATATGCAACATAATAACAGAAGGAAATATATATATATATATATATATATATATATATATATATATATATATATATAAAAGGAAGTGGAATATAGGCAAAATCCCAACGGAGATCCTATCAATATTAATTGTTGAAAATTAAATATTAAATTGATCCTTCCATTTTTTTCACTTCTATCCAACTTTTCTTCCTTATTTCTTTCCTTTTCTTTCTATTTCTTTCCTAGTTTCTTTTTTAAAAATTTTTTTTTTTTTTGCTTATTGCTACGAATTTCCTTTTCCTTTCTTTGAAATGGACTTCCGGTGCCTTTACCCACATAAACTCTCAAAAATCTTCCATAATAAAAAAAAATCGCTGATGAAGCGAATTTATTTCGCTGAAATGATCATTCGATAGACGTAATTTTCGAAGTTTTATATTTAAAACACACACCCATTCACATATGCATATATATATATATATATATATATATATATATATATATATAATTGAAAGAAAGAAAGAAAGAAAGAAAGAAAGAAAGAAAGCGAATAAATAAATTCTTCTTTTCCTTTCTTTTGCCGTGTCCCTCGGTAGTTCTAATAGAATAGGCGATCATGGACTTCCACTTGGCTCTGTCTCTTGTCGCTCTCAGTAATTTTTCTCTTGGTATCTCTTCTAATCCCCGCTCCGTCAACCATTTGCTCAGACCTAACAAGTACGTCTCGCGCTGTTTTCCCCTGTCTCTTCTTCTATTTATCCAACCTGTGAGTATCAAGTTCTCCAAGCCCTCCTTTCTCATTACGTATCCAAGGAACCCCATAAACCTCTTCCTGATTTTTATTATCAGTTTTCTTCTCGTTTGCATCCTTCCCAACACCTCATGTCCATGGTATCCTCAGCATCCTTCTGTAAAACCACATTTCTGCTGCCTCAAGCCTCTCCTTCTTCTTTGATGAGATCGTCCAGCATTCACTTTTATGCAGAAGGACAGATATCACAAAGCAATCCAGCACTCTTTTCTTTGTTTCTAATGAGATTTTCCTGTCTTTCAGTACTCTGATTAGCTTCTGAAATGCATCTTTGGCCATGACAATGCGTCTTTGGATCTCCTTGTCGCATTTTCCATCCTCTGTCAAAACACTTCCCATGTATTTGAATTTTGTTACTTGTTTTATTTTAGATTCTCCAACGTGCAGTTGGCATATTGAGCTCCTTTTTTTTGCTGATGACCAGACATTCAGTTTTCTTTAAGTTTATGCTGAATTCTTTCTTTTCACTTTCTTTTGCTAACTTCTGTAGAAGGGTCTGCATTTTCCTTTCCGTGTCTGCTATCAGCACTGTGTCATCCACGTATCGGATATTATTAAGATTGTGGACACTAATGTCGAATCCTTGCAAGGCTTTTATTTCTCTCATAATTGCTTCGCTGTACAGGTTAAAAAGATCCGGTGAGAAAACACATCCTTGTCTTACGCCCCTTTCTATTTTTGCATAACTGCTGCGTTCACCTCCTACTCATAAACAATATAAATATAAATTCTTGATTATCCTAACGCCTTTTCCGAAAATGTCAAGGTTGTCGAGCATTTTTTATCAAGTCCTTGTGTTGTACTTTGTCAAACGCTTTCGCGTAGTCTATAAAGCACAGATAAATGTCCTTCTGCATTTGTATTGCTCGTTCAGATAGCATTCTGAGCATGAATATCGAATTCCTCGTTCCGGTATCTTTAACAAATCCACATTGTTCCTGTCCTATCTCTGGGCCGATTCTACATAAATTTATATATAAACAGTTGGCATATATATTCTTCTCTGATAGAGAAGAATTGTCGCCTTTGGTTGATTTAACTGTTGCCAGTCTGGTTGCCTGGGTAAATTATTGTGGAGGGGGCACCAGTGACTTAAGTTCGTCGGAGCAGAAACCATGAAAATATTTATAGAAGAGACAGAGGGAAGCCACATCCCGCCGGTGAGAAAGTGGCTGGAGTCGAGATGTCAGGTCGGGACCAATCACATTACAGATTCTCCTTTGGAACACTGAGACGAACAGCAATGAGGAAAGAGGACTTGAAAAAGTTAACCCTCACTAGACATATTGAGAGCAAGAGAGTTGGGAGAAAGCAGCGTGTCACTTATCTGACGAAGTTGCGAGAATGAATTGCGTCACCAGGAACAGGTTACAAGGGGAGAAAAACTGCTAAAAAACACACATCACATTAAGTTGAGAAGAGCCATGATCACCTATGTCATGAAGGGACGTGCCACATAAAGGAGAAAAAGAGGACGATGAAGAAAAAAATCCTTTTTTAATCAGAGACTCTCGGATGGTGTTCGTCTTTATACTAGGGCTGATAGGAAGTTTTTTTTCAATGTACGGATTTTTTCAGCTGTTTTATCCTCCAGTGGATAGATAATTTTCCAGGCGTCGCTTAGATATTGCACAAGGCTAAAAGAATGGAGCATGCAATGAAGATCGAACTCACTCCTCAGTTGTAATAGATTCTAGCAGGTCAAGCTTGTTAACCATTACACAACGCTGAGTTTCCTTATCGTCCAACGGAGAACTCGTAGTTGGTTGTCAATGTACTAATCAGATATTTAGGTAATTCTAATTTTTTTTTTCAAATACTTTAATGGAGGGCGTAATTTAAGTGAGGATGTGCGTTGTGATGCAGTGGATATAGGCTCGAAACGAGAAATCGGGGAACCGAGTTCGAATTCCAGTTGAATTCATTGCATTCACTTACGCGCAAATACCCTTGGGAAAGGTATTAATCCGTCTCTTCCTTCCAGATATGGGTTAAATAACAGGACAGATTGGGTTCTATAGCCTTGGCTGGCAACCAGTCTACCACAGAAAGCAATGGCAACCTACTGTGTGATGATCTTCTGTCCAGTCAGTCATGTCTCTTTTCAAACATGATCGCCCAAGCGTGTATCACGTATGGCACTTAACTGACAGACTGAATTTAAGTGAAAGAAAGAAAGAAAGAAAAACTATTTCAGTGCCAACAAACATAGAGGAAAAACAAAAACAAAGTAAGAATGTAAAATGCATAAGATAAAATAAATAGAAAAATAAAGAAAAAGAAATAAAAGATAAAAAAAAATGTCGAACACGAAAGAAAAGCTACCATCTCCCGGGTTCGAAACATTACAATTCTAAATGCTAACTAATGCTCTTAGCAGATAGAGTACTGATCCCATCTCTGAAAGCTAAAGAGTTGATTATTGCAAACGTTACTATACAGAAAATATTGATTAGTGTGGTTTTGGTTCAATTATCTTCCATTGTATCGGGAATAGGAAAAATATCAAAAGGTAATATTTTCAGAGTAGCGAATAACAAACAATCAAATATAATAATAAACGGGAGGAAATGAAAGGAAAAAAAATATAATAAACTGGAGACGAGAATTCAAAGAAAAAGAATCTCGCAGAATCTCATTTTCCCGATCGAAATCTCGAGGGAACGTTAACTAGAAAGAGAAAAAAAAAATATGGGTAAAACATAAAAAAGAAAACAAAAATGTTTGTGTAATGTCCAATCGACCAGATTGTCGTCTGCATGAGTTGAAGTAACGGGCATGATTGGAACATGAAAAACGTAAAAGAAAACAAAAAGAATGTAAAGATAAAAAAAAAAAAGAACAATAAAAACAAATAAAAAGAAAAAAAAATAAAAGCAACTAAATTTTGAGGATGGATTTCGTTTCGCAAAGAGAACCAGTCAATATTGAAAGGAGACAGACAAAGATGTTGGGGGGGGGGGGAAATAAGAGTTTAAAAAAATAAAAAATAAAAATAAAAGAATCGACTAGTGAAAGATAGAAGGGATGTCTATTTGTGCGGGTTTTAGTATAATCTGTGTTGATTTGATTCGGTGTGGGCCAGAGAGAGAAAGAGATAGATAAAATGAGAAAGAGGGAAAGAGATAAAGTGAGAGAGAGAGAGTTCAAGAGAGAGAGCGAGAGAGAGAGAGAGTCAAAGAGAGAGAAAGTGAAAGGCATGAAGAGAAAGAGAGAGTGTGATTAACAGAGTTGAACTGAGTTGGTTTGAATTGGTTAAGAAAAAACAAGGGATGTCAACGGTCAAAACCACACACACACATCCACGCACACATACATACATACATACATACATACATACATACAAAGGCGAAGGAGCGTTCCAGAAACAGTAAAGTATTAAAATACAGGAAACTTTCACTAGAAACAAAGAAGAGAGTACTCGATTGGTATGTGATGTTCTTCAATATGGCAGTGAATGTTGGACAATATTTTCGAAGATGAAAGAAAAACTTGAAGCAGCTGAAATGTGGTTCTGCAGAAGGATGATGTGGATATTATGGACCGAGCATGTGAGTAATGATGAGGTTTTATAAAGAATGGAATCGAAAAGGAAATTAATACTGAGCATCAGGAAGGGACAACTGAAGTTCCTGGGACATGCAATAAGGAAGGAGGGCTTGGAGAACCTGATACTCACAGGCCAGATAGAGGGAAAAGGAGATAGGGGAAAACAGCGGATAACATATTTGAAGGGCCTGAGCAGGTGGATAATGATGAGGTTTTGGAAAGGATGTAAACAAAAAGGAAATTAATATTGAGCACCAGGAAGAGACAACTAAAGTTCCTGTGACATGCAATGAGGAAAGAGGTCTTGAAGAACCTGATACTAACAGGCTAGAGGGAAAAAGAGACAGGGGAAAGCAGCGGATAACATATTTGAAGGGCCTGAGCAGGTGGATGACGGAACGGGAGCTGAGAGATGTTACAGGAGAAAGCGTGCTAAGAGCCACCAGAGATAAGTAGACGTGGAAGGCCATGATCGCCTACGTCCTGAAAGGACAGGGCACATAGAAGAAGAACTTTTTTTTCTCTGGGGTTGGGTAAAGGAACAAGTCTACTGTACCAAACCATGACTTTGGAAAAACTTGAAGGGTGAATAAAAGAAGCTTTGTAAGAGTTCCTGGTGAAATCAGTTGACGCGATTGCTAGGCGACTCAAAGAGCTGGTAGCGAGATCTTGTGCTCGTATCGAATTTCAAATAAAACTTTATGCTAAACGCTTCCTTCTCATATCCATTTCTTGTAGAAATTATAATTAATAAATAAATTCCGGTTTTTCTCTTTTCCAATCTTTTCACTTTTTTTATTTTATTTTATTTTATTTTATTTTTTTCAATTGGAGTAGATAGACTAAACTATCGCCCGGTTCACACTCCACCCACGTCTATTGAACAGGTTAAGATGCTCATCCCTTGTTTCCTGTTTAGGATGTGGTTTCCGGTTGTTCTCTTTTCCAATCTTTTCACTCTTACGTAGCCCCCTGCGCATCAGTGGCGTTTTCGCCTTGATTGGGGTGATATGATTAAAAAAAAAAAAAAAATTATACGTTTTTTAAAATGGGGATGTGCGTTGTGTTGCAGTGGATATCGACTCGGAACGACAAATCGGGGAGCTGAATCAGAATTCCAGTTGAATTCATTGCATTCATCCACGCACAAATACCTTTACGAAATGTATTAATCCGTATCTTCCCTCCAGTTATGGGTTAAATAACAGAACAGATTTGCTTCTATAGCCTTGGCTGGCAACCAGTCTACCGCAGAAAGCAATGGCAACCTACTGTGGGATAATGTTCTGCCCAGTCAGTCATGTCTCTTTTGAGACATGATCGCCCAACGCGTGTATAGCGTATGGCACTTAACTGGCTGATTTTAAAATGAGTAGTTACTTTTCAATCACCTTGTATATATAAGAGTGTATATATGTATGTATGTCTGTGTGTGTGTAAGGGTGAGAGAGGGCGAGAGAGACAAAGAGAGGGTTATAGCGAAAGAAATCTATTAAAAATAATTAACAAGAGAAAAACGACTTGTAAAATGTTTCAAATGATCTTCGTAGATCGTGAAGATTGTTCGTACACGTAATCAAACGGCTGAACTAACCTCAAACAAACTTCCCTCGTGGCTTAGAATATGAAATAATTCACCTACATTCAGTAAAATGCTGTATTTCTTTTCTTTGGCGGGGTGGGGGTTAAAACAAATTTTTTTCACACTCAAACCAACTAAATCACCAGAGGGAAAGAAAAAAAATACCTTTCCACCCTAGGATAAATCAAGGAAAGTAATCACAACTACTAACAGTCGTTATTTTTACCTGTCGTGTCTCCTGTTTTCTTTATAACTTCCTATCTTCTGTGAACTATTCTCACCATCCTTCTGTAGAACCACATCTTTATCGCTACGAGTCTCTTCTTCATCCGTGAGAAGATTCGCTGCCATATACGAGATTAGACATTATATAGCAGTTCTGTATTCTTTTCTTTATTCATACAAGATATTTTCTTAAGTCTTAATATTTTGCTTAGTTTCCAAAGGGCATCTTTGCTATTCTTACGCATCTTCTGTTATATCCGTATTCCTTTTTCGTCGGTATTTTTTTTTTTTTTTTTTGCTGGCGGGATTTTTTCGGTGGGTTGCGTGTGTCGAAGTTGCGGATTGACAGTCAGACTTACAAAGAGGAGTTAAGAACAGCTTAGTTGGTGTCTGTTTCACAACTGCCCTGTGTAACGGACCCAGAAAGGAAAACCTGAAATCTATTTCCTTGGGGCGACCAAAGAAAGAAAGAAAGAAAGAAAGAAAGAAAAACAGCTAGCCTATCGGTGAGCGAGCGTAACACTGCACTTTTTGCACCCTCAATCATCAATATTCATCTTTTTTTTTTGTATTACACCGAATAATGTAAATAGTGTTTCTTGACTAAATTGTTTAAGCGTACTTTCTGTTTTCTTTCTGAGTTTTGACATCAATACAGTGTTTTCTGCATGTTTCATGCCTTTAAGATTATGCTTCTCAAGAATAAATCCTTATTATTATATTTCTCTTAGAATCTTATCACCGTATAGATTAAATAAATCCCGTAATTAAGCAAATCAAGTTCTTCAGACAATAATGTCCTTAGTATTACTCATTTACAAAAACAATTAAATTTTTTCTCATTAAGTAATGTCATAGTTTTATTGGATCAATTATTTTTCACTTCAGAGTAGATTTTCAGTTAAATGGTCAGTCAGTATGTTTAGTGCCATACGTGATACACGTTTGGGCGATCATGTCTCCAAAGAGACATGACTGACTGGGCAGAATATTATCCCGCAGTAGGTTGCCATTGCTTTCTGCGGTAGACTGGTTGCCGACCAAGGCTATAGAACCCAATCTGTCCTGCTATTTAACCCATAACTGGAAGGAATAGACGGATTAATACCTTTCCCAAGGGTATTTGTGCGTAAGTGAAGGCAATGAATTCAGCTGGAATTCGAACTCGGCTCCCCGATTTCTCGTTCCGAGCCGATATCCAATGCACCACAAAAATGGTACAAATTTAATAATAATAATAATAATAATAATAATAATAATAATAATAATAATAATAATAATAATAATAATAAAAAAAAAAAAAAAAAAATAGGTGATTTACAATCTCCAATGATTCCTACTTTTAACAAAAAAATAATTTCAACAAATAAGAAGGTTCTGTGCGAAATTTAATGAAATTAAGTAGGGGGTGGGTAACACATTAAAAATTTTTTTACTAATATTTTCTAAAAAACATTTACAAATAACTTCATTAATTTGTGAATAAGTTCTGAAAATTTCATTAAAATCGGACAATTATTTGATTTTTACAAGAATTTTCAAGTAAAGGTGTTTTCAACAGAAAAGTGCAAAAAAATCAATGTTAAACTTTGCAGAAGGCGATGACGTAAACAAAACAAGAATTCTAACCAAAATTTCGAACGTGTTAGAAAGGATTTAAAAAATTCAAAAAATAATTTAAAAATTCTTTGATCTTTTCTTGTAATAATAGCATCAACATTTTGACGATAAAACTTTATTTTCGTAAAGTTTGTGGCCTTTTTCATTACGCTATGCTGTTTTTCCCGCGAATTAGTGGAGGTACCTAGAAGACACATACTGAAGTATATTTAAATGACAAAATTGCATTTGTTTGATGTCACCGTTTTACGCAGTATGCTGTGTGGCTATCCACATTAAGAAACGCTAAAGTGGATAAGATATAAGACACAAGCTGGTAGATATGAATAATCAGCCGGCATTTAATTAATGTTAAAGGTTTATTTATTCAAGGTTCAATTCATATTCAATTTATATTTTTTCATTATAAGTGTATCATCAATTTGTTAAGTGCTATACGGGATACGCGTTTGGCCGATCATGTCTCGAAACACACATGACTAACTGGGCAGCAGATTTTTTCCATTACTATAGAATCCAATCTGCTATTATCCAATCTATTATTTAACCCATAGCGGGAGGGAGAAAGGTATTTGCGCGTATCTGAACGCAACAAATTTAACTAGAAAAGCACGGTGGCGTAGCGGATAGTAAAAGAAAATGTGCTGCTTAAATACACAAATATATATATATATATATATATATATATATATATATATATATATATATATAAGCATGCAGTGTGGGTATAGAAGGCTGCAAAGGAGTATCCTGTACATACAGTGGTAGGATAACTCTCTAAGAGAGCTCTAAATATATATGTATATAAATACATATAGAGCAAATATATGAAAAATTAAGGCAGACACGTTATTTCATGGTAAATCGGAAGTATATAGGCCTATTTCAGGCGAACCATCATCAGCTTCCGTTTTCATTTTACAAAGGATTTTACACGAATTCTTTACACACACACACACACACACACACACACACACACACATATATATATGTGTGTGTGTGTGTGTGTGTGTGTGTATTTAGGCAGCACATTTTCTTTTAGACATGTCAGATTAAATAAGTTGCAATCATTGTGTCTGCTTATTTTTAATAAAATTCGTTCATACACACGGATAATCTTTCGCGTCTATTTTTGAGTTGTAGCCAGACTTGTCTAAAACAACAACGACGTTAGCTTTATCAGCTTCCTTTATTACTATTTCTGGGTGGTTGCGTAATTTTGCAGCAATCTTAAGTGAAGTCTTTATAAGTTTAGAAGAATATATTTTTTTTATCATGTCTGCCTTTTATAGATTCTGCCTTAAGTAGACCAGAGATTTCTGGTTCTGTATGAGGACAAAACTGGAGGTGGCCGAAATGTGGTTCTACAGAAGGATGCAACGAGGAGGTGTTGGAAAGAATGGCAACAAAAAGGAAATTGATGCTGAGCATCAGGAAGAGACAACTGAAGTTCCTGGGACATGCAATGAGGAAAGAGAGCCTGGAGAACCTGATATTTGTATAAGTTCAAAAGATGATTTAATGCTATATTTGTTAGGTATATATGGTGTAATTAATTGGTTAAGCATTTTAGTTAGTTGGTATTTAGGATTGGGTATTTGTGATATAATAGGGCAAAGTGAAAAAGTTAAGCTTGTGTGTTTTGATAGAACCATAAATGTACCCTGGTTTATAGTCTCTGATTATTTTGGTAAGTTTTAGATTGTCTTGCTCTGCATCGTTGGCTGTGATTAATTTATTAATCTTTGCTTTTATCTGAGTGGTAGGGTTATTAGTAAGTTTTTTAAAAATTTGGTGTGATCATCAAGTAACTGTTATATTTTAGAGTTGTAGCCAGACTTGTTTAAAACAACAAAGACGTTAGCTTTATCAGCTTCCTTTATTACTATTTCTGGGTGGTTGCGTAATTTTGCAGCAATCTTAAGTGAAGTCTTTATAAGTTTAGAAGAATATATTTTTTTTATCATGTCTGTCTTATAGATTCAGCCTTACGTAGATCACGGAGTTCTGGTGCTGTAGTAATTAGCTGCTGTTCTTGAAGTTTAATTATATTTTGGTATAGTGTCCCAATATCAACTTTTTTACGTAGTCCATTATAATTTTTGTATATATGGCAGTTAGGTCAAAGGTTAAGTTGTTCTTTTTAGTTGTCAGTTAATTCATAATCAGAAATGTTTATAAATCTTTCAAAGTTAGGTTAAAAATAAAAAAATATGAACGGATTTTATTAACAATAAGTAGACACAATGTTTGCAATTTATTTAATCTGACACACACACACACACACACACACACACACACACACACACACACACACACACACATATATATATATATATATATGGGAGGCACAACCCTATGATTAAAGGAGCTCAGCAGAGTTCCACCACAGAATATGTGAATGAGCGGCGCTATATCGAGTTTAATTCGTTACCACTTCGTCATCTGGCCCTATCGTACAGGTGGTACGACGTTCGCTTAATAATGCAACTGTCTGGGTTTCAACTCCTTGTAGTGGATGCGCACTGCTGATGAGTCCCAAATATAGGTCGAAACGGCCGTTCTGTGCTTTTTTGCATTCTGTTGATGTCGAATAAAACTCGATGAATTACTTACTTAACACACACACACACACACACACACACATATATATATATATATATATATATATATAACGTCATTTTGTAGGATACCCTTATTTAACAAAGGTATCCCTGTTTTTTTTTATTTTAAACAATGTGTATTACCATTGTTTAAAATTGTCTTATTAAGTACAGCCCACACACTAAGGAGAACTTTGTCTATGTAACGCTAGGGATGATGGGGAAGATAGAAAAAACATGAAATGGAGCCATAACAACACGCCACGACCTGCCTTAGGTCTTACCGTAGACTTGGTTGGTAGTGCGACCATAGCAGAAATCGAAATATGATGAAAAATGACATCATAATAATAATGCTAATACTAATAATTGTTATAATATATTTCAGTTCGTCTCGAAAAGCCCACCGAGAACAAACTCGGAGGGGGGAAAAGGGGGAAGTAAAAAAGAAACAAACTAAGTACTTGAACATACGTCAAAATACTCGTAGGAAAGAAAAAAACCCGAGACGAGAACCCTAACATTAAAGCGCTCAATACAATAGTAGAGCAACAAAGAAAGAATAAATCTAAGTAAGAGCCAACAGACCTACCTAGGTTTCAACCTACTACTCGTCATGGTAAGTCGGCTCTACCCTGACGAGCTCTAGGCTGAAACGTAAGTAGGTCTGTTGGCTCTTACTTAGATTTATTCTTTCTTTCTTTATATATATATATATATATATATATATATATATATATATATATATATCAATATATATATATATATATATATATATATATATATGGGAGCAATAAAGTCAATACACAGTTACTTACAATAACCATAAAGACAATGCAATTAATCAACAGTCCAGAAATTTACGATTAAAATGGTTCTGCTTAAAAACAATAAAATTCTATGGCAAACAATACTAAGTCAATTAGTTTTTTTTCTCCACAGATTCGGTCAGTAAAGTGCCATAGGTAATATATGTTTTAGGCGATCATGTCTCTAAAGAGACATGACTAACTGGGCAGAATATTATCCTGCAGTAGGTTGCCATTACTTTCTGCGGTAGACTGGTTGCCGACCAAGGCTATAAAACCCAATCTGTCCTGTTATTTGACTCATAGCTACAGGAGGAAGAAATGTATTATATTATTAAGTAGTAATTAGTGGGGGATCACTTTCTTACTTCATAACAATATAAAACCGATCCCCCACTTTATGCCCAGATGAATCCTCAATCATGCCTCCAAATATTATATTCAGTCAGTCAGTTAAGTGCCATATGTGATACACGCTTTGGGCGATCATGTCTCGAAAGAGACATGACTGACTGGGCTGACGATTATCCCGCAGTAGGTTGCCATTACTTTTTGCGGTAGACTGGTTGACAGCCAAGGCTATAGAACCCAATCTGTCTTATTATTTGATTCATAGCTAGAGGGGGAAGAAATGTATTATATTATTAAGTAGTAATTAGTGGGGATCAGTTTATTACTTCGTAAAAATATGAAACCGATTCCCCACTTTATGCCCAGTAGGAGCCTTAATCACGTCTCCAACTATTATAGGTTGCCATTAATTTCTGCGGCAGACTGATTGCCAGCCAAGGCTACAGAACCCAATCTTTCCTGTTATTTAACCCATAACTAACAGGGAAGAGACGGATTAATACCTTTCCCAAGGGTGATTGCACATAAGTGAATTCAACTGGAATTCGAACTCGGCTCCCCGATTTCTCGTTCCGAGCCGATATCCACTGCAAGACCCACGTGCATAGATTACTTTTGTTTATTAAATACTTCTATACTAGTTGCCAGACAATGGGCTAAAGAACTTATGAACGATGCTATTTAAGCCTTTGATGACGATGGGGAAGTTATGGGATTATGATTTTCTGATGGCTTTAGTGAGAAGAGAACATAAGGGAATAAGCCGAAATTTAAATTCCGCTTTTCAATTTCACTGGCAAAAGAAAGCAATTACATTAAAAACGAGTTTGGTATTTGGTATTTTTCCGAAAGTCCTACATTAGTCCATTTTTTCCCGCGCATCCTCAGTTTTATTTTTTAATTCGCTTTACGCGTTTTCACTTTTACGAAAGTCCTACATTTGTCCATCTTTTTCCCGCGCATCCTCAGTTTTATTTTTTAATTCGCTTTACGCGTTTTCACTTTTACGAAAGTCCTACATTTGTCCATCTTTTTCCCGCGCATCCTCAGTTTTATTTTTTAATTCGCTTTACGCGTTTTCACTTTTACGAAAGTCCTACAATAGTCCAATCTTTTTTCCGCGCCTCCTCATTTTTACTTTTTTTATTGGCTTTACGCGTTTTCACTTTTACAAAAGTCCTACATTAGTCCATCTTTTTCCTGCGCATCCTCAGTTTTATTTTTTAATTCGCTTTACGCGTTATTCGCTTTTACGAAAGTCCTACATTAGGCCAGCCTCTCCCGCGCTATCACAAATGGCGTAAACGAAACGTGGTGACATTAATTTATGTAGGAAATGGTTTCCCAAACGCCCAAAATAAATAATTTCCGATTTGGAGCGATTTATAACGACGTCTATATTATACTAAGCGATGGAAGATGAGGTGCATACAACAATGTTTAGCACGAAGGATAGACAGCATTAAATCCTCACAGTCGACTCCAAATGCTCGGCTCCATGAAAAAAGGTGTTGGGCGTATGCTGGGATCGTCGCATATTTTTTTCAGTCAGTCAGTTAAGTGCTATACGTGATACACGCTTTGGGCGATCATGTCTCGAAAGTCTTCGTTAGTAAGCGCCATTTTCTTTCTGTCTTATCTCTAAATTAGTAACAGGTGACCTGTCAGAAATTGCGTAGAAAAAAATTCTTAATCCCTGAAGAACATCTCTCATTTCTATGTTTTTTTACTTATTACGAAAGCGCATATTTTTCTGATAAGATTCCTCGATAATTCAGACCTGTAGATGGATATAAATAAGCATAGTGCTTAATCAATAAACACAAGCAATTATGGGTATCCATTAAAAGTAATTTTAAGCAATATCAGTCAGTTACATATCATACGTGAGACACGCTTTGGGCGATCATGTCTCGAAAGTGACATGACTGACTGGGCAGAACATTATCCCGCAGTAGGTTGCCATTGCTTTCTGTGGTAGACTGGTTGCCAGCCAAGACAATAGAACCTAATCTGTCCTGTTATTTAACCTATAACTGGAGGGAAGAGACAGATTAATATCTTTCCCAAGGGTATTTGTGCGTCAGTGAATGCGAGGAATTCAACTTGGAATTCAAACTTATTTATTTAGAATTTCTAAAACGTAATGAAATGTATAATGCACATTAATACGACCAGCAGTTGCAACGTGTCCTAAAATGTTTGGTCGAAAAGCGGTCTGCGCTCGTATATAAGAAACTAGCAGTATAGCCCGGCATTGCTCGGGTGTAATGAAAGCTTTAAAACTAATCCATGATCCTGGAGCTCAGACTCTTTGGACATTAGCACGAGAGACTAAAAAGTAATAGTTGTTTCCATTTAAAGGGAAACCGTAGACTGAAAGAAAAATGAATGGATGTAAGTCAAATTTTGATTTCCTGGAATCGATATCAAATAAGTTTTTTTTTGTCATAAACTGAATTTTGAAGGCTACATAAGTCCTCTGAGTAAATGGTATCATGGCTGAGACTAAGAACTACAATTATATCAACTTAGAGCCAAACCCGAAGCAAAAAATAAAATAAAAGGGGAAAAAAAAAAATAAAGATATACAGGCAGATAAACAGATACACACACAAACATCTTGCCTGTTATATATATATATTATCGATTTCCTGCACTATTGTAAGAACTGCAACCTTGAAACTTCTGAATATCGTTTCTTATGTCTTTGTTTATGAGTGTATCAAATTTGATTAAAATCGGACCACTATTACCCGATTTTTTCGATTATCGATTTTCGGTATTTATCGGGGGTACCTCGACACAAAACCTAGCTAAGAACACTCGCAGACCCTTATAGTACAACTGTGTAATTTTTCAAGAAAATCGGTTCAGCCGTTTCGGAGTCTATAGGTAATGGACACACACACAGACACACACGCATACAGACAGACACACACACACAGAGAAAGTTTCATTTATAAATAAGTTTAGGTAATGCTCTTCCTCTCCATGACAACGAAAGAAAAACTGAACATATATAACATGGGGCAAAAAAAGAAATGACTTTCGATTGGTCTGTTATAGTTAACCAGCCATATTTACCAACAGATAATTATCATCTTTTTCGATCGCTGTTTTGATGAGAAAAAAAACTTTCTTTAATAAAAAAAAAATTAACTTCAAGAGTTCGTCGAAAAGTTTTTTCACTTGTGGAATTTCACTCCAAAAGTATCGACGAGCTGCCCGGTGAGTAACAACAAGTATATTCACCAAATTAATGGGTGGATATTCAGGGTGCGGGTGGATATTCAGGGTGCGGGTGGATATTCAGGGTGCGGGTGGATATTCAGGGTGCGGGTGGATATTCAGGGTGCGACAGAAATATCATCTGCATACCAGTTAGTTAAGTGCCATACGTTATACGCGATCAAAGAAGATTATCCGGCTATAGCACCTTAGCAGAGACCATTCCCAGGGGTATTTGCGCGTAAGTGAATGCAATGAATTCATCTGAAATTCGAACTCGGCTCCCCGATTTCTCGTTCGGAGACGATATCCATTGCACCACAACAATTATCCGCGTATATCACTCAGAAATACCCCTCACATAATGGTAAGACAATAGCTAGATTAAGACATCATTGCCACTAGTATCGTGGTATTATGTTGGAGGTATTTCTGGGAGGTTTTTATGCCGTAACCTGTATAGCTGAATAACAATGTAAGTACACTATACTTTTTAAAAGCATAAATTTGACAAACGAAACAATTTATGACCTAATAAATAACCTTCTGTAGCTGTTAGCCTCGATGTGGAAGGCAGTGGTTTGTTGTCTGCTGTAACTTGTGATATTTCGTCTTTGACTCCTTGTCCGCACGCCTATCAGTCTGTTTGTTATCACCAGTTCGACATTTAACTTACAGGTCTTTCCTTTATACAATATATATATATATATATATATATTAGTCATCCACATACAAGCCTGTTTCGCTGTATCATAGCTCATCAGTGTGGTCAGACAGATCCACTTGCTTCTGGCCGGGATCGAAACTCGACTGGTTTGGTGTCAGTGGTAGTTGCTACTCCCTAAGCCATAGGCATATGGAATGAGAGAGGGGAAATTTTAACGTGTTGTATATAAGCAGTATATACACACGTCAGTCACCGAAAGAACTTTATTCACGTCTGAAAATTATATATATAATATATTCTCTAGGTGACTGGCGTGTGTATACACAGATTATACACAACACGTTAAAAATTCCCTTTTATTCCATGCGTCGATGGCTTAGGGAGTAGCGACTCCAACTGACACCAAATCGGTTGAGTTTCGATCCCGACCAGAAGCAAGTGGATGCGTCTAGCCACACTGATGACCTGTGATACAGCGAAACAGGCTTGTATGTGGATGACTAATATATATATATATATATCTTTTTTTTTTTAATCGTATCACCCCGAGTA
Source organism: Ascarosepion bandense (assembly GCA_037127315.1). Taxonomy (NCBI): domain Eukaryota; kingdom Metazoa; phylum Mollusca; class Cephalopoda; order Sepiida; family Sepiidae; genus Ascarosepion; species Ascarosepion bandense. The sequence continues at coordinate 1,231,219 of JBBBDQ010001202.1, forward strand.
AGGCGGTAACGCCACTGATGTGCAGGGAGCTACGTAATAGTGAAGAGATTGGAAAAGAGAAAGCCGGAAACCATATCCTAAACAGGGAAAAAGGGATGAGCCTCTTAACCTGTTCAATAGACATGGGTGGAGTGTGAACCGGGCGATAGATAGATCTATCTACTCCAATTGAAATAAAAAACAAAGTGAGAAGATTGGAAAAAAGAAAGCCGGAAACCACATCCTAAACAGGGAACAAGGGATGAGCCTCTTCACCTGTTCAATAGACATGGGTGGAGTGTGAACGAGGTGATAGATAGATCTATCTACTTCAATTGATATATATATATATATATGTAAACTTATCGCTATACTCGTTTTGAAAAACCCTCCGAGTACATACACGGAAGGAAAAAATGGTAATAAAAAAAGAACGAGATAAGCACTTGAAGATCAGTCAAAGTCAGTCAGTTATGTGCCATACGTGATACACGCTTGGGCGATCATGTCTCGAAAGAGACATGACTGACTGGGCAGAACATTATCCCGCAGTAGTTTGCCATTGCTTTCTGCGGTAGACTGGTTGGTAGGCTATAGAACCCAGTCTGTCCTGCTATTTAACCCATAACTGGAGGGAAGAGACGGATTAATACCTTTCCCAAGGGTATTTGCGCGTAAGTGAATGCAATGAAATACGTAGCCCAAAGAAAATAAAAACCGAGAAGAGTAACCTAAAACAAAAAGCGCTCAATACATTGAGCCAACCTTCCCTGAAGATCCGGTTAGGTGAAACTTTGGTAGGTTCGTTAGCTCTCTAGGTTATTTACTATATATATATATATATCCGAGTGAGTATAGAATGAGGAGAGAAAAAAGAAAATTTTTTTCCGTCCAAAACATTAATTTAAAACAGTGCTCGATATATGGTGTATAGAGCAGTGAATATTTATTATAAATTATGTTTTAGAACATGTACTTAATTTCTTCTATATATGTCCTCTTCCCTACAATCATACTTCCCTGCCAACCAACCCCCATGATAACAAAAAAAAGATAAAACATACATTCCAACAGATAATACCATTAATCAACAATTTCACACTTACACACCAAATTCCTCAAAAGTCTAACGATCAAAACGAGACATTCACTTAATTACCAATAACCCCAACCAACCCCCACGACAACAACGAACCAAATATAAACAGAGAATGATTCCAAACCTTTATTTCCCCTGAGGAAGTGTTTAAATCCAAACACTGAAACAAAAATATTGTAGGGAAGAGGACATATATAGAAGAAATTATGTACATGTTCTAAAACATAATTTATAATATATATATATATATATATATATATATATATATATATATATATATTCCATTTGTAAACGAGTTATTACGCGAACTAAGTTTCTACCATGAGTGGGGTCTTCAGGCGATTTACAATAATATTGCAATATTGAAAATCGCCTGAAGACACCACTCATGGCAGAAACCTACGTCGCGTAATAACTCGTTTACAAATGGAACATATTCAAAACCTCTACAATATAATTGTATTGAACATTTTTAATACAAATGTGAGCTGGTCTAATTTTATTATGACCAGAAACTAAGTAATTAACCAATCAGTCACTCACTCACTCACTCACTCACTCACTCACTCACTCACTCACTCACTCACTCACTCAATCAATCAATCAATCAATCAATATATATATATATATATATATATATATATATATATATATATATATATTCTAAGCATATACTGTTAAATATAAGAGACAATGAATGTCTACTATGTTTTATCATGAGCCATTCTAGACATCGTATTTTGGCTTTAATTTCAGTTGAAAATAAAGACAAAAATTCTCCAACATTTAGATAATTTTTTATTAAGTTGACTCTAAGCTCTCGGTTCACATGAGCCATCTTTATATATATATATATATATATATATATATATATATATATATATATAAAGTGTATAGGTAGGTTTTGAAGGCTATCACAGTGCGTTTAGTAAAATAAAGGAAGACAAAGAAAGTGTTGGGTATTACCTATTTATTATTCATTAATATCATAAGATTATAATATATTAATATTATAATATTATAAGAGATCAAAGTCTCATCTTCAGAATGGTAGGAGAGCTTGATTTCACGTCTGCTCGTGGACCGTGCCTTTCAACGACAAAATATAAGCTTGTAAATAATGTGTAAGGCTTATCACATCGCTTGACAATTGAGCTTGACGTAACTACATCATGATAAAGTTTTGTGTAAGCACTTATAGATACACTGCAAACCGGGGCTAAAACTAATGTTATTTTTTTTTTAAATGAAGGTCGTAGATTTCTTTAACCATCTCAGCAGTAAATGTATAAACTTTCAATGCGACTGGTAAATGTCGACGCAGCACGTCTGGGATCGGTGTTGTTGTTATCGCCATTTTTCATAATTGCAGCATTATTGCGTTTTCCATTTTCGCTTTTTCTTTTTTTTTAAATCCTTTCTTGTGTTGTTTTTGTTTGGGTGGACCCCAAACCGTGATTTGTTTGTTCAAATGATTATGAATGTTTGACGCACAGCTTCCACTCCCAGTTTCTATATGCAAAGTCATGCGTCGCACAATTATTGTTGTGGAGCGGTCTGTTTCTCTTTTCTTTATTTTGTCGCCATTTGTGACATTTCGTCTTTGACTCCCTGTCTGCTCGTCTATCAGTCTGTCTGTTTCGATGTTTGTCATCACCGGCTCGACATTTAATTTACAGGTCTATCCTTTATACTATATATATACATACATACAACACATATATATATATATATATAAAGATGAACTTGTAAATTATATATACTTACATACAACACACACACACACAAACACACAAACACACACACACACACACACACACACACACACACATATATATACAAAGATAAACTTGTAAATCATATATATATATATATATATATATACATACAACATGTATATATATATATATATACAAAGATAAACTTGTAAATTATATATATATATATATAAAGATAAACTTGTAAAGTATATATACATACACACAACATATATATATTTATATGATAGACTTGTAAATTCTATATAGATACATATATATAAAAGATAGACTTGTAGAGTCTATATACATATATACATACATAAGATAGACTTGTATATATATATATATATTTTTTTTTATATATAAATACACATGTTTATATATATAAGACTTGTAATTTATGTATACATGCACATACTGACTTTAACACACACATTTACATTGTACAGACACAGAAAATTATAGATACACATACACAAAAACTCCGACAAGCATTCACACATCCACACATACTTACGCACTATCTCACATATATACACATTCATATACACATTTATACGCTGAAAGAAACACAGTGATACCCATATATTGGACACACAATCACGCAGAATCACACAATCACACACTTAAAATGTTGCCACATATTTTCACACACACCGAGGCACACACGTACGCACCCACCGACGCACAAACGCACATACTGACATACAGAGATACACATTAAACATACAAACTGACACACAACACGAATTCAAATACACTGAGCATACACACACTATTACGTAAACGCACATGCATACCCATACACACACACGCCACACACAGACCCACGTACGTACATGATGGTGATATAATTATTTTAACATCTGTTTGTTTTAAAATGACTCAACATTTTTGATGATCGCATCAGTTTTGTTAATACTTATTTATTTTGTGTTTTCTTTGTTTTTGTTAATTGTAAAACAAGTCTGATAGCATAAATGATAACAGAACACCGGTGAGACATTTCTTGAGACGATAAATCAAATCTATAAAAAGAAAACTTTCATAAATTTATCTAGGAAGCAGCTGCTTTAAAAGAGGGAATATTTCCTATTCGACTTTTAAATAACGAACTATATAGTATCGAAAGAAATATATAAGTTGGCATAAAAATAAACCGAAATAAGAAAAAGTCTAGTTTGTGTCCATATATTGTTATTCGTTTTCTAAAAATATCAGCAAAAATGATGCCGGTATTTAGATTCTACATTATTTTACTCATCTATATATATAAAACGCGATCTGTGAGTCTGTGTGTGACTGTTCCCTATGCACGCCTACATGTTTTAAGCTACGCCATTCAAACTTTCTAGGGACACATATCTACAGGGAAGCCAGGTCGACACATACTTTTTCAGCAATTTTCCCTTTCGCACTTTTTGGTAAATGGAGCCGATTGTTTATATTTGCTCCGTAAAACATCTAAGATCTAAGATGGTTGCTGAATTACGTCACAGAAATCAAATCATACGTGTCAAAAAAAAAAAAATGACTCTTTATATTTAATTTGTATTCCGACGCTTTAAAAATTCATTTGGTCAACAAAAGAATGTGAATATTTTCCCCCGTAATTATGAAACAAAAGAAATATTTTAAAAAACGTATTTTTTCAAACAAAAACAAAATATGTTAAAAAAAAAAAAAAAAAAAAGTGCCAATGGTTAATTTAATTATTCAAGTCTTTTTTTTTTTCAGATTTAATATTTTATTTTCAGAAAATAAAATTAAAAAGAAATAAAGGTTTTTTATTCGCTAAATATTTCATGCAGGAAATCAACTGTCTATAATTCGTGTGGCATTAATGTAACTTTTTTCCTCTAAAATCAAATGTCTACATTTTTAAATATTCTTCGAAAATTTCAGAATTGAGAGCGTAATACATTTTATATTTCTAATTTCAGTAAAACAAAATAAATAATTTTTATTTTTATGTTAAATTCATTTAGTCAACAAAAAATGTTAATATTTCCCCCGCGTAATTTTGAAACAAAAACAAACGCAATGTTGTTTACAATGTCACACAAAATATCAAATCACGTTTACGTAAAACAAAAGAAAGTAGATTTTTTAATGAAATTTTTGAATAATTTTTAAACAACAATTTTTTATATAATTATTTTTTTTTATATAACCAAGTCCTACTACTAAAATGTTCTGAGTTGCTGGGCAACGCTGGGTTATGATGCTAGTAATACTATTATCGAGAAACTACACACGAATTTGATTTGCGATATAAATGAGAAGACGCAAAGCACTAGCAAGAATTTGTCTAGTTCAAACTGATCCGAAAACAACTTTATCGGTCGCACATCATATTGTTAATGGTAATTTCAAAACGAATGGTATTTTAAAAATTTATGTTAATGGTGAAATTAACCGTTTCCACACAGGAAACATTCAACATCCATCCCAATTTTCAGTTACTTTTTCATCGACGTGACGTGGATTCTATTTATCTTTTCAACAAATATTTTCATGCCAAATACTCCGATGAGTTTTATTTTTAAATATTTAAAATGAACTTAAGCGTCCTTTTACCGTTTAAATAGTTAAATGTAACTGCCATTTCTAGTGACGGTCCAGCCTTGCTTAGGGTGAAATGATTAAAAAAAAAAAAAAAAAAAAGAAAAAAAAAAAGGGAAGGAATTAATATCAGACATACACGCGGTTAAAATTTATAAAATCCTTTTTTATTAAAACGGATTTTTTTTCTGATAATTAGACATTTCGAGCCGATTGTTATCGCTTTCTCTCTGGTATTGATGCAGATTTCTTTCCAAATATTTTAGTGTTCGTGATGTGAAAAGTTAACAATTTGATTATATCATAATTTTATTTTTTAGTGTGTTCAAAAAATCAATTAATTCTTAGCATAGTAATAAAACCACGAAGACGCAGCTGGAGTAGTTGTAGTGAAAGAGTATGAAAAACCAGAGAAGGAACCGGAATCCGACTAATAGGCAGGAAAAAGAAAAAAGGGGGAAAAAACCTTTACTACATTTCAAAAGATATGAGAGGAATGTTTACCGGACAATAAGCGAACCTATTTAGTCTTATCGAAGAAAAATAAAATCAATAAATAGTAAATAAAATTTTAGAGTTTAAGCGGAGACGTTAGAAGTACAGAGTTGAAGTAAGTTTTGAAGGAACCGGAAACTCAATTCTAAACAGGAAGCAAGGGATAAATCTTTGCTCCTCTTCAAAAAGGCGGGAAGGAGTGTGAACCAAATGACAGGCGAGCTTCCCTTACTGAGAAAAAATAAGTAAATAAATAGTAAATTAAATTTCAGAGTTGAAGCAGAGACGTTAGTAGTATAGAATTGAAGTAGACTTTAGAAGAGACCGGAAACCCAATCGTAAACAGGAAATAAAGAATAAACGCTTACTCATGTCTAAAGCATTCGGGAGGAGTATGAACCTGTTAACAGGCAAACTTAGTTTGTTGTTGTTGGTATAGCTCTTTTAGGTGTTGTAGTGCCAATTAAGGGTAATTGTCACAGTGGAATTCTCCGTTTCTATGCAAAAAAAGAAAAAAAATGGCCAAACAATTAATATTAGTATCGGTTGAAATTTAAAATTTTTTTTGGCGGATCTGAAGGAGACTACTACGACCTTCAAATTTGTTGTTTTTCATTTTTTTTTTTTTTACTTTTTTCAGTGCAGTCTTATCAATTATTACATAAAGTTTCGGATTATCAAAGAAAATTTGGAAAAATTTTACTATTTAAAGAAATTTAGCGGGAGGGCTCAGTTTCTCATACAACGTTATAGTAAATCGATCCTCCATTTTGGAATCACTCGCGTTGGGGCCGCTTTGTTTTTTGTTTTTTTTGTTTTTTTTGGGGTGGGGGACGATTTGTTGCTCTTGTTTTTGTCTTTTTCAAGTTTTCGTAAGTTCTTACGATGGCATCTTCCTCGGAAACACCAAGAATGGCTTTATTAAAAAATTTCGCAAAAGAGTCAGTTATTGAATATGCGCAAGCAAAAAAGTTGACTGCACAGGATTGATCGGTTGTATGAAATACTGAGTCCCCCACCCACTTAAAATTGTTTAAATGTTGACATTTTTACAAATGTTTTTGTCAATCAGAACGTTTAGGGTGTGATCGAAAAGATTGCACTGAAAAAGTTACCAAAAATGGTAATTAACCAATGTACAGGTGGGGGTAATGTCGTACCGGCAAGTGGTTCCAAAATGGGGGATCGATTTACTATAACGTTGTATAAAAAACTGAGCCTCCCTAAAATTGTTTAAATATTGAAATTTTTCCAAATTTTTTTTTGTCAATTGGAAAGTTCAGGGTGTAAGCGATAAGATTGCATTGAAAAAAAAAAAAAAAAAAAGAAAAACTTAATTTAAAGGTGGTGGTAGTCTCCTTCAGGTCCGCCTTTTTTTCTTTTTCGTTTTTTTTTTGGTGAAACAATTACTCAGAAAATTAGACAACGAAATCTTACTAAGGTATTAATTCGTCCCTTCCCTCCAGTTATGGGTTAAATAACAGGGTAGGACTTGGGGACCCTGCCCTTAAAAACAAATCCCAATGAATCTTGTTACTCGAAAAAGAAAAAAAGTATTACGAGACACAAAAACTTATATAAAAACAACAATAAATTGTGGAAAGAAAAAGTTATTACCAGTAATAAATAAATAATAATAATAAAAATTAGTTGGTAATAAAATGACCCGTCGAGGTTGATAGGCGATAAAACAAAACAACCAACTAACCAACATTATTCGGACTATTGCCTTCATCTTCGTTGCCATTTTTACGACGTTTCGACCTTTGTACGCTCCGGCCTTCTTCAGGAATTTCGAACCGAACCCTTTATCGCGATCACTAAGGTTTACCACTCTCATACTGGTAGCCATGAGTTATTTCCCTTTAACCCGACTCTCTGGTTCACCACTAGCCTGGTATTGAACTAACAACTCTTTGTGTCAAGTCACTGGAACTAACCCACGCCTATATCTACTTCGCCATGTCCTCAAGGACATATGGCCCATTGGATATAGGCATTGGTTATAACTTAGAGATTCGGGTTTATAATGCAAAACTGTAGTTTCTGATAATCTTCTTAAGTCCACTAAATATTATAGGCTTTTCTGATATTGATAGAAGTTTCTTTCCATGTTTTCGATAATGTTGAAAGTTATCAGCTTGTTTAACCGTTTTTTTTTTCGCTTCTGGTTCTGTAAACTATCCGAAAGAGTACAAGAGAAATGGTTTTTATTTGGTAAAGCTCTCTGCCAATAATTATGTAGCACCATACCTTAGAATCTGATCTTTAAGATTTATAAGATTAATTGGTATGAAGACGTTTGTACATGTCTGAAAGTTTAGAGATTTCTGAACGAATTTAATATCTAGCTAAGCCTTGAGATTCTTCTTCTTCTTCTTCTTCTTCTTCTTCTTCTTCTTCTTCTTCTTCTTCTTCTTCTATGTACCCTGTCCTTTCAGGACGTAGGCGATCATGGCTACAAAATAAGGGACCAGTTTATGTACTAACTATAATATAGAATTGATCCCCCATTTTATACCCACATTATAATTTCTTATAAACAGTTGACATATGTATTCTTCTTCTATGTGCCTTGTCCTTTTAGGACGTAGGCGATCATGGCTTTCCACGTTTCCCTATCCCTGGTGTCTCTTAGCACGCTTTCTGTTACACCATGCAACCCTCATTCCATCATCCACCTGATCAGGTCCTTCAAATATGTTATCTGCTGCTTTCCCCTGTTTCTTTTTCTCTCTATATGGCCTGTTAGTATCAGGTTCTCCAAGCCCTCCTTCCTCGTTGCATGTCCCAGGAACTTCAGTTGTCTCTTTCTGATGCTCAATATTAATTTCTTTTCGTTTCCATCATTTTTAAGGCCTCATCAATGCTCACATGCCCGGTCCATGATATTCGCAGTATCTTTCTGTAGAATCACATTTCAGTTGCTTCAAGTTTTTCCTTCATCTTTGATGATATTGTCCAACATTCACTGCCATATTGAAGAACTGACATCACATAACAATCCAGTACTCATTTCTATCTTTCAAGCGAAATTGTCCTGTTTCGTAATACTTTATTCAGCTTCTGGAACGCGTCCTTCGCCATGCCAATTCGCCTTCAGATTTCTGTGTCCCCTCGAGATTAGACAAAGTTAATTAAGAACATGACACCAGTTTGCAGATTAATATTTTGTAGCATTTTGCAGTATTGTGCGAAACTATCCCAAGTGCAAACTATTTTGTATTCACTTTCCTTATTTCCTCTAGTCAGTCAGTGAAGTGCCATACGTGATACACGCTTTGGGCGATCATGTCTCGAAAGAGACATGACTGACTGGGCAGAAGGTTATCCCGCAGTAGGTTGTCATTGCTTTCTGCGGTAGATTGGTTGGCGGCCAAGGCTACAGAACCCAATCTGTCCTGTTATTTAACCCATAACTGGAGGGAAGAGACGGATTAATACCTTTCCCAAGGGTATTTGCGCGTAAGTGAATACAATGGATTCAACTGGAATTCGAACTCGGCACTCCGGCTTCTCGTTCCGAGTCGATATCTATTGCACATACTATTTCCTATAGTAAATTTGTTATCAACACAGCGACTTATTTTAAATGCTTACAATTTATCACGGCTTCAGTGAAGGTTCGTTGAATATTGTTGGTCTGATGTATTTAGAGATTCTGGATAAAATTGAAAGAAGAATCTGCAATGTTATTGATCCTGATCTAGCATTTCGGCTTCAATCATTTTGTTTCCTACTGTGACATATTTTCTCTGTGATTTTTATGTAAATATATTTTAGTAACTGTTCTGATTAACTTTCCTCCTAGGTTATTCGAATTTATGAATTTAATAGCAGTACTAGATTGGCAGCTAGGTCTCATAGTTTTACAGATAATTTTGCTAGAAGCAAACGTAAGTTCTATATGAACAGTTTCTTCTTCTGTATTTCTCGCTTGTAGAACTCTTTTCCGGTTTCTTGCTTTCTAGTCAACATTGGTCTTCAAAAATTTAAAGGCAATGTCAATAGTTATCTATAGTCTTGTTAATTCTCATAATTTTACTGTTTTCTCTCCTTAATAATGCTTTTTTATTTTTGATATTCTTTCACGTCCAGTAACCCTTTGTGTCTTTTCAAAGGTTACATAGTATTTGTTTCGGCAGGGAGAATTGTCTTTTTTCCTAAACGATATACCAACCACGCCAAGTGCGCACAGTCTGATCTGCTATTAAACGCTTATTTAATAGAGAAAAGATGGTTTCATTTCTTTCGCAAGGGTATTTTAATAAAATTGAATGCAGCGATTTCAATCATTGCGCAAGCTGTATTTAATAAGAAATATTAAACAAATTAAAATACTGTTTTTAAATTAAAACACTTATTTTATCACTATAAAAATATTTTCTAAAGGCATAAATTAAAAATATTACCTTATTAAAATAATACTTATTTTATTACTATAAATGTATGTACTTCTGAAAAATTCGGCAAAAATGAACATACCATGATGAAAAAATGTACCCAAACTTAACAAAAACAAATTAAAATACCGTTTTTACATTAAAGCATTTATTTTATTACTATAAAATACGTTTTACGGCATAAATTAAAAATATTACTTTATTAAAATAATACTTATTTTATTACTATAAATGTATGTACTTCTGAAAAATTCGGCAAAAATGAACATACCATGATGAAAAAATGTTCCCAAACTTAACAAAAACAAATTAAAATATCGTTTTTACAATAAAGAAGTTATTTTATGACTATAAAATACTTTTTAAGGCATAAATTAAAAATATTACTTTATTAAAATAATATTTATTTTATTTTATTTTCGTACTTCCGAAAATTCGGCAAAAATGAGCACATGATGAAAAACTGTCCCCAAACTTAATAAAAAACAAATTAAAGTACTGTTTTTATATTTAACACTTATTTTATCACTATCAAATAAATTCTTTAAAGGCGTAAATTAAAAATATTACTTTATTAAAATAATGCTTATTTTATCATTATAATTTTACGTACTTCCGGAAATTCGGCAAAAATGAGCACATGATGAAAAAATGTCCCCAAACATAATAAAAAACAAATTAAAGTACTGTTTTTATATTTTACACTTATTTTATCACTATAAAATAAATTCTTTAAAGGCGTAAATTAAAAATATTACTTTATTAAAATAATGCTTATTTTATCATTATAATTTTACGTACTTCCGGAAATTCGGCAAAAATGAGCACATGATGAAAAAATGTCCCCAAACTTAATAAAAAACAAATTAAAGTACTGTTTTTATATTTAACACTTATTTTATCACTATAAAATAAATTCTTTAAAGGCGTAAATTAAAAATATTACTTTATTAAAATAATGCTTATTTTATCATTATAATTTTACGTACTTCCGAAAATTCGGCAAAAATGAGCACATGATGAAAAAATGTCCCCAAACTTAATAAAAAACAAATTAAAGTACTGTTTTTATATTTAACACTTATTTTATCACTATAAAATAAATTCTTTAAAGGCGTAAATTAAAAATATTACTTTATTAAAATAATGCTTATTTTATCATTATAATTTTATGTGCTTCCGGAAATTCGACAAAAATGAACACCCATGATGTAAAAATGTCCCCAAACTTAACAGCAACAAATGAAAATACTGTCTTTATATTAAAACACTTATTTTATCACTATAAAAAGATTTTCTAAAGGCATAAATTGAAAATATTACTTTATTAAAATAATATGTATTTTATCATTATAAATTTACGTACTTTACGTATTTGACAAAAATGAACACCCATGATGAAAAATGTCCCCAAACTTAATAAGAAAGAAATTAAAATACTGTTTTAATATTAAAGCATTTATTTTATCACTATAAAATATTTTTAAAAGCATAAATTGAACATATTACTTTAATAAAGTAATGCTTATTTTATTATAAATATACGTACTTCTGAATACTCGACAAAACTGAACAGACCATGATGAAAAAATTTCCCCAAGTTTAATAAAAAAAAACAATGTTTTATTGGAAAGATCTCTACGTTATTATTAAGAGGAAATACTAAAGTATCTTTCGATTTTTAAATTAAACTTTTTATTCTTTTTAGAACCTTTCAAATTTTTGTTAAAGAATTTTGATTTTCTTGTGTCAAACAAGAGCTATAAATTCCTATGAGAAGTTTTGGCGTCTTTTTGCAGTGAAACAGATATTGATTTGGAAATTTATAAAATCAGATAATTGTCAGATTTTAATGAAACTTTCACGACTTATTCACAAATGAAAGAAATTATTTTCTAAACGTTTCTTTCTTTAATCAATTTTATGAAATTCAGAGAAATTGATTTTCGTAGTTCTTAAATGGTTCTATTAATTATCAGAGCGAGTCCTTGGAGAATTTAAATTATCAATCCATTTTTGTCAAAATGACCCCCAGTTACAGAAAATCTGTTTCGTCTCGTAAAATATATTATTTAATTAGAAAATTTTTATTGCTTTTATGAATAAAATATATTATAAACGCTAATGTTCTTAAGAGAAAAAGACATTTCGATGAATAATGAATTTTTACAAGAATTATTTACATTTAAAAAAAATTATTATAATAATTTCTAAGTTTTAAATTTTTAAAAAGTCTATATTAATTGGTAACGGTTGGATGTGCTTTGTAGCGTAGTGGATATCGACTCGGAACAACAAATCGGGGAGCCGAGTTCGAATTCCAGTTAAATTTCTTGCATTCACTTGCGCACAAATACCCTTGGGAAAGGTATTAATCCGTATCCCCCCCTCCAGTAATGGGTTAAATAATAGGACAGATTGGGTTCTGGCAACTAGTCTACCGCAGAAAGCAATGGCAATCTACTGCGGGATAATCTTCTAACCAGTCAGTCATGTCTCTGTCGAGATATGACCGCTTAATCACGTAAGGCACTATACTGACTGGCTGAATATAATAATTGAAGACATGATTAAGGCTTCTACTGGGCATAAAGTGGGGGATCGGTTTTCTATTGTTATGAAGTAATAAACTGATCCCCCTAATTACTACTTAATAATATAATGCATCACTTTTCCCTCTATGAGTCAAATAACAGGACAGATTAGGTTCTATAGCCTTGGCTGGCAACCAGTCTACCGCAGAATGTAATGGCAACCTACTGCCGGATAATCTTCAGCCCAGTCAGTCATGTCTCTTTCGAGACATGATCGCCCAAAGCGTGTATAGCGTATGGCACTTAACTGACTGACTTAGAAAAAGGATTAAGGCTTCTATTGGGCAAAAAGTTGGGGCCGGTTTTCAATTGTTATGAAGTAATAAACTGATCCTCCACTAATGACTAGTTAATAATATAACACATTTCTTCCCTCTCTAGTTATGAGTCAAATAACAGGACAGATTGGATTCTATAACCTTGTCTGGTAACCAGTCTACTGCAGAAAGCAATGGCAAACTACTGCGAGATAATTTTCTGCCAAGTCATTCATGTCTCGAAAGAGACATGATCGCCCAAAGCGTGTATCGCGTATGGCACTTAACTGACTGATATTGTTATTAAGTATAAAGTACATTTACTAATCCTAAATGGAAAAGCTAACTATAATTCAGTGGTCCCCAGTGTTTTTAAAATAGTTTTGAATTTATTTTCGTTTGTCTATAAACATGCTGATTTTTTGTAAATAAGAATAGCCATATACAACACTATCAGAAAACAAGAGCGGCAACTAAATTACATTTAAAAGTTATGAATAATTTCCTAACGTCTCCCTATCCCTAATGGCTCTTAGCACGCTTTCTTGTATAACAACTCGCTTTCCCCGTTCTGTCATCCACTTGGTCAGGTCCTTCAAATATGTTATCCACTGCTTTCCCCTGTCTCTTTTTCACTCTATCTAGCTTGTTAGTATCAGGTTCTCCAAGCCCTCTTTCCTCAATGAACTTTATTTGTCGCTTCAGTATTAATTTTCAGTATTAATTTTCTCTACGTTTCAATCATTTCCAAGACATCATCATTGCTCACATGCTCGATCCATGATATCCGCAGCATCCTTCTGTAGAACCGCATTTCAGTTTCTTCAAGTTTGTCCTTCATCTTTGATGATATTGTCCAGCATTCACTGCCATATTGAAGAACTGACAACACATAGCAATCCAGTACTCTCTTCTTTGTTTCTAGCGAAATTGTCCTGTCTCTTAATACTCCGCTCAGTTTCTGGAATGCATCCTTGTGATTTTTGATATCAGGAATATATATGTATAGAAACTGCTGGGACCAAAAAGTGAGGGATCAGTTTATATATTGATTGTAATATGGAACTGATCCCCCACTTTATATCCAGTATGCTTCTGTAGAACCACATTTCAGTTGCTTCAAGTTCTTCCTTCATCTTCGATGATATTGTCCAGCATTCACTGCCATATTGAAGAACTGACATCACATAGCAATCCAGTACTCTCTTCTTTGTTTCTAGCAAAATTTTCCTGTTTCTTAATACTCCGCTCAGTTTCGGGAATGCATCCTTCTGATTTTTTTATATCAGGAATATAGATGTATAAAATCTGCTGACCAAAAAGTGAGGGGTCAGTTCATATATTGATTGTAATATGGAACTGATCCCCCACTTTATATCCAGTATGCTTCTGTAGAACCACATTTCAGCTGCTTCAAGTTTGTCCTCCATCTTTGATGATATTGTGCAGCATTCACTGCCATATTGAAGAACCGACATCACATAACAATCCAAAGCAATCTAAAGCATCTTCCTAAGTAAAATTATAAAGGCTAAGTAATTAAAATTCAATAAAATGTTTGAATATTTTAAAAATATTAAATTTTTATAATTAGTGAATTTCTAAAACATGATCTAAAAAAGGCTTTTAGGTTGAGTTTGTCATGTAATTTTACTGCAAGTATTTTACCCTTACCTACATTTCGCAATAGTCGGTTTATCAATAAATATGTCAACACTTCATTATAATACTCACCTTCCTGTTAAAAAATGCGTTTCTGTGATGTTGCAAACTAAATGCAAGTAATATTGTTTTTAATTCAGGTTAATTGGAATTTAACTTAGGCAATCTTCCATAAATAAAGACTAAGAAAAGTATATTTTATTTTTGAAAGATTTTTTTAATAAAGAGAATTATGTTGTGTTGACAGATTTGTCAATATGACCGATTTTAGCGACTTAAATTCGGTTGGAAATCTAGCAAATTATTTTGTTTATTGAAAATATTAAATTTAATCTATAAGCTTTTTTTTTTATCATTTCACCCCAGGCAAGGCAGTTTTACTGCCACTGGTGCGCAGGGGGTTACACAGAAGGAAAGATGAGAAAGAGGGACAGGTTATAGGGGGTGTCAGGAAGAGGGTAATAGAAGGATGAAAATATCGGTGTGATGGGATTGGAGTGGATGGAGAAAAGAGCATGAGGGAAAGGATGCGAGATGAATGTTGACCTTTGTGAATTTTTGATGAATGTTGACCTTTGTGAATTTTTGGAGAATATAGCTGTCGGGGAAGCAAGTATACGGAAGGGAATTCCACAGATGGGAAGTGCGAGAAAAGAAGCTACTAGAGTAGGAATTGCGGTTACATTTTATCGGTTTTAGTGTAAAAGGGTGGAACCTAGTTGTTAGTCTAGTAGCTCGAGTAAATTTATATATAGTGGGCACCAGTGAGTTAAGTTCGGACGGTTGAAGCCAAGGCTTCGAACCTAATTTGTCCTGTTATTTAACCCATAACTAGAGGGAAAAGACGGATTAATAACTTTCCCAAGGGTGTTTGCGCGTAAGTGAATGCACAGAATATCAACTGGGATTCGAACTCGAGTCCCCGATTTCTCGTTCCGAGCCGATAACCACTGCAACACAACGCACATCCTACAGTTATTGCTACAAAAATCCTTTGTATAAAGCAAAATAGTTTACCAATATGAGCCAAGTTAGCATTTTTTTTTTAGTAAAATTCTCACCAACTAAATACAATTAAGACAATAATACAACACTTTTTTAGAAACTGCAAATGAAAAGGCACTGAAGTAAAAAAAAAATAATAATAAAAAAAAATAATCTGCTTTTATGTAAAATCGTTTGTATTGTTTTTTGTCACTGCCAACCTCAATTTCCGTGGGGGTCACTCACAACTTTTCGGCACGCCATGGCGTGGGGTAAAGCAAATAAATAACAACGAGAGTTAAATCATCTGTAGATGACTCAACCACGAATTTTATTTTTATTTTCCTTTCTATTTTCATTTTGATTTGCTTTATCATATTTTTCTTTGTGATAATTACTGGGTGTGTTAAGATGGGCCACACCGATTGCTGAAGTTGACGGCGACGTTTCGTCTGTTGATCATCTGCCGACTTCGTCAGTAAGTGCCATTTCCTTTCTGTCTTATCTATAAATTATTAACAGATGACCTGTCAGCAACTGCGTAGCTACAAAAAAAAAAAAAAGAAAGAAAGAAAGAAAAACCTAATCCCTAAAGCACATCTATTATTTTCTATGGTTTTTTACTTATTTTTACTACAAAAGCACATATTTTTCTGATTAGATTCTTCGAGTATTCAGACCTGTAGATGGAAATAAAGTCAGTCAGTTAAGTGCCATATATGATACACTCTTTGGGCGATCATGTCTAAAAAAGACACGAGTTACTGGACAGAAGATTATCCCGCAGTAGGTTGCCATTTCTTTCTGCGGTAGACTGGTTGCCAGACAAGCTATAAAACCCAATCTGTCATGTTATTTGACTCTTAACTAGAGAGGGAATAAATGTATTATATTATTACGCAGTAATTAGTGGGGGATCAGTTTATTACTTCATAAAAATAGAAAACCGATCCCACACTTTATGCCCAGTAAAAGCCTTAATTATGTCTTCATTATATTCAGTCAGTCACGTGCCATATGTGATACACACTTGGGCGATCATGTAAGGTCAATAGACACCTCCTAACGCATTAACCTGCTCCCATTCTATCAAACACTCTTCCCATCTGCCCAACCCTCATCCTCGGTATCCTTACTCATCTGTCACCTTCCTCCTGACATTCTCTATGTCTAACCACTCCTTCTCTTTACCTTCCCCTATGTAGCCCCATGCGCAATAGTGGCAGTGGAATGCCTTGCTTGGGGTGAGATGATTAAAAAAAATGTCTCGAAAGAGACATGACTGACAGGGCAGAAGATTATTTCTGCAGTAGGTTACCATTGCTTTCTGCGGTAGACTGGTTGCCAGTCAAGGCTATAGAACCCAATCTGTCCTATTATTTGACTCATAACTAGCTTTCATTACACCCGAGCAACGCCGGGCTATACTGCTAGTTAGTCATAATGCCAAGTAAACACAAGAACACATACTGTTCATTCCTCTTCAGCTGTGGTACAACATTGCTACAAAGGGAACTGACCTCGAGGACAAAAAATCTTCGCCCAGGTTTCGAATTTCAGTCAATTCTCACAACGGCCATAAGACACTGCGGTGAAAGAAGAGTTGACCCAAGGACTCAACCGACCAACCGCAGCGCACGCACATTGTCGTAACTGCCAGCCCCGCTGCACAGAGTTTTTTGTCAACCCAGAGGGCCTTAAGCAACACCAGCCAAGTGAGTGATGCCTCGTCGTTATTGAGACACTTCCACCCGGGTGCTCTAAGCAACAGAAAGTTAAACGCCTCATTCGTTAAATTGAGATCAATCTTTAGAGTATTTCAAGAGCCCCATCCTGTATTAACACAAAATGTAATACCTTAGTTTGGTGTCGGAGAGGCGTTCCTTAACCCGTGTAAAGTCGTCACTAGCAATAGTAGAACCACTCAGCTCGAGGATTACGGCAGGCTTCCTCCTCGTCAATGCACACTTCTCCAAGACAGAAATGCTTTCTTAGCAACTTCCTTCCAGAATAGGCCGTTATTTTGCAGACACATTCGCTTCAGTAGCGTAAACCGTAGTCCGTTGATAAATCTCAACGCTGGGCATTACTAGACTGCTCTCAGATGGGTGGAGTCAAAAGATCTCGCAATGCACCTTAGGAAACTTGTCACCCCACAAGAGGTGAAGCAAGACCCGAACCGATTAAATTAGTTTGGTGTACAAGAAGGGAAGTACCAAGAGCCGATGAAGAAGGATAGAGTAGATGTGCGAGGTACAAACTTCTGCCCTCTCCTTAAAAGAAATCTTAATCCGAGACCACAGACGAACTCCGCCACGGCCTTTTCTCGGACTTCCAACCAATTCATTTCCAATTGGAGGTTGGGGCCAGACCTGACGCTCAGTATTTTGATCGGCCCAAGATAGTCTCTCTTCTAAGCAGCCAACCGCAAGCCTATAGACTTATCGTAGTTGATCATTGCTACTGTTACTGTCCCATACCTGATTTCTTTGTCTCAAACAGGATCCGCTGTGCTACAAATTATGGATCAAGGAGGATCAAGATCCGCTTGTACCCCTGATCACAAAGTATTCATTCTACAGCGTGTTGCAGACGATACAGGTATCAGTAAACGTCAACTGGCCCAAACATGCCATGTATATCATAGTACCGCATAATGGGTACTTCAAGAGCATCTCCTGCATCTGTATAATTTGCAACTGGTGCAGGGTATTTTGCTCTTTGTTCACTCACCAGGGGATAGTTTTTGCCGATGGTTCATTGAATAAACTGCTTATCCGTTGTCTTTTCATTTTTGTTTAAGGATGAACCAACATTTGGAAGGGCAGGGAGTTCTTCATTGTAATAGACGTTTTGAGGACCAGTTGATGTGACGAGATCACGACTAGCGGCCCGAAAGCGTCCTCATAACTGGCACCGTTTCGACAGCATCAACCCTCTCAGGTTCCGATCATCATCATCGCAGCAGTGTCCGGACCAGAGGCAACGAGCCAGCCGAGCCGAGTTGTCACGCTTCCACTGTTGCGCAAAGGGTTACATAGGGGAAAGTGATGAGAAAGAGAGGTTAGTTATAGGGGATGTCGGGAGGAGGGTAATAGACGGGTGTAATGGGGGTGGAGTGGGTGGAGAAAAGAGCTTTAGAGAAAGGATGCGAGTTAGTGAGATAGGAGATGTCTATTGACCTTACATTTAAATTCCTGGAGATTGTAGCTGTTGAGGAAGCATATACGGAAGGGAATTCCACAGACGTGAAGTGCGAGAAAAGAAGCTGTGAAATTGCGGTTACATTTTATCGGTTTCACTGTAAAAGGGTGGGACCTAGTTGCTAGTCTAGTAGCTCGTGTTAATTCAAGTCGGCATCGATCACATTACAGATTCCCCGTTGGATTTTGTCAAGAACCTTGAGGTGAATAGCAGAGGCACCCGACCAGATGTGGCAGCAGTATTCAATACACGGGCGGATGGTAGATTTATATATGTGCAGGATGGATTCAGATGTGAAAAACTTCCTGGTCCAACCTTCTTAGCAGTGGATTTAGCTATGAATTCGATATAGTCATTCCATTTGAGGTCCGCTGAGAGTGTTAGTCCAAAGAGGCGTAATTTTTAATGGAAAAATTAAGCAAAGATTGCAAATTCTACTGAGATCGTAGTGTTGTGTTTACCAGAGTGTAAATCAATATCTTGATTAATCCTCTAGAAATTATACGTTAGGACAGCAGCCTCAATGTGCTGTCCAGTTGTAAGTCTTTAAAGAAAAATATTAGTTTTGCAGATTTCTTGTGGTAAAGTATTTTGATGCAATGCAAAGTGACAGAATTTCACAATTCTAAATTAAAAAAAAAGAAAGAAAAAAAAAGAAAGAAATAAAGAAACAAACAAACAAAAAAATAGACAAAGCACTACAATTTACCCGGATGGATGAAAAAAAAATATCACGATTAAAATTCTTTCTTCTTTCTTTTTTGTCAACTTTTTCGAAAACTGGGTTTTTGAATTTCTTTCCTGGCTTTATTGTCTTAAACTGTCATCTCCATAAAAAAAAAAAAAAAAAATTGATGAAAATCACGTGCCTAACCATTCTGAAACCGGCTTATCAACAGCTGACTTAAAAGTTTTTTACGTCTTTTTCAGTCGCAAACAATAGATTTCTATAACAATAATAACAGCGTTATTTTTTAGCGTGTCCCTCTCTGGCAGATTAATAATAATAACATAAAATAATTATAAAATATAATAATAATATCAATTATATAATGGTGATAATAATAATATGAATTTCATAGTAATAATAATTTGATATCAATTGCATAATAACAATATTATTAATATCAGTAATAGTGATAATAGCATAAACAATAATAATAATAATTACAGTAAAAGTGAACATCAAAACATTGGGTGCTGTGAAATATGATAATAATAATAATAATAATAATAATAATAATAATAATAATAATAATAATTACAGTAACAATGAACATCAAAACATTGGGTGTTGTGAAACATGATAAATATGATATAATGTGTAATAATAATAATAATAATATAATAATAATAATAATAATAATAACAATTAAGCAATAATAACAATAATATCAATTGTATAATAATAATAACAATAATAATAACAATAAAGCAACAATAACAATAATATCAATTGTATAATAATAATAATAATAATAATAATAATAATAATAATAATTACAGTAACAATGAACATCAAAACATTGGGTGTTGTGAAACATGATAAATATGATATAATGTAATAATAATAATAATAATAATAATAATAATAATAATAATAATAATAAATGGATCCAAAATGCAGGTTTTGTGATAAACACCAAGAAACAATAGACCACCTAATCTCAGGCTGTTCTGTGCTTGCCCCAAACGAATATAAAAATCGCCACGATAGAGTTGGGCAATATTTACATTGGACAATGTGCAAACATTATGGAAAAGCTGTAAACAAACACTGGTATGAACATCATCCAGCACCGGTTACAGAAATAGAAGATGTAACCATTCTATGGGATTACACCATCTACACAGACAGAAAAATTGAAGCAAACAGGCCAGACATTATTGTTAAAAACCAGAAGGAGAAAACTTGTCTATTAATTGATATGGCTTGTCCAGCGGATTGTAACATAGCAATCAAGGAATTTGAAAAACTGTCAAAATATAAAGACCTGGAAATTGAAATAGAAAAAATGTGGAAATTGAAAACAAGAGTTGTGCCAGTGATAGTAGGTGCACTTGGAATGATAAAAAATGGAACAAAACAACACATTGAAAGAATCCCTGGAAACCCCAGCTTAAGAGACATACAAAAAATTGTCTTATTAAGTACAGCCCACACACTAAGGAAAACTTTATCTATGTAATGCTGGAGATGATAGGGAAGATAGAAAAACATGAAATGGAGCCATAACAACACGCCACTACCTGCCTTAGGTCTCCCCGCAGACTTGGTTGGTAGTGAGACCAAAGCAGAAATCGAAATATGATGAAAAATGACATAATAATAATAAATGATGTTAAATATGCACTAAAAAAACACACAATTGGAAATTCCCAGGCATAGATAAAATTCCTAACTTTTGGCTATATTATTTAAGCGCATCACATGAAAAACTAGCCAAAGAACTTCAAGAAATGGTTGACGATCCCACTAAAATTCCTGTATGGTTGACAAAAGGAATTACATTTCTTCTACCCAAGAATGGTGACACAAAAAATCCGAAAAACTACAGACCAATTACATGTCTTCCGACAACATATAAACTATTAACATCTATTTTAACAAAGCAGACATATTTATTCTTAGAAAGAAATGACATGTTACCGCTTGAACAAAAAGGGTGCAAACGTGGCTGTTATGGTTGTAAAGACCAATTGCTGATTAACAAAATGATCCTGGAAAACTGCTACAGTACAAAGAAAAATCTTAGTACAGCCTGGATAGACTATCGAAAGGCATTCGATAGTGTGCCACATGACTGGATTTTAAAGACTTTAAATATATACAAGATATCGCCCGTCATCATCAATTTCATCAAACAGTGCATGTCTATATGGAAAACAACCCTTTACCTCAATCATATAAATGGAACCTATAAGTCTGATGAAATAAACATCAAAAGAGGTATATTTCAAGGTGATTCTTTATCTCCCTTACTATTCTGCATATCATTAATAGCACTAACCAGTCAACTTAATAAGACAGAATGTGGTTATAAAATAGGCTAAAAGAAAATAGGCCATCTATTTTACATGGATGACTTAAAGTTATATGCTAAGAATGATAATGAGCTGGAAGGTCTTCTGCAAACTGTAAAATGCTTCAGCGAAGACATTGGAATGAAATTTAATTTGAATAAATGTGCTAAAGCTACAGTTTTACGTGGATCAATACAAGAAACATCCTCAATTAGCCTAGACCCTGCTGTAACAATAAAAGAATTGAAACCAGAAGAAGCTTATAAATTCCTAGGTGTAAATGAGAGCGAAAACATTCACCATAAAAAAATGAAAGAAATAGTGCGTAAAGAGTACTATAGAAGGCTACGAATGATATTAAAAACTGAATTAAACTCACAGAATAGAGTTATGGCCATTAATAGCATTGCAATCCCAGTTGTCCAATATAGCTTCAACATCTTAAACTGGACTCTAAACGACATCAGGCGAATGGATGCTAAAACAAGAAAGCTTCTTTCTAAGCATAAGATGCATCATCCAAAGGCTGATGTAGACCGTCTATACATACCCCGTAAAGAAGGTGGAAGGGGTCTTATTCAGCTGGAATTGTCATACAAGACAACAACTATTGGCTTACTAACATACATAGAAACAACAAAGGATTGGATGATACAATTAGTAAGGCAACATGAAGAAAGAAAGAAAAAATATTCAATAATAAAAGAAGGCAGTAAATACAAACAAGATTTACAGTTAGTAGATTCTGTAGAAAAGCAAAACAGTAGCCAAGAACCAACTATTGCGGCAAAGAATATGAAAATGAAAGCCAAAGATAAAGCTCTTGAACAGATGAAACAGCGCTGGCAAGACAAACCTCTGCATGGCCAATATCCAGTAAGTGCCAATAAATCCAATGTTGACAAAGTTAATACTCATCGATGGTTACGTGCATCTGGATTAAAGTCTGAAACTGAAGGATTTATACTTGCAGCACAAGACCAAAGTCTTTTCACGAGAAACTTTCAGGCAAATATTATGCATAATAATATGGATCCAAAATGCAGGTTTTGTGATAAACACCAAGAAACAATAGACCACCTAATCTCAGGCTGTTCTGTGCTTGCCCCAAACGAATATAAAAATCGCCACGATAGAGTTGGGCAATATTTACATTGGACAATGTGCAAACATTATGGAAAAGCTGTAAACAAACACTGGTATGAACATCATCCAGCACCGGTTACAGAAATAGAAGATGTAACCATTCTATGGGATTACACCATCTACACAGACAGAAAAATTGAAGCAAACAGGCCAGACATTATTGTTAAAAACCAGAAGGAGAAAACTTGTCTATTAATTGATATGGCTTGTCCAGCGGATTGTAACATAGCAATCAAGGAATTTGAAAAACTGTCAAAATATAAAGACCTGGAAATTGAAATAGAAAAAATGTGGAAATTGAAAACAAGAGTTGTGCCAGTGATAGTAGGTGCACTTGGAATGATAAAAAATGGAACAAAACAACACATTGAAAGAATCCCTGGAAACCCCAGCTTAAGAGATATACAAAAAATTGTCTTATTAAGTACAGCCCACACACTAAGGAAAACTTTATCTATGTAATGCTGGGGATGATAGGGAAGATAGAAAAACATGAAACGGAGCCATAACAACACGCCACTACCTGCCTTAGGTCTCCCCGCAGACTTGGTTGGTAGTGAGACCAAAGCAGAAATCGAAATATGATGAAAAATGACATAATAATAATAATAACAATTAAGCAATAATAACAATAATATCAATTGTATGATAATAATAATAATAATAATAATAATAATAATAATAACAATAAAGCAACAATAACAATAATATCAATTGTATAATAATAATAATAATAATAATAATAATAATAATTACAGTAACAATGAACATCAAAACATTGGGTGTTGTGAAACATGATAAATATGATATAATGTGTAATAATAATAATAATAATAATAATAATAATAATAACAATAATAATAATAATAATAATAACAATTAAGCAATAATAACAATAATATCAATTGTATAATAATAATAATAATAATAATAATAATAATAATAATAATAATAATCAGATAAAAACCTTGTTATCCCACCGCTTCAAAGGTTTCGGTTGCTTGGGCCGACAAATGTTCTACAGAAGGCGTTATCTGTTAATACGGATTCGTTGAGTTGTGTACAAAAGTGAAAAAACTTTCCATATATTGCAAATAGAACGATCACAAAACAGCGATGAGAATTCGAAATGTATTGCAGGGGTTGTTAACCTTTTGGAGAGTGAGGGCCAAAAATCTATGTAGAATCATGGAGGAGGGCCAAACAGCTATGGTTCCAGTGTCATGGAGGAGAACTATGTTATTAAATATGTGAATAAATTTTCTATGTGTTTGAATAAAACGAGTATTCAATATAATTTAATATCTGACGTGAATTTTGTTAAAAACAAATTACATCTTAAAAATAAATGTTTCAAAAATCAGTACTGGAAAAAAAATTTTTTCATTAAAATCGGGAGAAAACACTATTTTATGTTCATTATAAAGTGCCCGCTCACGAAAGCATTTTCATAGAAAAAGTAAAAATTGTGGCCGTACGCTAATTTTGGCGATCCCCACAAAAAATAAATAAATAAAAACTAAACTAAAATAAAATGAAATAAAAGCAAAACACATTCACCAAGTAAAAAGAAATCATTTTTTAAAATTTCGACGCAATTATATTCTAACTACCAACTGTCACTTTGGTTTGGTTTACCAATATTTATATCGTGTCCTGAGTAAGGTAGCGGGCTGGACAAGATTCACTTGAGGGGCGGATGGGGCCCGCGGGCCGGGGGTTGCCGACTGCTGTCATAGAAAATAAAAGAATGGCCGGATTTTTTCTTAAGTCGCGAGGGATGACCTAAAAGTAAATCTTTTTACCAGCAACCAACAACATTTGTTGTACGGAAGCATAATAATAATAATAATAATAATAATAATAATAATAATAATAATAAAAAATTCAATAAAGGGCAAAGAGCACACAGACGATATGAAAAGCGATGCAGGTTATATCAACAAAATAAGATATTTTAAACGGACCTCAAGATGTTTTATAGAGAAATAGGAAAAGCAACTAGAGAAGTCAGTCAGTTGAGTGCCATATGTGAGACACGCTTGGGCGATCATGTCTCGTAAGACTGACTGGGCAGAAGATTATCCCGCAGTAGGTTGCCATTGCTTTATGCGGTAGACTGGTTGCCAGCCAAGGCTATAGAACCCAATCTGTTCTATTATTTAACCCATAACTGGAGAGAAGAGACGGATTAATACCTTTCCCAAGGGTACTTGTGCGTAAGTGAATGCAATGAACTCAACTGGAATTTGAACTCGACACCCCGATTTGTCGTTCCGTGTCGATATCCACTGCACCGCAACACACATCCTCAGCTAAAGAAGTAGGGGATACTAAAATCAAGCAGGTACCAAAAATTTAAATACCTGGGAAGACTTCTAACAAAAGACGGAAAGTGCTCCAAGGAGATCTGAAGGCGAATAGGCATAGCGAAGGACGCATTCCAGAAACTGAGTAAAGTATTAAGAGACAGGAAAATTTCACTAGAAACAAAGAAGAGAGTACTGGATTGCTATGTGATGTCAGTTCTTCAATATGGCAGTGAATGCTGGACAATATCATCGAAGATGAAGGGAAAACTTGAAGCAACTGAAATGTGGTTCTACAGAAGCATACTGGATATAAAGTGGGGGATCAGTGTCATATTACAATCAATATCTAAATTGATCCCTCACTTTATGACCACACCAGTTTCTATACATTTATATTCCTGATATCAAAAATCACAAGGATGCATTCCAGAAACTGAGCGGAGTATTAAGAGACAGGAATATTTCGCTAGAAACAAAGAAGAGAGTACTGGATTGCTATGTGATGTCAGTTCTTCAATATGGCAGTGGATGCTGGACAATGTCATCGAAGATGAAGGAAAAAGGTGAAATGTTCTTCTACAAAAGAATGCTGCGGATAGTTTGGATGGAGCACTTGAGCAATGAGGAGGTTTGGGATAAGATAGAAACGAAAAAGAAAATCAATATTAAACATGAGGAAAAGACACCTGAACATGCAATGAGAAAAGAGGGCTTGGAGAATCTGATATTCACAGGGCGGATAGAAGGAAAGAGAGACAGAGGAAAGCAGCGTGTAACATACTTGATGGGCCTGAGCAGGTGGATGACAGAGCGAGGGTTTGCGTAGAGTAACAGGAGAAAGCGTGATAAGAGCCACCAGGAATAGGGAAGACGTGGAAAGCCATGATCGCCTACGTCCTGAAAGGACAAGGCACATAGAAGAAGAAGAACTATAGAAGTAAAAAATCCGCCATCAATTAAAGTAATGAAAAGATTTTGGGAGAATTCTTGAAGCAACTCAAAGGAATATAATCCCAATGCAGAGTACATCAAACGAGAACAAAGAAGAAAGATAAACCCGTACAAGAATGGAAAAATATAGCCAAGAATAATGTTAGACAATAATAAAATCCCCCAAAAGAGGAATCTCTAGGAAATAACAAGGTATCCAATTTTTGGCTCTATCATCAGTCATCAATTCATAAAATTATTGCCCAAACTTTGTAAATGTTAATTAATGATCTAAATGTAATTCCAGAATGGATCACTGAATATATTACTGTGGCGGGGACTTACCTCACCGAAGCAAGACAAGGCGGTTTGTCTGCACATGCGTTCGTATAAGTCATGGAACCGCGAGGCGAGCTCATGCAAGGCAATTTTCGCATGCAACATCGGCGAAAGCGAGGCTCTCACATGCGAGAAATTACGGTTTCTTGTTCGAGACCAAAAACTTATAAAAAGAGCCAACTTCTGTTTCGGAGTCAGTTTGGTGTTGCCGATTCTTGAAGGCTACACCGGTGTTCGGGAGACAGTGTTTTGTTTACGGTGCGCAGGGAACGGAGTCCCGAGTGAAACAGTGTTCTGGGTTATACGTGGAGCAGCTGGGAGAACGAATCGAAGCGATCATTAATTCCTCTACCAACTAAACAGCGAGAAACAAATACTACAATTACATATCTCATACCAAACACGGGTGAAACAGAAATAAACCAAAATTTATTGCTCAATAACATATCTGTTCATCACATATACATTGATCACGTCTGTAATCACGGACTGTACTTACTCCTTTCTTGATGAAAACAACCCTGAAATAGAAGGGTAGTTAAAGTGGTCACAATGGTTAACAGGAACAATTACACATAAATAGAATGATCCGGAAAAATTGCAGAAAAAAATGTAGAAATCTCAGCACAGGATTTTAAATGCACTTCCCGCCTGTGGAATTCCCTTCCGCATGCTTGCTTCCCCGACGGCTATAACTTCCAGGAGTTTAAATGTAAGGTCGATAGACACCTCCTAACACACTAACTCACACCCATTCTCCCCAACTCTCCACCTATGTACATCCTAACTCGTCTATCGCCCTATGTAACCCCCTGCGCTATAGTGGCAGTGGAATGCCTTGCTTGGGGTGACATAATTATAAAGTCTTGGATAGTGTGATACTCACTTGAATCCTTCAGGCTTTGGAAATGTACAAATTCTGTTCGGTAATAGTAAATTTCTTTAAGCATAGCACAGAACTGTTGGAAATCACATAATACCTAAATCCCATCCAAGGTAATTTTTTTTTAATCATATCACTCCAAGCAAGGCATTCCACTGCCACTATAGCGCAGGGGGTTACATAGGGCGATAGACGAGTTAGGATGTACATAGGGGGAGAGTTGGGGAGAATGGGTGTGAGTTAGTGTGTTAGGAGGTGTCTATCGACCTTACATTTAAACTCCTGGCGGTTATAGCCGTCGGGAAAGCAAGCATGCGGAAGGGAATTCCACAGGCGGGAAGTGCAAGGAAAGAAGCTGTTGGAGTAGAAATTGCGGTTACATTTCATCGGTTTCATTGTAAAAGGGTGGGACCTAGTTGCCAATCTAGTATCTCGTGCGAATTCACATCTAGGGGGCACCAGTGATTTAAGTTCATCAGAGCAGAAGCCATGAAAGTATTTATAAAAGAAGTACAGGGAAGCCACGTCACGCCGGTGAGAGAATGACTGCAGGCGGTCCGCCAAGTCGGTATCGATCATATTACAGATTCATCGCCGTATTTTGTCAAGAATCCCGAGGAGAATAGCAGGGGGCACCCGAACAGATGTGGCAACAGTGTTCAAAACACGGACGGATGGTAGATTTGTATGAGTGCAGGATAGATTCAGGCGGAAAGAATTTGTAACACTGTAAGTGTTCTTTATGCGCCCACATTAAAATAGTATCGACGGACCATGGGTTCGAACCCGGGAATAGATAGTTGAAGAATATCTCGTTTTTTTTTCTTAGGAAGAGCTAAGAAAGAGAAGAAGAGAGGAATAGGCGCTGGGGGTGTCATAGAGACAGGCGAGACACAAGGCACTCACGAAATTGATTTATATGACAGCAATCGAAGACAAACCAGGTGGAAATTTGCCTCGCCAAAAGAAGAGAACTCTTCCTCTTTCTTTCTTGTTCTTTTACTTTTCTATCCCTTTCTCCTCAGGGAAGCGATAGAGGTCGACCGAGGTTAAATTATCGGGCGATTTCGAAAAGGACCACCTACGTGATGGGAGGAATTATAATTATCGTTAGCATGCCTCCTGCGTAGTACCTATATTTAAGAATTCTGGCGAATCCTCAGACCCCGCCAATTACCGTCCTATTAGTCTCCTTCCAATCTTTGGCAAAGTTTTCGAAGCCATTATCAACGCCGAGGTGATTCAGCACCTTATGACCAACGGGCTTCTCTCTGACAAACAGTATGGGTTTCGCTTCACCAGGTCTACTGCTGATATGCTAACGACCATTACCGAGTACATATACCAGGCACTCGACAAGAATGGTGAAGCCCGAACCGTTGCCTTGGATATCTCCAAAGCATTCGACAGGGTCTGGCATGCTGGCCTCTTGTGCAAACTGCGGAGCTATGGGATAACTGGACATCTGTCTGACCTCATCCAGTCCTTCCTCTCTAACCGCACATTAAAGGTGGTATTAAATGGGCATGCCTCCCAAAACTACCAGACGAACGCGGGCGTCCCTCAAGGTTCTATCCTAGGTCCCACGCTATTTCTGATCTACATTAATGATCTCCCCGACACAATTAGATCCCAAGTTGGCATGTATGCCGACGACACAACAATCTACTCCCGCATCGATCAGAAACCAGGTCTGGACGACAAAGCGAACCTCGCTGCCGCACTGGAAAGGGACCTCCAATCCGTAGTGACCTGGGGTAGGAAATGGTTGGTAAATTTCAATGCCTCCAAAACAAAGCTGTTATCAACTAACCACCATAGACTATCGCATCTACCTCCCATTAGCATGGGACAGGCTAGCCTCCCAGAGAGTAAAATACTACGCCTCCTTGGCCTTACACTCTCGGCGGACCTCAAATGGAATGACTATATTGAATCCATTGCCAAATCTGCTGCTATGAAAGTCGGCTCTCTGTGCAGGGCCCGGAAATTTTTCCCACCTGAAACTATTCTGCACATATACAAATCTACCATCCGCCCGTGTATTGAATATTGCTGCCATATCTGGTCGGGTGCCCCTGCTGCTCTCCTTGGGCTTCTTGACAAAATACAAAGGAGGATCTGTAACGTGGTTGATACTAACTTGGCAGACCGGCTGCAGCCGCTCTCACACCGGCGTGATGTAGCTTCCCTGTGCCTCTTCTACAAGTACTTTCATGGCTTCTGCTCCGATGAGCTTAGATCACTGGTGCCGCCCAAGCACGAATTTACACGAGATACTAGATTAGCAACTAGGTCCCACCCTTTTACAGTTAAACAAATAAGATGTAACCGTAAATTCTACTCCAACAGCTTCTTTTCTCGCGCTTCCCGCCTGTGGAACTCCCTTCCACAAGTCTGCTTTCCCGACAGTTACAATCTCCAGGTGTTTAAATGTAGGGTCAATAGACACCTCCTATCACACTAACTCCCAACTATTCTCACAACACTCTCATCTACCCAACCCTCATTCTCGGTATCCTCACCCGCCTATCACCCACCCTCTGTTATGTCCTATATTTAACCAGCCTTTCTCCTCTCTACGTAGCCCCCTGCACAGTAGTGGCAGTGACATGCCTTGCTCGGGGTGAAACGCTTATAAAAAAAAAAAAAAAAATGTCAGTGTACAAAATCAACATCCTTTGTCTCTAAGGCTTCAGGTCGGCAGATATCAGCGCGAAATCGCAAACGGGTGATTAAATCCAGATACACGAAATTGACATTAGACTTTTGGGGAAAAACACCCCGATTGCCAGCCAACCACGCGCTATATCGAAGAATTTTTAACAAAAAGTCAGAACGGCTTTAGAAAACAAGGAGACACGCTCAAGACAAGGTGGAGAGATTTTCTGTCCAGACAGTTAAGACGAGAAATTCTATCTCACGCTAAATGACAAATCTACCGCCGCATAGCAGAGAGAAAGGGAAAGGGTAGAGTGTCAGTGACTATTTTACCACTAATGACGACTAGACATAGTAGCAGTATTAGTTTGTGGACGCTGCCGAAAAGTTGTATCGTGTTTTTTTTTATTAATTCGTTCTCTCTTTTACTCTTTCTCTCTCTCTCTCTCTCTCTCTCTCTCTCTTGCAGGACAAAGAATTACAAATATAATCATTAGTTCACATAGACTGACTTTTGCTTCTGTCTCTTTATTTTTTGTTCTTGTCTGTTTTCCCTATTCCTCAACTGTGCACCGACCCCGCCTCTTCATTTGCAGTTGTCGCCGAATGCAGCAGAAGACAACTGTCCTTCATGTTCTCAGCTCGCCTTGAGATCAGAAATCACAATGTGGCATGAAGAGTCAGGGATTTCGACAAATCATCAACACCTACGATCACACGGGGACGGAACGGCAGGTGACCGGCTGGAGCCTCAGGTGCGGCTAACTTACAACCGGTTAACGCACTCAACACACATATACGCAAGCCTGAAATGGAGGGGCGCTAGTGTAGGAGGTTATATAATGTCACTTCTAATTGCAAGAATATCCGATGAATAATCTTTCAAGCAGACCCTGTGTCGCCTCTTCTGTTCTGTCTGTCCTTACTCCCCAATTTGCATGGACTAAAAAGTAATGACTATGGATACGAATTAAAAAAAAAGGACCGCTTTATTCACCTTTTCTACATGGATGATGTCAAATTCTTTGCCAAAGACGACAATAAGTTGAAGGCTTTCCTCAATACTGTAAAATGTTTCAATGATGACATTGGTATGGATTTCAGATAAAATAAATGTGCTGAAGTAACAGTCAAGAAAGGAAGAATTACAGAAAGACATTTATTAGATCTAGATTTTGTGAGAAAGATTAGGGAAAAAGAAGAAACCTATAGATACCTAGGAACCAGCAAAGGAAATGGAATACAGCATATCGAAATGAAGCATGAAAGTAAGAAAAGAATACTACACATATATGCGTCTGGTGTTAAATACAGATTTGAATTCAAAAAACAGAATATCAATCATAAACACTTTGGCTGTACCCGTGGTGCAATAGAGTTTCAACATCGTTCAGGCTTTGGAAATGAACTTTTCAGCGATAATAAATTTCTTTAAACATAGCACGGAACTGTTGGAAATCATACCGTACCTAAATCCCACCAAAGATAACGCCACTTCCAATTGTAAGAATATCCGACGAAGAATCTTTCAAGCAGACCCCCTGTCGCCCCTACCGTTCTATCTCTTCTCAATCCCCAATTCTCATGGACTACACAGTAATGACTATGGATACGAATTTAAAAAGAACGTGTTTAATCACGTTTTCTACATGGATGATATCAAATTCTTTGCCAAAAACGACAATAAAGGTGAAGGCTTTCCTCAATATTGTAAAATGTTTCAGTGATGAGATAGGTATGGATTTCGGATAAAATAAATGTCACATTCAAGTAAGGAAGAATCACAGAAATGCAATCAGTAGATCTAGATTTTGTGACAAAGATTAGGGAAAAGGAATAAGAAGAAGCCTCGGAATGAGCGAAGTAGATGGAATATAGCATATCCAAATGAAGCAGAATGTAAGAAATACGTGCGTCTGGTGTTAAATACGGAATTGAATTAAAAAAACTAACAGAATATTTTATTCTTTTTTATAAATGAAGCATGAAAGTAAGAAAAGAATACTACACATATATGCGTTTGGTGTTAAATACAGATTTGAATTCAAAAAACAGAATATCAATCATAAACACTTTGGCTGTACCCGTGGTGCAGTAGAGTTTCAATATCGTTTTTTAATATATATCAATATATTTTATTCTTTTTTTATAATCATATCACTACAAGCAAGGCATATTACTGCCACTTTTGCTGGGGGTTACATAGAAGGAAAGTTATGAGAAAAAGTGACAGGTTATAGGGGGTATCAGGGTGTGGTTAAGAGAAGTATGTGAATAATGATGATAGCAGAGTGGACAGAGAAAGGATCATGAGTGAAACATTGCAGGTTAGTAAGATAGGAGATGACTACTGACTTTACGTTTAAATTCTTGGAGATTATAGCTGTCGGGGAAGGAAGTAAATGGAAGGGAATTTGACAGGCGGCAATTGCGAGAAAAGAAGCTACTGGAGTAGAATTTGCGTTTATAATTCATTGGTTTCACAGAAAAAGGATGGGAGTTAGTTGCTAATCTTGTGCCTCGAATAAATTTATATATAGGGGGCACCAGTGAGCTAAGTTCATCGGAGGAGAAGCCGTGAAAGTATTCGTAGAAAATATCTACAAATATCTGCCATAAACACTTTGGCTGTACCTGTGGTGCAATAGATATTCAACTAGGCCATAGCTGACATTAAGCGAATGGATGCCAAAGCGAGAAAGCTTCTAGCTTGCCATCTCATGCATTATCTCAAGGTTGATGTTGATCATCTGCATGTATCAAGATCCGAAGGAGGCAGAGGATTGGTTCAACTAGAACTGTCTTACAAACAACAACAATCGGTCTTCAAAGATACCTTGACACTATAGAAAACTGGATGATCTGTGTCAAATAGCCTGAACCCCTATATATGAATTTACACGAGCTACTAGACTAGGAACTAGGTCCCACCCTTTCACAGTGAAACCGATAAAATGTAACCGCAATTTCTGCTCTAACAGCTTCTTTTCTCGCATTTTCCGCCTGTGGAATTCCCTTCGGTATACTTGCTTCTCCGACAGCTAGAATCTCCAGGAATTTAAATGCAAGGCCTATCTCACTAACTCGCATCCTTTGTCTCAAGTTTTTTCTCCATATACACTCCACTCCCATTAAACCGGTATTCTCATCCGTCTATTACCCTCCTCCTCACACCCCCTATAACTTATCCCTCTTTCTCATCACTTCCCCCCTATGTAATCCCCTGCGCAACAGTGGCAGTAAAACTGCCTTGCTTGGGGTGAAATGATTAAAAAAAAACTTTATTTAGTAATGAAGGAAACCAAAAATTTAAAAGAGAATTTAAAGTGAGCGAAGAAGTTTTTTTAAAATCATTTCACTCCAAGCAAAGCATTTCACTGCCACTATTGCGCAGGGGGTTACATCGGGGAAGGTGATGAGAAAGGGTGGTTAGTTATAGGAAATGTCGGAAGGAGGGTGGTAGACGGATGAGGATACCGAGGATGGGGGTTGGGTAGATGGACAGCGTGTTTGAGAGAATGGATGCGAGTTAGTGTAATAAGAGGTGACTATTGACCTTACATTTAAATTTCAGGAGATTGTAGCTGTCGTGGAAGCAAGTATATGGAAGGGAATTTCACAGGCGGGAAGTGCGAAAAAAAGAAGCTGTTAGAGTAGAAGTTGCGGTTGCATTTTATCGGTTTCACTGTAAAAGGGTGGGATCTAGTTGCTAATCTATTATCTCGTGCAAATTTATACCTGGGGGCACTAGTGATCTAAGTTCATCGGAGCAGAAGCCGTGAAAGTATTTATAGAAGAGGCACAGGGAAGCCACATCACGCCGGTGCAAATAAATCATGATTCACCTTCTGTAGCGGTATAAAACCTAAAAAAGAAAGTGAAACCAAATGCAATGGATCAAACATAGAAATTATGGCAAGATAATCTTCTTCGCGGTCAATATTCTACCCGTACCAAATAAACTTATGTAGAAAACCCCTATACCCATCACTGCAGCCTTTGAGATTTCACCAGCCCGATCGACTCAGTCGATTAAAAACTTAATTGGGCGATTAATGTTTATTGCTCTACTTGCCCGCGGTAGATTAACAATCTCGGAATGAAACGTATCCCTTCAAATATAGAAAATGAAAATCTGATTCCTTCTACAATCCAAAAGTATGCCATTGATGATTCACAAGTTACTTAGAATGACCCACAAAGACATTATTGAACTCTTTGGTTTTATGCCTGGAGTCGGATTTACGTTGAAACGTGTGTGGTTAAACAAACGACATTGACATCCCGCAATCATCAAAGCAAGATCTGACAAATGGAACTTAGACTGACAGGCTCCTGTCTCGCTTTTATCACCCCAGTCAGTGTAAACATTCGTTTAAATAACGCTTCCAGAGTAGAGCCAAAATCTCTCTGTCGCCCAGATAAA
This sequence comes from Ascarosepion bandense, assembly GCA_037127315.1. Taxonomy (NCBI): domain Eukaryota; kingdom Metazoa; phylum Mollusca; class Cephalopoda; order Sepiida; family Sepiidae; genus Ascarosepion; species Ascarosepion bandense. The sequence continues at coordinate 1,265,942 of JBBBDQ010001202.1, forward strand.
GACGCTCACAGATTTTTAGAAACTCATTTGGTGAAACATTATCCTTAATTCAACCACGGTCATATGCGAGATCAGTGAGCTTAGTTAGGGAAGAGATCAGCGACCTTTGTTAGATGAGATTAACGACCTCGGTCATTTGAGATATTCTTATACTTGGTCAGAGGAGAATTGATCAGTGAGCTTGCTCATAGGAGAGTAGAGTTTAGCGAGCTTAGTCAAAGGATAGATCAGCGTGCGTAGTCAAAAGAGATATCAGTGATATTGTTTAAACGAACGAGCATCTAGCTTAGAGGAGAGATCAGCGGTTTTGCTCAAGGGAGAGATCAGTGAACCAGGTCAATGGAAAGATCAGAAAGACTGGTAAAAGGATAGATCAGTGGGTTTAGTCAGAGGAGAAATAAACAACCTTGGTCAGAAAAGAGATGTTATGAGGCTCTGATCATCCAGAGTTTTGGAAGGGCATCTATATATCGTGGTATCGTCCGCACGTATATTTAATGAAGATCTGATCATGTTTTTGACGCAGGTGGTTAATATGATGTAGGAAAAACTAGGACCGATTAACATTTCGTCAATACAAGATGCGATTGGAAAATTGTCTCTATTTTGTATTTTTAATTTCACCCATGCAGGTTGTTTTCTTTTTATCACATCGACTGCAGAATAAAGTTGGGTCAGTTGGGCACTGTCTATGAGAAAAAGAGTACCATGATGCTATTCACTCCACCGGAAATTTGTAAACTGCTTGGCTGTCACTCTGGAAGCTCCGACACAAACATTTTAGAGTGTTTGGGTGTCAATCTGAAGACAGCGCAGAAGATTCTGAAAAAATTGGATGAGTCTAATGGTGATTACGAACGTGTTTGGAGAGATAATTAATGCTGTATGAGATAATTAATGTGTATGAATCCCCGTGGGAAGAAAAATGTAGGCGTAAGCCTACATTTTTCTTCCCACGGGGATTCATACACTACACGATGGCTTATATCAACTGCTTTCACAAGGTAGTGTTGTCCTGGGTCAAGAGGATGGTTGCTGGAAGACCCTATGTTTGGCAACAGGATTCTCGAACATGGCACATAGGCAAAAGAACCCAGTCATGGCTGCCCTCCTTACTCTTCATATTTTTATCTCCTTAATTATTACGTATGGAGCGCAATTGAGCAACAAGACTCTTTGTAACATCAAAGATGAACTTAAGACACGGGTTATGGCAGAATTCACCGACTTAAACAAGGAGACTGTATAGAAGAGAAGCAAGAGATTCCAAAATCGTCTGGAGAACGTAGTTGTAGCCAATTGCAGTCTTTTTAAATAAATCTACGCTTTCGTATTTCAACATATTTATGCGTAATTTTGGTAAATACGTCAGTTTTATTTTTATTTTGGCGTCATTTAGACAATTCAGCCATCGCACCGCGTAATTCTCGCGTTATTGTGAAACTCTGTTGAGATTAATTAATTGGGATGAAATTCGGGTATTTTTGATTTTGCAGGGTTGATATTCCGATGGTCTTTAGTCAAACGATTTGCCGCTTGGAATATATTACTTGTCGTTTTCGCTTTTTGCATTTTTTTTTTTACGTAAAACGTGATAGTCAGCCTCACCCACCAAGAATCAAGTGGCATAACAGGATGCCTGTGAAGAAGTTCGTGACTTGTCTGACGCCGATGTGTCGACTGTTCCGATCTTGAAACGCCACATCCGTCACGATTTTATTCGCAATAGAAAAGACAAAATGATACAAAGAGAAGATTTTTTTAAAAGTCGAACACACAATTGAATGAGGAAAGGTCAGTTATCTCCCTTGATTGAAAATAACCCTATTACGTGGGTACGTGTAGTATAGTAGATAATAGCACACACACACACACACACACACACACACACACACACACACACACACACATAGAATTAGCATACCAAGTTCAAATTCCGTCAGTTCAGTTTCACACTAATACATTCAAAAGACTTAAATCCATCTCGTGTCTCCAACTCCAGCTATGGATTAAATAACAAAGTGAGTTATTTAGTCTGGCTTACTAACCAATTGGAGGCATGTACAATCAGAGATATCAGTTCGTATCGCGGAATCGGAGGGCCGAGTTCAAATTACAATTGAGTTCATTATGTATGTATGTAAGCCGCATTCACCCTAGTCGGTTTGAGCCGGCTTCCTCCCCGACGGAGAAAGACTCACTGGGATTTGTTTAAGGGCAGGGTCCCAAATCCTACCCTGTTATTTAACCCATAACTGGAGGGAAGGGAAGAGAAGGATTAATACCTTTCCTAAGGGTACTAGCGCGTAACTGAATGCAGGGCATTCAACTGGAATTCAAACTCGGCTCACCGATTTCTCTTTCCGAGCCGATATCCACTGCACCACAAGGCACATCCGTCACTAAACGCTTACAGCACCTGGTATTCCCAAGCCGTCACCCATACTGATGAGGCTCAACGTTGCTTAACTTCGGTGATCGAACGGGAATAGGTTTATTCAATGTGCTATAACTGTAAAATTTATTACATTCACTTAGGAATAAATATTTTACTTCCCACCCCCATGACGAACTATAGATAAATATTAGGACAAAAAGATCTAGCAGAAAGACAACTCAAAACTCACAACCACGGTGGAGTGATAGCTGTTCGGATTGAGAAATGCCGTGTTTGAATTCCCTTCGTGTTCATTGCATTCACTTACGTGCTAATATTCCTGACAATACATATCTACCCCCCGTCTATAACTAAATAGTAGAGCAGACTGGATCCTATAGCCCTGGGAGAGGGTCAGGCTATCATGTCCAGGATACATCACTGCTAAAGTAGATGCGTGGTGCTTATACAACCCAAATGCGTTACATAATCGTGAATAGCCAGAAGAACAACACTATATTCAAACCGTGGAGTAGGCAATGAGAGACCACACCCCGATCTTTCTTAAGTTGTTATTGATATTTCACAGACCTTAAAGAAGAAGAAACTGTGGAAAAACGTGATCGCCTACGCTCTGAAATACTGAGAAATAGGGATGGAAGTGTTCTAACAGGAGATGGAAAGTGCGACACAGAGATCCAAAGGCGAATTGTCATGGCAAAGGACGCGTTCCAGAGGCTGAGTAAAGTACTAACACACAGAAAAATCTCACTGGAAACAAAGATTGCTGGATTGCTATGTGATGTCAGTTCTTCAATACGGCAGTTAATACTGGACAATATCATCGAAAATGTGGACAAAACTAGAAGCAGCGGAAATGTGGTTCTACAGAAGGATGCAGCGGATATAAAGTGGGGGATCAGTTCCATATGACAATCAATATATAAACTGACCCCTCACTTTGTGGTTACAGCAGTTTCTATACATTTGTATTCCTGAGATCCAAAAGCTCAAGGATGCATTCCAGGAGCTGAGTAAAGTACTAACACACAGGAAAATCTCAATAGAAACAAAGAAAAATGTGCTGGATTGCTATGTGATGTCAGTTCTTCAATACGACAGCGAATGCTGGACAATATCATCGAAAATGAGGACAAAAATTGAAGCAGCGGAAATGTGGATCTACAGAAGGATGCTGCGGATATCGTGTGCTGAGCATGCAAGCAACGATGAGGTGCTGGAAAGAATGTCAACAAAAAGGAAATTCATTCTGAGCACCAGGAAGAGACAACTGAAGTTCCTGGGGCATGCAATGAGGAAGGAGAGCTTGGAGAACCTGATACTGACTGGCCATATAGAAGGAAAAAGAGACAGAGGAAGGCAGTGGATAACATATTTGCAAGGCCTGATCAGGTGGATGACGGAACGGGGGTTGCGAGGTGTAACAGGAGCAAACATACTAAGAGCCACAAGGGATAGGGAGATGTGGAGATATACAATATATTTGATTGTGTTCCCTATTTCTTATATGATGAAACAAATTCCACTATTTCTTGACTCACTTTCGTAGGTTTCTTTCTAACTAAACACATTGAGAAAAAAACAGTGATAAACATGTACGATAACATTACTTAGAAAACAAGACCGAACAAAAACAGCATAAAGCATGATGCCAGAAAGAGTATTATCAATCATCAAATTAGCCAGGAATTTGAACTGCGTACAACCGAGAATGTGCGCTGTGGTGCAGTAGATATGGACTCGGAACCACAAATCTTTGTGCCGAGTTCGAATTCCAGTTGAATTCCTTTCATTCACTTCTGCACAAATACCCTTGAGAAAGGTATTAATCCATCTCTTCCTTCCAGTTATGGGTTAAATAATAGGACAGATTGGGTTCTATAGCCTTGCCTGACAACCAGTCTACCGCAGAAAGCAATGGCAACCTACTTCTGGATAATCTTCTGCCCAGTCAGTCATGCCTCTTTCGAGACATGATCGCCCAAAGCGTGTATCACGTATGACACTTAGCCCTCTAGGGCCATTCGTATCATATTTGATACAGTATTTCCCTATAAGGAAACATTTGCTATTTCCCTATAAGGAAACATTTGGTATTCATTGACTGAGCAGTCAGTACTGCTTTCATTTGAAATTTATAAAATATTTCTCTTAAAAAATTTTTCAGGAAAATATTTCTTTCAAGGCTTGTTTTTATACTGTATCAAATATGATACGAATGGCCCTAGAGGGTTAATAATATAATATGATTAAGGCTTCTACTTGTCATAAAGTGGGGGATCAGTTCTATATTGTTATGAAGTAATAAACAGATCCCCCACTAATATGATACGAATGGCCCTAGCGGGTTAACTGACTGACTGAATATAATAGTTGGAGACATGATTAAGGCTTCTACTGGGCATAAAATTGGGGATCAGTTTTCTATTGTTATGATGTAATAAACTGATCCCCCACTAATTACTAATTAATAATATAATAGATCTCTTTCCTCTCTAGCTATGAGTCAAATAACATGACAGATTGGGTTCTATACTTTTGGCTTGCATCCAGTCTACCGGAGAAAGCAATGGTATGATCTTCTCGCCCAAAACGTGTATCACATATGGCATCTAAACTGACTGATATTTTCGACCACCGAATGGAGAAGCATGTAACCTCACACTATCTTTCGGTTATGCCAGCGTAGGAAAGAATTCTAATATTTGTGACTAGCAGTATAGCCCGGTGTTGCTCGGGTAATGAAAGCTTTAAAACTAATTCATGGTCCTGGAGCTCAGCACGAAAGACTAAAAAGCAATAGTTGTTTCCAATGAAAGCGAAACCGTAGACTGAAAGAAAAATGAATGGATGTAAGTCAAATTTTGATTTCGTGGTATCAATACAAAATAAGTTTTTTTCGTCGTAAACTGAATTTTGAAGGCTAAATAAGTCTGATTAAATGGTATCATAGCTGAGACTAAGAACTACAATTATACCTACTTAGGGCCAAACCCAAAGCAAAAACTAAAATAAAAGGGCTGAAAAAAATACAGACATAAAGGCAGATAAACAGACACACACAAACCTTTTATATATATATATATATATATATATATATATATATATATATATATATATATATATTATCGATTTTCTGCACTATTGTAAGAACTGCAACGTTGAAACTTCTGAATATTGTTTCTTCTGTCTTTGTCTATGAGTGTATCAAATTTGATTAAAATCGGATCACTCCTTCTATAACACAATTTTTTTCGATTATCGATTTTCGATATTCATCAGGGGTACCTTGGCACAAAATCTAGCTAAAAACACTCGCAGACGCTTATAGTACAATTGTGTTTATTTTCAAGAAAATCGGTTCAGCCGTTTCGGAGTCTATAGGTAACGGACACACACATACACACGCACAAAGTTCCATTTATAAATAAGTTTAGAATCTGAACAGAAGTGCCGTGGTTGACGCACAGATCCGTTATCTAGTGTGAAATTGCCGAAATCTGGAGTTGAACAGAAGATGTTAAATCAATTTTCAAGTTTGGTGTTCTTCATTTAATCAAGTACGTGTTATCTTTTAATCGGGATATCCACTTCCATATACATGAAATTGCGGAGAGCCGTGATCGCCCATGTCCTTCTTCTTCTTTTATGTGCCATGTCCTTTCAGAACTTAGGCGATCATGGCTTTCCACATCTTCGTGTCCCTGGTGGCTCTTAGCACACTTTCTCCTGTTACACCATGCAACCCCCGTTCTGTCATCCACTAGCTCAAGCCCATAAATCTAGAATTTTTTTTTTTTTTTTTTTTTTAATCATATCACCCCGAGCAAGGCAGTAACGCCACTGATGCGCAGGGGGCTACGTAAGGGTAAAAAGAATGGAAAAGAGAAAGCCGAAAACCGCATCCTAAACAGGAAACAAGGGATGAGCCTCTTCACCTGTTCAATAGATGTGGGTGGAGTGTGAACCGGGCGATAGTTTAGTCTATCTACTCCAATTGAAAAAAAAAATAAAATAATAAAGGAAAAGAGTGAAAAGATTGGAAAAGAGAAAACCGGAAACCGCATCCTAAACAGGAAACAAGGGATGAGCCTCTTCACCTGTTCAATAGATGTGGGTGGAGTGTGAACCGGGCGATAGTTTAGTCTATCTACTCCAATTGAAAAAAAAAATAAAATAATAAAGGAAAAGAGTGAAAAGATTGGAAAAGAGAAAACCGGAAACCGCATCCTAAACAGGAAACAAGGGATGAGCCTCTTCACCTGTTCAATAGATGTGGGTGGAGTGTGAACCGGGCGATAGTTTAGTCTATCTACTCCAATTGAAAAAAAAAAATAAAATAATAAAGGAAAAGAGTGAAAAGATTGGAAAAGAGAAAACCGGAAACCGCATCCTAAACAGGAAACAAGGGATGAGCCTCTTCACCTGTTCAATAGATGTGGGTGGAGTGTGAACCGGGCGATAGTTTAGTCTATCTACTCCAATTGAAAAAAAAAAATAAAATAATAAAGGAAAAGAGTGAAAAGATTGGAAAAGAGAAAACCGGAAACCGCATCCTAAACAGGAAACAAGGGATGAGCCTCTTCACCTGTTCAATAGATGTGGGTGGAGTGTGAACCGGGCGATAGTTTAGTCTATCTACTCCAATTGAAAAAAAAAATAAAATAATAAAGGAAAAGAGTGAAAAGATTGGAAAAGAGAAAACCGGAAACCGCATCCTAAACAGGAAACAAGGGATGAGCCTCTTTACCTGTTCAATAGATGTGGGTGGAGTGTGAACCGGGCGATAGTTTAGTCTATCTACTCCAATTGAAAAAAAAAATAAAATAATAAAGGAAAAGAGTGAAAAGATTGGAAAAGAGAAAACCGGAAACCGCATCCTAAACAGTAAACAAGGGATGAGCCTCTTCACCTGTTCAATAGATGTGGGTGGAGTGTGAACCGGGCGATAGTTTAGTCTATCTACTCCAATTGAAAAAAAAAATAAAATAATAAAGGAAAAGAGTGAAAAGATTGGAAAAGAGAAAACCGGAAACCGCATCCTAAACAGGAAACAAGGGATGAGCCTCTTCACCTGTTCAATAGATGTGGGTGGAGTGTGAACCGGGCGATAGTTTAGTCTATCTACTCCAATTGAAAAAAAAAAATAAAATAATAAAGGAAAAGAGTGAAAAGATTGGAAAAGAGAAAACATAAATATATAGAAACTAGCATGGCCACAAAATGAGGGATCAGTTTATATATTGATTATAATACAGAATTGATCCCCAGTTTATACCCTCATTATAACTTCTTATAAACAGTTGGCATATATATTCTTCTTCTATGTGCCCTGTCCCTTCGGGACGTAGCCGATCATTGTTTTCCACATCACCCTGTCCCTGGTGGCTCTTAGCACGCTTTCTGCTGTTGCACCATGTAACCCTCGTTCCTTCATCCACCTGATCAGGTCCTTCAAATATGTTATCCGTTGTTTTCCTCTTTCTATAGTTCCCTCTCTCTGGCCTTTTAGTAACAGGTTCTCCAAGCCCTCCTTTCTCATTGCATGTCCCAGGAACTTTAGTTGTCTCTTCCTGATGCTCAGTATCAATGTTCTTTTCGTTTCCATCCTTTCTAAAATCTCATCATTGCTCACATGCTCGATCCATGATATTCCTAGTATCCTTCTGTAGTACCACATTTCAGCTGCTTTAAGTTTTTCCTTCATCTTCGAAGATATTGTCCAGCATTCACTGCCATATTGAAGAACTGACATCACATAGCAATCCAGTACTCTCCTCTTTGTTTCTAGTGAAATTGTCCCGTTTCTTACTCAACTTCTGGAATGCTTCTTTCGTCATGCCAATTCGCCTTCGGATCTGTGTTGCACTTTCCGTCTTCTGTTAAAAGACATAAATAAAGCAGAATTTGTAAGTTGCTCCCGAAATCTTGAAAGATCAAATTTGGTAAAAACTTGGTGCCTTACAACGACTACAAGGTAATGATAACAAAACTACTTCAAAAGGACACCATCAGATATGTAGACGGAAAACTGCCAATGAAAGAAGCAGTGACTATATTGAGAAATAAGGATGTGAACCTACGATGTATAATTGTATCTTGATATTCAATATATTTGATTATTTTTCTTATTTCTTATACGATAAAACAAATTGCATTACTTTTTGACTTCGCTTAATCTGTACGTTTTATCTTTTAATCGGGATATCCACTTCCTTATACATGAAATTGCAGAGAGCCGTGATCACCTATGTCATTAAAAGACATAAATAAAGTAGAATTTGTAAGTTGTTACAGAAATCTTTAAAGATCAAATTTGGTAAAAACTTGGTGCCTTACAACGACTACAAGGTCAAAACTACAATAACAAAACTACTTCAAAAGGACACCATCAGATATGTAGACGGAAAACTGCCAATGAAAGAAGCAGTGACTATATTGAGAAATAAGGATGTGAACCTACGATGTATAATTGTATATTGATATCCGATATATTTGATTATCTTTCTTATTTCTTATACGATAAAACAAATTGCATGACTTTTTGACTCCACTTCGTTGAGTTCTTTTTTTTTACATAGCTATAATAGCGTTGATCATTATCTTACATGTACTGGTCATGGGTATAACAATAAACTACATCTGGCAAAAGGCCTCTGATTGGGAGGTTGTGAGGAGCATGGAATCATCTCTTAATTGCTGTTGTTCCCAGGTCCATCTTGACCCGGTGTGGTAGCACCTGTTCGGGTCCCAGCTATGGGTAAATAGCTTATCCCCAAACTGGGGTCAAAAGTATAAGAAAATATTTTTATAGAAATATATACATAAGAACAGATATTTTTTTAATAGAAAAATAAACATTTTTGAAGGAAAAATATTACAAAAAATACATTTTTAAGGAAATAAATTATTACCCTAACATATTTTTGAAGGAGAAAATTATTACTAGCAATACATTTTTTAATACAAAACTGGAAGACATCTTCAGTTTTCTAAAAAAAAAAAAAAAGAAATTTTTCATGAAAATCTGACTAAATCAATCTACTCACTATAACTGAACATTAAAAAAAGTACCATAAACCCAGTTTTGGGGGCAGTAAATAACCCACAGAGGTGTTGATATGCCATTAAACAAAACTCAAACTGAAACTCATTTGTACGCAAGTTATTTGATACTTTAAACTTTTTAAAATTTATTTTTGAAATTTGAGTAAGTTCTTAAAAAACAGAAAAAAAAAATTCAAAGAAAGAGAAATTATTTTGATGAATTTTCCTAGCCTAGACTTTATGAATGTAAGCGCAGTAGAGGCTAAGTTTCATGATTTTTCAGTTGAAAACCGTAAGTTCTATGCAAACAGTTTCTTCTCTCGCACTTCTCGCACTTCTCGCTTGTGGAAATCACATTCACATTCTTTTTTTTTCCAGTCAACTTTGATCTTAAAAAAAATAAATATCGTTATGTTATATAATCCTAGTTCCTGTTATTTTATTGTTATCTCTCGTTAATTATTTTCTCATATGATCTTCGCAATCTGTCAGTCCTTGTTGAGTCTTAGTGATTTTCGTACCTTTCTTGGGGTGAAATGATATTGTAATATAATAATCTGGCCCCACCCGAGGAAGGGATGCAAGCGGGGGCGTTTTCCGGTCGTTGAAAGGAACGGATGTTTGTTTGACCTTATTTCCGGCAGTAGCGGAAATGGTTACAAGAGGCACACAGAACAGGTGACTCTGAGAATTACGTAGGCGTCGCGTGGGCGTCGCGTGATCAAGGCAAAACCGGAAGAAAAAATCCCGGTTTGGAGAATATAAAAAGGCTTCGGCGCACGAATTCACCAGACAGTCCGGATAGACCAGACCAGAGTAGCACCGACAGAGATCGGCCGGTGAAGAGAGACACTCCCGTCAACCCTTAGAAGAGCGCTCCCTCAACTCTCTGTACCCTAGGCTACACGGTTCATCGTCATCAATAAAAATATAACTCATATTTTTATATATATGCGTGTTTGTTGTTTATTGATATACAACAATATTAAAAGTACTATTAAGTGGTAGTTACAAGTACTGCTCTATAGTTGTTACTGGTTGAGCTGAAGTTCACTCTCAAATTTTGAGATATAAACAGATGACTGCATTTTTTTCTTTGTCTGGCCTCAGTTTACAACAACGGACATTGAACTTAACTGTATCATTTGTCGAAAATAATAACTGATATTAATTTTAAAAATGGATTTTAAAAAATAATCAATTTTCTGCATAATTTTTGTTTTTGCAACATTACCTTATGAAAATCCTATATAAGTGTTATATGCAAAAAGAAAAGATATATACAGGTTTATATACAGTTGCTAAATTATTTATATACTGATGTACTATTTTTATCTGGTCGTTCTACAATCGAGAAACAGAGCTAAATTTGCCAAACTGTTTTTTCAACATGATTCAGCACCTCCTCTTTATACTTTGAGAGTAAGAGGGCTACCTTGACCATATCTGGCCACGACATTAGATTGGACATGTCAACATTGAATGGTAACACCGTTCAGTCAGTCAGTCAATTAAGTGTCATACGTGACACACACTTAGGCTATCATGTCTCGAAAGAGACCTGACTGACTCGACAGAAGATTATCCCGCAGTAGGTTGCCATTACTTTCTGCGATAAAATGGTTACCAGCCAAGGCTATAGAACCCAATCTGTCCTATTATTTGACTGATAGCTAGAGGGGAAAGAACTGTATTATATTATTAAATAGTAATTAGTGGCAGGGGGTCAGTTTATTACTTCATAACAATAGAAAACTGATATCCCACTTTATGACCAGTAGAAACTTTAATAATGCCTCCAACTATTAAATTCAGTCAATCAGTTAAGTGTCATATAATACACGCTTAGACGATCATGACTGACTGGGCAGATTTTTAAGCAGTAGGTTGCCATTACTTTCTGCGATAGGCTGGTTGCCAACCAAGGCTATAAAATCCAATCTGTCCTTTATTTAACTCATAACTGGAGGGAGAAGTGACGGATTCATACCTTTATCAAGGTTATTCGCGCGTAAATGAATGCAACGAACTTAACTGGAATTTGAACTCGGCTCTTCGATTTCTCGATATCCACAACGCACCACAACGCACCCACTAGACACTACGAAGGCAAATAGAAGTGAACCACGCCTACCGAGAGAAAGATAGAAAGTTGAACATTTTGCAATCCGTATGAACGAAATGTGTGATATTTAATTTAAATGTTTCGCATTATGTTGAAAGAATTTTACCGCCCATTGTAAGAATTTTAGCATTTATCGCCACTAATTTGGGCCAATAATTGCTATAAGGTTTCCTGTCGCTATGCATATATGGAGAGTAGACTCAGAAATTTTAATGTAAAGCGGACCTAGTCACAGTTGTTAGGTAACTAGCAGGTATTTCTTTAAAAGAAGAAACTTTATTTCATGGACATACACTATCAGCTAAAAAAGGGTTCGAATTCCAGTTAAATTTCATGCATTCAATTATACCCAAGGGAAAGGTATTAGTCAGTCTCTTTACTCCAGTTAAAGATTAAATAATAGAACAGTTTAGGTGCTATAGCCTTGGCTGGCAACCAGTCTACTGCAGAAAGCAATGGCAACCTTCTGCGGGTTAATATTCTGCCTAGTCAGTCATGTCTCGAAAGAGACATGATCGTTCAAAGCGTGTATCACGTATGGCACTTAACTGACTGACTGAATATAATAATTGGAGACATGATTAAGGCTTCGACTAGGCATAAAGTGGGGGATCGGTTTTCTATTGTTATGAAGTAATAAACTGGCACCCACTAATTATTACTTAACAATATAATATATTTCTTCCCCTTTAGCTATGAATCAAATAACATGACATATTGGGTTCTATAGCCTTGGCTTGCAACCAGCCTACCGCAAAAAGCAATAGCAAACTACTGCAGGATAATCTTCTGCCAGGTCAGTCATGTCTCTTTCGAGACATGATCGCCCAAAGTGTGTATCACCTATGGCACTTAAGTGACTGATCTGCCTACTAGACTCGATATTAAGTAACAAGAACCAAAACCAAAAGAAGTATTTTTCAATAAGATTTACTCCCAATCTGTTCCCTAAACAAGTAAAAGAAAAATAAGTAAAGAAATTTAAATCCCTGGGAAGCGTGCTGACAGGGGATGGAAAGTGCGATGCTGAGATCCAAGGACGTAATGGAATGGCCAATGACGCATTTCCAAAGCTAACCAGAGCACTGAAAGGCATGAAAATCTCTTTGGAAACAAAGAAAAGAGTGCTTGACTGCTATGTGATATTTGTCCTTCTGTATAGAAGTGAATATTTGACGATCTCATCAACGATGAAAGAGAGGCTTCAGGCAGCAGAAATGGGGTTTTACAGAAGGATGCTGAGGATACCATGAACAGAGCACGTATGCAACAATGAGGTGTTGAAAAGGATGCAAACGAGAAGAAAACTGATAATAAATATCAGGAAGACACAAATGAGGTTCCTGGGACAAGTAATGAGGAAGGATGGTCTGGAGAACTTAATACTCACAGGTCGGTTAACGGGAAGGAGAGAAAAAGAAGTGCTATCCAGTACTATCGAACATTTTTCCCTGAAGCGCCCGGTGAGAATGGAACTCGTTATTCAGTCGGAATGACACAGTGCTAATAGCAGATACAGAAAAGAAAACGCAGGGACTTCTACAGTAGTTAGCAAAAGAAAATGAAAAGAAAGGACTGAGCATAAACCTCAAAAAATGAATGTATGATCGTCAGCGAAAAGAGGAGCCCAATATGCCAACAAAGGAAACAAAGGCTAAATATTTTTACAAATCCATTGGTAATACTGTATTTGACGGTCCCAGCTGCTTTTCAAACCCAAATTCATACAACAGTGGATGTCTTAAATTTGTCCGGACGAAGTCATGTGGACAAAAAAAGGGGGAAGAGACGAATAAACATTAGAAAGAGAAAAGAGAGAGAAGGAAGGCTAGAAGAACAGCATGAGAGGAGAGGGGGTTAACTTAAGGTATTTGATTCCAGCTCTGGGCAACGTCTTTGACCTCGATATCCAAAAACGTTCGTTGGTGAAAGGTTTGAACTTTGGCCCGAGCTGATCGTTGACAGTTTTAGGTGTATGATATTGGAGTTTGGAATTTAAAGTTTATAGGCTGACTTTATATATATATATATATAATCGTTTCACCCCGAGCAAGGAATTTCACTGCCACTATTGCGCAGGGGATAACATAGAGTGGTAAGAAAGGATGGTTAGTGATGAGACAGGATGGTTAGATATAGGAAAAGTCAGAAGGAGGGTGATAGACGGGTAAGGATACCGAGAATGAGGGTTGGGTAGATGGCGAGAGTGTTGGGAGAATAGATGCAAGTTAGTGTGATAGGAGGTGTCTATTGACCTTACATTTAAACTCCTGGAGATTGTAGCCGTCGGAAAAGCAGACACGTGGAAGGGAATTCCACAGGCGGGAAGCGCGAGAAAAGAAGCTGTTGGAGTAGAAATTACGGTTACATCTTATCTGTTTTACTGTAAAAGGGTGGGACCTAATTGCAAATCTAGTATCTCGTGTAAATTCATACCTAGGCGGCATCAATGATCTAAATGATCTTTCATCAGAAAGAAAACCTTGAGGGACGTCCGCGTTCGTATGGTAGTTTTGGGAGGCATGCCCATTTAATACTACCTTCAATGTGCGGTTAGAGAGGGTGACTGGATGAGATCAAACAAATGTCCAGTTATACCGTAGCTCCGCAGTTTGCATAAAAGGCCAGCGTGCCAGACTCTGTCGAACGCTTTGGAGATATCCAAGGCAACGGTTCGGGCTTCGCCATTTTTGTCAAGAGCCTGGTATATGTACTCGGTAATGGTCGTTAGCATATCAGCAGTAGACCTGATGAAGCGAAAACCATAGTGTTTGTCGGAGAGAAGCCTGTCGGCCGTGAGATGCTGAATCACCTCGGCGTTGATAATGGCTTCGAAAACTTTGCCGAAGATCGCCAGGAGACTGATAGGGTGATAATTGGCGGGGTCTGAGGGTTCGCCAGAATTCTTAAATATAGGAACTACACAGGAGGACTTCCAACAGACAGGAAAACAGGAAGCAGATAGGCAGAGGTTATAGAGTTTAGAGAGGACAGAGGAGATTTCAGGGTCACATTTCTTCAGGACTATGATTGGGATTCCGTCCCCGCCGCTCGCTTTGTGAGGGTCTTTGGTTGTTATCTTAACGTAGTACTAAAGAAATTAAAATCTAGAGACCTAGAATTAATAGTAATAATTTTCACACTCCACCCACGTCTATTGAACAGGTTAAGAGGCTCATCCCTTGTTCCCTGTTTAGGATGTGATTTCCGGCTTTCTCTTTTCCAATCTTTTCACTATTACGTAGCCCTCTGCACATCAGTGGCGTTACCGCCTTGCTCGGGGTGATACGATTAAAAAAAAAAAGGATTAAAATATTTTTTAAATAAATAACTATAAAAATATAAGAAACAATTTAAAGAACAAAATTAACCATTAAATCTGTAAGAATTATTTTTGTATTTTAACCAAATAATAATATTTTTTAATAGTTTACTTGTGAAATATTTTTAGGTTGAAATGTGTTAAATTATAAGGATTTATTCTAAAAGATTCCTTATTTAAAAAAAAAACAAGAGCGCGTTTGGTATTGTAAAATCACCATATTTGGAATTTTCCTTATTTGGGAAAATGGGCGTTTCTTTGTTACTTATATGGCAAAGAACGCGAAGCAATAACACCTGGGGCTCGGAAAGGCGGGAATGTTATCGTCTGTAAGAATTTTCCTGTTTGCTAAAATAGCCAATTTTAATCAGAATCTCTTGATCGTTTCCATCGTTTGGACGTGTCAGATTTTCTCCGGTTTCACTGTAAGTGAAATCGTTATTTATTTTCTAAGTTGTAAACTTAGCAACTTAGATATTTGGAGGAAAATTTTGGTATCTATGAGATAATCCAATTCCTCTCTTTTTTTAATTCAAGAATCTTCTAACGATTCCAGTTGATGGACGTTTCTGATTCTTTTATATTTCACTATAAGTGAAATCTTTATTTTTGAAATTGCAGTATTTAGCAATTTATAATTTAGAGGTAGATATTACTAACCTCTGCCTTTTATATTAAGTGTGAGAAAAAAAACTGTGCGTAACAAACTAAATTACGTTTTCAGAATTTTTCCGGTAAAATTTAAGTAGTGAATAATTGCTACTATTTTTGAAGTGATTTAAAACTAAGCGTTTTATTTTAAGCTTCACTTATAATTTACATATTAACTGCTCTAATATGTAATTTCTTCAAATTAAAATTACAGTTTTAATAACTTGTATTCAATGGCTTTGACTTTAGCCTAAATAAAGTCTTTTAAAGTATTTAAACCATAAGGTTAATACAAATTACATCACTGATGTTATTTACATTTTCCGTATTTAATTGTGCAAAATATATAAAATTAGAAATATATCTCTAAATTTAATACTGAGATTTTAAAATTCTTGTCTCTTTATTAACAAAAGGACAATTTAAAATGTTACGTTAAAAGATTAACGTAAATTAATTAATATAAGTAGTAATATAGCAGGTGTAAGGGAAATAACCAGACGGCTGGTTACAAGCAAAAAAAAAAAAATTTCATTTATCAAATAATAATTAATATCTGTTACACTTTTTGCTTTGAGGACATTTATTGCAAGACATTTTGTAATTTTTGTTTGAATAAATTTGGTGTTGAATTGGATCCACGGAATTTTTAGTTCTATATAAAAGAGTAACAGATGCATTTTAAATCCTATTTATTTACAGCGTAAGCAAGTAAGTAAAAATTGTCCGTCTCCAAAAAGTGTAAATTTTTCTATATTTCTATTTTTTCTTTATCCTTCCCTTTTTTTCTTTTCAAATCGTATATTAAAAATATAGGAGCTTTTTGAGGTGAGTGGATAACTAAGAATATGTCATGCATTATAGAAACATTACTAATAATGATCATAATAATGATAGATGTACTGAGGATAAGCCAAATAAATCTATATGGAGAAACTCATAATCGTAATGACGAGGATAACATACAACGATAGGTGACTATGAAATAATAATAATTATTTGTATGAAAAAATTTGAAAAATATAATATGTAGGGATTGAATAAAAATACGAATTAAAATAAAACCACTAAATAAAATAAAAACACAAAATAAAATACAAACTACGAAATAAAATAAAAATACAAAATAAAATAAAAGTACAAAATAAAACAAACATAAAAATCTCCCAGAAGTCCTCTGACAGGAAAGACAATTTATGCATGTGAAAGTAGAGAGGCTTCCTGGCGCCAAAAAAAACAAAAACAAACTCTATCTCTTTTTCTGTTGGACTTTGACTGGTAAAGACGTGCCGACTGTTCGGGAAGGAATTTCCCCAACAAGAGGTCCTTGGAATCAAAAAATAAAATCAGTGCCCAAACTGTCTCGCTAGTGTCTTTGCATCTTTCCTTTTCTCTTTGCCTATTTATTTCAGCGACGAAAGCTATTCAACAAGTCTTGGATGTTTAGGTGAAAGAAACAACCCAGCAGTAATAGCCATAACATCTATAAATATATAAGAAAAAATAATACATAAAAACTTATATTTCAATAAATTTAATATATATCTATTTTAATTAGGTTGAAAAAATAATAGTAATCATAATAATAATGGTAAAAATAACAATAACCTCATAGTAGTAGAGTTCTTAATTATTTATAATATAAAAACTTACCTTACAAAATATAATTATATACTTATATTTAAATATATTAACCAATATCTACTCTTAATAACGGTGAACGTAATAATAATAATAATAATAATAATAATAATAATAATAATAATAATAATAATATGGCCATTAATAGCCTTGCAATCCCAGTTGTCCAATATAGCTTCAACGTCTTAAACTGGACTCTAAACGACATCAGGCGAATGGATTCTAAAACAAGAAAGCTTCTTTGTAAGCATAAGATGCATCATCCAAAGGCTGATGTAGACCGTCTATACATACCCCGTAAAGAAGGTGGAAGAGGTCTCATTCAGCTAGAATTGTCATACAAGACAACAACTATTGGCTTACTAACATACATAGAAACAACAAAGGATTGGATGATACAATTAGTAAGGCAACATGAAGAAAGAAAGAAAAAATATTCAATAATAAAAGAAGGCAGTAAATACAAACAAGATTTACAGTTAGTAGATTCTGTAGAAAAGCAAAACAGAAGCCAAGAACCAACTATTGCGGCAAAAAATATGAAAATGAAAGCCAAGGATAAAGCTCTTGAACAGATGAAACGGCGCTGACAAGACAAACCTCTGCATGGCCAATATCCAGAACGTGCCAATAAATCCAATGTTGACAAAGTTAATACTCATCGATGGTTACGTGCATCTGGATTAAAATTTGAAACTGAAGGCTTTATTCTTGCAGCACAAGACCAAAGTCTTTTCACTAGAAACTTTCAGGTAAATATTATGCATAATAATATGGATCCAAAATGCAGGTTTTGTGATAAACACCAAGAAACAATAGACCACCTAAGCCCAGGCTGTTCTGTGCTTGCCCCAAATGAATATAAAAATCGCCACGATAGAGTTGGGCAATATTTACATTGGACAATGTGCAAACACTATGGAAAATCTGTAAACAAACACTGGTATGAACATCACCCAGCACCGGTTACAGAAATAGATGTAACCATGCTATGGGATTACACCATCTACACAGACAGAAAAATTGAAGCAAACAGGTCAGACATTATTGTTAAAAACCAGAAGGAGAAAACTTGTCTATTAATTGATATGGCTTGTCCAGCGGATTGTAACATAGCAACCAAGGAATTCGAAAAACTGTCAAAATATAAAGACCTGGAAATTGAAATAGAAAAAATGTGGAAATTGAAAACAAGAGTTGTGCCAGTGATAGTAGGTGCACTGGGAATGATAAAAAATGGAACTAAACAACACATTGAAAGAATCTCTGGAAACCTCAGCTTAAGAGATATACAAAAAATTGTCTTATTAAGTACAGCCCACACACAAAAGAAAACTTTATCTATGTAATGCTATGGATGATAGGGAAGATAGAAAAACATGAAATGGAGCCATAACAACACGCCACGACCTGCCTTAGGTCTCCCCGCAGACTTGGTTGGTAGTGAGACCAAAGCAGAAATCGAAATATGATGAAAAATGACATAATGATAATAGCATGGTAGTAGAGTACCTATGATAGCAATACTGTAACATTTTTGAGGGTCTGAAGTCTTGAACGGGACATTCCAGGTTATTGTCACAAAGCGAACATATAGGTTTAATTTTCATCATGTTAAGTGATCCTATACCTGTTTCTATGTCTGCATTTAAAAATCAGTCCGTTTCTCTGGTTTAATAGTTCATTTGGATTCCTATATTTGATGATAGCTATTTTTTCCTCCAAGCATAGATTACATCTATCCCTGAAGTTGTTGGGAGTATGAGCAAATTTAATGATCCTTCATTTAACCTGTGGAGTGAGTTTTCAGTCTTTCAATTTCCAGTAGTATTTTGATATGGCTGTTTGGTGTTTCAAGGAGGCGTTGAAAAATGAATGTCTGTGATTATAAAATCTTTGTTTCCAACTACCTGCGGATATCCCTATGTATACTCTTTATTTTGTTGGTGTCATCTTCTGGGAAAATGGTGGCTTCATAAATTGCTTTGTCAGAATTACACCTGCCGTCTACGGGCCAGTTGGTTCCGTTGATGCAGTTGCAAGGAGGTTTGTGTTCTTGAGGTATGTTGTGGAAAGTAATTTGTTGTTGTGGGAATTAATTATATTTTGAATATTTTTGGTTATTATATATATATATATATATATATATATATATATATATATATATAAGCAGTTGCAAGGAGGCTTGTGTTCTTGAGGTATGTTGTGGAAAGTAATTTGTTATTGTGGGAATTAATTATATTTTGTATATTTTAGGTTATTATATACATATATATATATATATATATATATATATATATATATATATATATATATATATAAGGAAAGAGAGAGAGAAAAGAGGGAGGGACGAGAGAGAAAGAGAATTGTGCCTGTAAAAATGTCACGGTATTGTTATTTGAATTTTCTGATAAATTATTATTCTTAATTTAATCTTCTCTATTATCAGAAAAAACCGTTATATATATATATACTGTCACGCTCAGGCGAGGGTTATTTATACTCAATAGTAAGTACATCAACATATATTTTGCTGTCATTTTAGGCGGCACGGGCTCACTCATTATTGAATAATCTCTTTGCTAGTTCCACAACTAAAAAAATATCCGTGGAATTAACCCTTGCGTCGTTAAATATGGGAGCTTCACAACTTTAACAAAATATTGCAGTGACAGTCCTAAGTATGAATACAGGTTATTAAAGAAGTAAGAGGGTACAAATAAAAAGATTAAAAATTGTTTTTTTTCCACTTTATTAAACACAGGAGTATATAATTATGTGCTCTATCTTCTCATTGTTTCTTGTCTTTTTCTCTCTCGAAGGAAACAGCGTCACTGATGTGTCTTCTCTGTTTTAAAGCCTGCAAAATTGAATAGTCAAATATTTATGTGGCACCGACACGGCGTAACGTACGTACTAACTAAACAAAGAAAAAAAAACAGGCTTAATGATGATATGAAAACAATAGTACTGGGTCAAGTTGGGTGAAGGTGAATGTTGACAAGGTCAGCATTTCCGCACCACAGAGGTCAGTCTATGCAAAAATAAAAATAACGCAGACATCTTTTTAACAGATATATTTACCAAAATTCTACAGAAGGATGCTGAGAATACTCTGTACAGAAGTTTTAGAAAAAATCGAAGCAAGAAGAACATATTTACTTAACACCACAAACATACATTGAAATTTCTAGGGTACATAATGAAGAAAAGAAGCTTGGGGAATTTGATACTCACAAGATATATTGAAAGCAAGAGGGAAGAAAGCTGCAAAGATGTTTACCCAACGAGCTTGTGCAAATGGTTGGCAGAACAGGGATTAGGAGAGATAGCATTTACTAGGAGTTACAAAAGGACAGGAAGTTGTAGAGAGTCATAATCGTCCAAATCTTGAAAGGGCACGGTACACAGAAGAAGAATTAGGTAGTTTGACGTTCAAAAGGAATTTTTAGTGCCGGTGTCGGGATGTAAATCAACGAGTCGAGTAGATGAAGGTCGTCCGGTGGGGGGTCATTGAGTTGAAGCACGTGACGACTCTCTCGAGTTGTGTTCATGCGCACGCCGGCGTTGAGTTGTTATTTGCCCCTAAATTATAAAATCTCCCTCCTCCACTTGGGGTCTCCTCCTGACACACGCTCAAAAAAAAAATAAAATAAAATAAAAAAATAAAAAATAAATAAATAAAAAAAATACAATAAATAAATAAAATAAATAAATAAAAAGAAATAAAAAATAAAATAGAATAAAATAAAAAAAAACGCGTGAAGAAAATAGAAAGTAAAATAAGATATTGAAAGAATTCCTTTCGGCAAAGATGAAACTGCTTTGATCTTACGTGCAACACGTTTCTTTGCGTTAGATTTTGTTCTCGTTTTATCTTCAATTTTTTTTTTCTCGCAGCATCCTCTCCCCCCACCCACCGCTTGACTCCATCCCCTCTCCGTCCTCATCCCTCCTCCTTTACAACTTATTTGCATCAGAACCAGAATATGATTGTTTACTTCTACCATCTATAATCAAGGCTGGCGGCTATCAGGTACACCTTATCAATTGAAACTAAGTCTTTCCATTTCCCTGTTGATTTTTTTTACATCTCTTGTGTAATAAAGGTTCTTTCTTTCTTTCTTTTTCCCCTATATGTCCGCTTTTTTTTGTCCTTTTTCTCGTTCATCTATCTATCTATCTATCTATCTATCTATCTATCTATCTATCTATCTATCTAATTCTGATCTATCTATCTATCTATCTATCTATCTATCTATCTATCTATCTATCTATCTATCTAATTCTGGTTATCTTATCTATCTATCTATCTATCTATCTATCTATCTATCTGTCTGTCTGTCTGTCTGTCTAATTCTGGTTATCTATCTATCTATCTATCTATCTATCTATCTATTTGTCTGTCTGTCTGTCTAATTCTGGTTATCTATCTATCTATCTATCTATCTATCTATCTATCTGTCTGTCTGTCTGTCTAATTCTGGTTATCTATCTATCTATCTATCTATCTATCTATCTATCTAATTCTGGTTATCTATCTATCTATCTATCTATCTATCTATCTATCTATCTATCTGGCTGTCTGTCTAATTCTGGCTAGCTAGCTATCTCGGGCACCTCGATGTGGTGTAATGGTTAGCAAGCTTGTCTGCCTAGAATCATTACAATTGAGGAATGGCTTCGATCCTCACTGGGTGTCCCATACAATGCTCCTGGTGTCACATCTAAGGGAGCTTCGAAAATCCTAATCGATTTATCCCAGTCTTTTCATATCTATTCTTGTTGTTCTTATTTTCACTTTTCTTTAGAACGTTTTCTTTTTTCTCGTCCTTGTTTTCGTCTTTTTCTTCCTTTCTTTTACTTACCACTTTATTTATTCTTTTTTCATCCCTTTTTCCTGAATGTTATTTATTATTACTCATACGCTTTCTTTCTGAGTCTCCTCTCCCCACATCTCATTGCTTGCCAAAATATATTTATACCCCCGACCAATTTTACCCACCTGGAAGATTTACATTATCATGTCTCTATAAATAATTACTGGTCGTCTCCTATTTAAGACGCTTGGTATAGATGCACAATAATTTCAATATGATATTATTAAAGTGCATCAAACACATTTTCTTTTGCCTTGTATAGTTACAAAACGATAATGATGTATTTTTAATTCTTCTAAGATTTCAAGTTTCGGGGGTGTTGCTTCCCGTCTAATATATCCTTTTCTGCAAGTATGTTGGGGATGGAATGTGAGTTGTTGTGCTGTGGATATCGACTCGGAACGACAAGTCGGGATACCGAGTTCGAATTCCAGTTGATATTCCTTGCATTCACTTAAGGACAAATATCCTCGGGAAAGGTATTAATCCGTCACTTCCCTCCAGTTATGGTTAAATAATAGAACAGATTGGGTTCTATAGCCTTGGGTGGCAACCAGCCTACCGCAGAAAGCAACGGCAACCTACTACGAGATAATCTTCTGCCCAGTCAGTCATGTCTCTTTCAAGACATGATCGCTCAAAGCGTGTATCACGTATGGTACTTAAATGACTGAGCCTGAAAAGACATTATTTGGACTATGTGTTTATCAGTAAAAAGGGCAGCCCAATATGCCAAATACAGGTCGGGGGATACTAGAATCAAACAGGTACAAAAATTTAAATAAAATAGAATTATAGAAGAAGACGGAAAGTGTGACACAGAGATCCGAAGGCGAATTGGCCTGGCGAAAGAAGCATTCCAGAAGTTGAGTAAGGTATTAAGAAACAGGACAATTTCGCTAGAAACTAGGAAGAGTTTACTGGATTGCTACGTGCTGTCCGTCCTTCAATATGTCAGTGAATGCTGGACTATACCATCAAAGATGCAGGAAAAATTTGAACCAACTGAAATGTGGCTCTACAGAAAGATGCTGCGAATATCATGGATCGAGCATGTAAGCAATGATGAGGTCTTGGAAATGATGGAAACAAAAAGGAAATTAATCCTGAGCATCAGGAAGAGACAGCTGAAGTTCCTGGGACACGCAATGAGGAAGAAGGGATTGGAGATCCTGTTACTAACAGGCCAGATAGAGGGAAAAAGAGACAGGGGAAAGCGGCAGATGACATTTTTGAAGGGCCTGATCAAGTACGACAGAACGGTGGTTGAGAGATGTTACAGGAGAAAGCGTGCTCAGAGCCACCAGAGATAGGGAGACGTGGAAATCCATGATCGCCTACGTTCTGAAAGGACAGGGCACATAGAATAAGCAGAATGAATACATAAACGGAAATGGAGTCTAGACAGGGGGTTCGATCGACTGACACGTTTGCCGTTATGACTGAAAGAAGGAGTCATGTATTCATCCGAAATATATATATATATATATAAAATTTAAAGTGGTTCTCTATTCTGAATAGTTTTCTTGAATACAGACAATTTTTTCTGTCTTCCTACATTCATAAATAACAAACGTATTGTTTCTTATATTCAAATGGAAATCATTTTCACAATAATGAGCTAATATTGTCTGATGACGAGGTAAAAATCTCGAAACATAGTAATATCCGTCTCACAATGTAAACTATATTAATTTTAAATAAAAATAAATTTATATATATATATATATATATATATATATATATATATGCAACAATTTTTTTATAACAGTGAGTATATATGTATAAGTAATTTTTACATGTCTAACCTTGAAAATACTACCTTTGCAAAATTTACAAAACCATCAATATATCTACGATATGTTGATGATATCCTACTATCAATTAAAAATACCGATGAAATCTTACAACTTCAAAAACAGTTTCAAAATAACTCAGTTTTAAAATTCACTTATGAACTTAGCAAAGATAACAAAATTCCTTTTCTTGATATATTAATTAACACTGACAACAATAAATTTACTATCTCACCGTATCAAAAACCCACTAATAAAAATCCCTCCACACTCAATTATATTAGTGAATGCCCCCACTATTACAAAATAGCCATTATAAAAAATCTATTATATCGTGCAAAAGTCAATTCATCTACAAATCAGATCTTCCACAGTGAACTAAAAAACATAAAACAGACACTCATCAATAATAATTTTCCCAACTACATAGTTGATGAACAAATACGTTATTTTCTTAAAAAGCTTAACATGGAAAAAACAACACATGATACTAACTCAACCAATCCTAAACATATCACTCTCTTATACCGTAGCCAGATGCACTCCAACTACCAACTAGATGAAAACATCCTAAAAAAACTCATAAATACTAATATTTCTCCGACAGACTCTAACAAAAGAATTAAGTTTATTATATATTACACTAAATCCACTATATCTAATTCATTTGTCCGCAACGACTCTTCCCCCACCGTTAGTGATTTGCAAAAAACCAATGTAGTATATAAATTCATATGTCCATCTAGAGAATGTATCTCTAACAACCTCAATAATATCTACATCGGCCACACCACAAATTCGCTCTCACGGCGTCTGACGTTGCACTTAAATAAAAATTCAAATATATTCCGTCATTTAGAACAACACGGTTATCAACGCACACTTCTGAGAAAAACGCTTGTTGATAACACGTACATACTCAAACAAGAAAATAATAAGCAGAAACTAAAAATCCTCGAAGCACTCTACATTAAACAGTTTAAACCTGGTTTGAATACAATCAATTTCGATATTTCCAACAACGTACTCAAATGTCTGTAATCAGACCAGGGACCACAACACCACTATTTTGTCACTGTCTTCGGCCATCCGCCACGGTAGGGATGGACTTATATTTTCAATTCAATTCTCTTTATTGTTAATAACTTAAATGTTCTATGTTTACTGTGTGTTAATATTTATTCTTTGATAATGGCTTATGTGAGCCGAAAGCTTAGACCCGATAAAAAATTCAACAAATACTGTGATTTTTTGTTGTCTTTTAACGACATCACCATCAAGTATATCAGACGGTATAAACGGATCCTACACAAAATTAATAGACAAAACTTGTCTATATTATTCAATGAAACCTGCATTAATGAAAAAATGCTGCCAAAATACACACAATTTAAATTACATGATCCAGCAGCCCAACACACCATCACCACCTTGAAATATAAATGGAGCCTTGTGAAAAGGCAAATTGAAATAGGGAAAGAAAATCTTGACACATTACTCTTTGATAATGGCTTATGTGAGCCGAAAGCTTAGACCCGATAAAAAATTCAACAAATACTGTGATTTTTTGTTGTCTTTTAACGACATCACCATCGAGTATATCAGACGGTATGAACGGATCCTACACAAAATTAATAGACAAAACTTGTCTATATTATTCAATGAAACCTGCATTAATGAAAAAATGCTGCCAAAATACACACAATTTAAATTACATGATCCAGCAGCCCAACACACCATCACTACCTTGAAATATAAATGGAGCCTTGTGAAAAGGCAAATTGAAATAGGGAAAGAAAATCTTGACACATTACTCTTTGATAATGGCTTATGTGAGCCGAAAGCTTAGACCCGATAAAAAATTCAACAAATACTGTGATTTTTTATTGTCTTTCAACGACATCACCATCAAGTATATCAGACGGTATGAACGGATCCTACACAAAATTAATAGACAAAACTTGTCTATATTATTCAATGAAACCTGCATTAATGAAAAAATGCTGCCAAAATACACACAATTTAAATTACATGATCCAGCAGCCCAACACACCATCACCACCTTGAAATATAAATGGAGCCCTGTGAAAAGGCAAATTGAAATAGGGAAAGAAAATCTTGACACATTACTCTTTGATAATGGCTTATGTGAGCCGAAAGCTTAGACCCGATAAAAAATTCAACAAATACTGTGATTTTTTGTTGTCTTTTAACGACATCACCATCAAGTCTATCAGACGGTATGAACGGATCCTACACAAAATTAATAGACAAAACTTGTCTATATTATTCAATGAAACCTGCATTAATGTATAAGAAAATAGACTTTCCATTCCTTTCCACACCACCTGAGGAAACATTGTCACTTCAATGTCGAAACAAAATGTACACTTTGTAGTTGATAAAAATTTGTACATGTTCTAAACTATAATCGTGATTTATAATAACTGATTTTACCGGTTTTTGAAAACGCTCACGTAACAAGGATTTTTATGAACGCGCAATTTTCAGAATTAGAAGTTAGAACATTTTCATCCATGATTGTATGATCCTAATAGGTATTTATTGGTAGGGTTACACTTGTTCATAGTTTCTGTCCTTTTATTTAGTAATTCATTCTTGTTTGAGAATAACATAATAGCTAACTTTTATTCCTGGAACAGTCTACATATTTTAACACCGTTTTAAGACTTGGTTGTTTTTATCATGTTCCACGTTATGTCTGTGCCTTTTACAAATTTTATTTTCAATTTCCACACGTGGCTAACCAATTGTGTACAATTTTTTAAAGTTTTCTAGTGTAAATGTAGACCCATCGTTATTCCATCTTGTCTTAAAAGTGTCTTTGGTTGATCTCAAATATATTTGGTTTTGACCATTTAAGTCATGTATAAGTATACATTTAAATATACTGCTGTATAAGAGGACTTATATTGCATAACAGTCCAGTGCTTTTTTTTATGTTTCAAAAGAAATCTTTCAGTTTCTTAAAAAAATCACAGTTGAATGTAAGGCAAAAATCTATAAGTTACATACGCTTAAATTCATAGTCGAGATCCCAAAGAGAAATTGACGGAAGCCCAGATTACTCGTTGATCTACTTTGTATTATTTTTGTAAATAACTGCTTTTGTATTGCAAAGTCCTTTGAAGTGGGCATTTACTTTTGTCTCTACAGTTACATTCCTTATTAATGATTTTTTTTTTAAAGTTGCTATTTAGGTTTTTGTTGTTTTGTTTCTTTTTAATTAATTTTGTGTAATATAACTAGTTTACAAATTTAAAATATTAAAAGTTCTACAATATAATTGTATCGAATACTTTTTAATACAACTGTGTACTGGTCTAATTTAATTATGACCAAAAACTAAACAATTATATATATATATATATATATATATATATATATATATATATATACTTAATTGGAGTAGATAGACTAAACTATCGCCCGGTTCACACTCCACCCTCGTCTATTGAACAGGTGAAGAGGCTCATCCCTTGTTCCCTGTTTAGGATGTGGTTTCCGGTTTTCTCTTTTCTAATCTCTTCACTCCTACGTAGCCCCCTGCACATCAGTGGTGTTACCGCCTTGCTCGGGGTGATATGATTATATATATATATATATATATATATATATATATAATAAAAAGTGTGAGAAGCCGTGAACGTTTTCTTTAAAGTGTATATTTATTGTTTTTGTTATTATACATGTTATGATACATTAACTGTCCATAATGGTATTTGTGACGCTACACGTGTTTCGAGTCTGAAATTGACTCTCTTCAGGCGAATAAATTTGTGGGTTTCCGTATTGAGTTCCTTTTGTTTCTCATCGCGAAGTTGTTGTTTTATAAATAAGTAAGTAGAAAAATAGGAAATAAATAAAATCAGTAAAATAAAATAAGATAAAATAAATCAAATGTTGGCACGTTGAATGGTCTGTTTTTTTCCACATCAGCATGTGTCTAAATGGATAAACAGGTAAATAAATAAACAGATGAATGAATCAAGTGTTTATTCCAATTTGAAGTGGTTTTGGTCTGGGGTGACCTTTTTAGTATGTTAAAATTATCTTCTAGTCGCCTTAACTTTGGTGTGTGTGTGTGTGTGTGTGTGTGTGTGTGTGTGTGTGTGTGTGTGTGTGAGCGTTTTTTATTGATTTCGTCTTTATGTTTTGATTTGTTTTTTATGGGTCATCTGGTTTTTTGTTATTGCTTAGGCTTATCTTTTGAATTTGGTGTGTGTGTATGTATGCGCATTGTGTATGTGTTTGTGTGTATGTATGTGTGCTTCTGTATGTTTTTCGGTGTGTGTGTGTGTGTGTGTGTGTGTGTGTGTGTGTGTGTGTTTTTCATGTTTTTCTGCGAAGGCTTGTATTTTTTATGAATCTTTCTTCCTGCATTAATATTTCATAATCTGTGTTTTGATATAAGGGTATAACACTGAATTTGCCATCACTACATTCATGCAAATGTTGGGAAGCATATAATTTCCTGTTACGTGATAATTTTATATTGCTTGTATGAAGTGAAATCCTATTGTTCAAGCATTGTGTCGCTCCCACGTATATCTTTGCGCATGTGTCGCATTTTAGAGCGTAAACTACATTTTTCGAGTTGCAGATCAGATCCGATTTTATTTCGAATGTAGTTGCGTTTTCGAACTGGAAGTGTTTTCCTTCTATTATTATGCTGCATACTCCACATCTTTTTTGTTGCATTTTGTGACCCCCTGTGTTGTGTGTTGTTGTTCGAATTTCGATGAGGTTAGGAGGTTTTTTAAATTTTTGGGCTGGTTTTGCTGTTAATTATTTTGGTTGTCTTTAAGATTTCTTTTATTTTTTCATGATTGTTGAGTAATTCCATGTGGGCTTTGATCTTTGTGAATAATTCTGGATTGTTTTTGTTGTGAGCGGAAACGTATGGTAGAATGTTTTCTTCTTTTTCGTGTTTTTCTTGTTTTATTGGTTTTTTTTTTTTGTTTTGTTTTTTGGATTCCAGGGGGATTCTAATGGTATTTTTTCTGCTAGTTGGAAACCGTTGTCTATTAGTGAGGTGGGGTATCCTCTCATTTATAATGATTTTCGTAATTCCTCTAGGCGTATTTTACGGAGGGTTTCGTCAGTTACTATCATGCAAATTCGTCGTGCTAGGGAATAGGGGATGGATTTTAAACAGCTTTTTGGATGGTGACTCTTGAAGTGGAGGTATTGTTGGGTGTCTGTGGGTTTGTGGTAAATGTCTGTGATGATGTGGTTATTTTCGTTTCTTATGAGTATGTCTAGAAATGGTAATTCTTTATAACTATATTCTAGCGTGAACTTGATTTTGGGGTGCACGTGTTGTAGTATATTGTGTAGTTTGTTTATGTACCCCCCATGTTGATTCCCAAAAACAGTCATATATATATATATATATATATATATAATGAATTGTTTGAACATTATTTTTTATCGATACTCGTATTTAAGTAGATATTCTATTATTTTTTAATTGAATAATCAGGCCGGTAGATATAAATATATAATATTGTTTAATTTAAAAAAACAGAATATCTACTTAAATACGAGTATCGATAAAAAAATAATGTTCACACAATTCATTTCAAATTGTCGGTTGTTTTTAACCAAGTTTCGTTAAAATTCGTTAATTTCCTAATATATATATATATATATATATATATATATATATATATATATATATATATATATATTACGGAAATTAACGAATTTTAACGAAACTTATATATATATATATATATATATATATATATATATATATATATTATTTATTGTGTGAAGGAAACCTTACGCAGTTTAGGGTATCCCCCCGACACTCTTCGTTCGGTTATCCGCAAAAAGATTTCGGAATTCAGAAAGGATAAGCTCATTACTGTTAAAAAGTACCCTGTTTATCTGAGATGTCCCTGAATATTATCAAAGTGTGAAAGTATTGCTAGACAGATTTCATCTGATGTTCAATGCTGTTTTTTCTCGACTGAGGTA
This sequence comes from Ascarosepion bandense, assembly GCA_037127315.1. NCBI lineage: Eukaryota > Metazoa > Mollusca > Cephalopoda > Sepiida > Sepiidae > Ascarosepion > Ascarosepion bandense. The sequence continues at coordinate 1,295,808 of JBBBDQ010001202.1, forward strand.
CGTATGGTATTTCAAACCCGGCCCATGTTAGTTTCTGGACGCAATGATTTTTCTCCCTGTCCACCAAATTAATTCCATTATTTACAAATATAGTTGCAGTTGCGGAGCTGACTACATAAGGAGAACTACTTAGCATTTGGACTTGAGAATTAAGCAACATGTCCCCACTAAGATTAGAAACCACGCCTTACCTCGGAATGGCAGCCAGTTAATCAGTTAATTGCCACACGTGATACACGCTTGGGCGATCATGGCTCGAAAGAGACATGACTGACTGGACAGAATATTATCCCGCAGTAGGTTGCCATTACTTTCTGCGGTAAACTGGTTACCAGCCAAGGCTATAGAACCAAATCTATCCTGTTATTTAACCCATAACTGGAGGGAAGAGACGGATTAATACCTTTCCCAAGGTTATTTGCGCGTATGCGAATGCAAGGAATTCAACTAGAATTCGAACTCGGCTCTCCGAATTTGCAAGCAGCTTTTAAAGAATAGAAAGTGTGCAGCAAATTTTAGTGTAGATTGGTTCACTGTTGTGTCCCGGTCTCACTCTCCGTTCCATCTTAAGTTGCCAGAGGCTTTATATATCGAGTCCCGCAAACATTCCGTGTGCAAACAGCGTGAATTGTTGGGACACGATATTATTAGCCTCCATCTCTCTGTATTCATATTTTTATTATTAGCCTCCATCTCTTTGTATTCGTATTTTTTCCCTCATTTTCCATTACACATTTTATTTTAATTCTAATATAAATTTCCCTTACAGGCCCGACGAACGGACGCTTTTGTATTTACCATTTTATATTGCTACACACTTTTATCTCTTTATTTTCAAATCATACCCGAGGTAGAATCACCGTCTGATGTCAATTCGGTCGGATTTCAATCCTAACGAAAATCTATCGGATGTTTAATTGTACTGATGAGCTGTGATACAGCGAAACAGATCTGTCTGTGAATGACTATATATATATATATATATATATATATATATATATATTTGTTTATATTTTTAATCCAAAAAGATAACCAGGTAGGTAAATCCCCAAAACCCGATTCTAATTGATAGTAATTTCATTAATATTAAAATTGATCAAGGTCAATATATTTAACATACTTCAATGCCTATAATCGACGGGAGGTCATAGTTATTATACACCATAGTAGCAGCAGTCCCCAGACCAATCCCTCATGCCACTATACACTCAATTGAACAAAAAACCCACTACCACCATTGCTTCTCGGCCTACAGCCATGTGCGACACAAAAAATGGACCCGTCTAATTTTCTCTGTATAACTCCACTCTGTTCATAATAATTTAAATGTTCTATGTTCACTGAACAGTAAATGTTCATCCTTTGATAATGGCTTATGTAAGCCGAAAGCTCAGACCTGATAAAAAAAAAATCAACAATTATTGCGATTTCTTGTCGTCTTTCCATGACAACACTATCAAGCTAATCAGATCATACGAACGGATCTTACACAAAATAAATAGACAGAACTTGTCTATATCATTCGATGAAACCTGTATTAATGAAAAAATGCTGCCAAAATACACACAATATATATATATATATATATATATATATATATATATATATATATATATATATAGGACACTCGCAAATCATATGTAATCAATATAATGTATTATTTTAAGTGTTCCAAGAACAAAGCTAACGTAGT
>JBBBDQ010001202.1:1302500-1500000 GCA_037127315.1 Ascarosepion bandense
AACTGTCTTTTTCTGATACTAAGTAGAAGTGATTTTTGTTTCCATCTTCTCTAAAAATTTGTCATTGCTCATTCGTTCAGTTCATGGTATCCTCAGCATCCTTCTGTAGAACCATATTTCTGTTGCTTCAAGTTACTCCTTCATTTGTGAGAGTGTTCAGAATTTACTGCCGTATAAGAGGACTTATATTATATAACAGTCCAGTGCATTTTTTTTTTGTTTCAAAAGAAATCTTTCAGTTTCTTAACGTATTACTTAGATTTGGGAAGGCATTTTTCTTTGTCTAAATGCTTTTGGATTTCGATGTAATATTTCTCTATTAAAACATTTTCCGGATGATAAATTTTTCTGCTTGCTGGGTTTTTGTATATTCAATTTGCAATTTGCCCCTTGAGTTCTGTGCTTTTGCTGAAAAACATGCATTCTGTTTTCTTACAATTCATGTTTAGTCCTTTCTTTTTGTTTTCCTTTACTACATTCATCTTTTTTATCACTTCACTTCCAACAAGGCAATAAAGCCACTAAGATCCAAGTTGAGCGTTAAAGAATATAAGAAAAAGAAAACTTTATTAAGGAGAGAAAAAAAAGGAATTAAAAGTCAGAGGATAACGATTAACATTTAAGCATTTAAATCTTTGAAAATCACAGTTGAATGAAAGACAAAACCCCACAAATTACATACACTTAAATTCATAGTCTAGGTACCAAAGAGGAAAGCTCATCAGAACAATTACCATGAAAATGTTTATAGAAAAGGCACACGGAAATTTGCTACAAAGTTAGGAAATTGACGGAAACTGAGATTACATGTTAGGACCGCTAACATTGCGTATTCTTTGTATTGCCTGTGGTAATCTTTTTATGTTACCGCGGTAGGAAATTAATGAAAGCCCAAAATAAACGTTAGAACCGCTAACATTGCGTATTCTTTGATGTGTGGAATTATGTGTGGAATTCTTCTACGTTACCGAGACAGAAAACTGACGAAAGCCGAGATTAAACATTAAGACAGATAACATTGCGTATTCTTTGTATTGCCTGTGGTAATCTTTTACGTTACCGAGGTAGGAAATTAATGAAAGCTCAGAATAAACGTTAGAACCGCTAACATATATTCTTCTATAAATACTTACACGGCTTCTGCTCCGATGAACTTAGATCACTGGTGCCCCCTAAATACGAATTTGCACGAGATACTAGATTAGCAACTAGATCCCACCCTTTTACAGTGAAACCGATAAAATGCAGCCGTAACTTCTACTCCAACAGTTTCTTTCCTCGCACTTCCCGACTGTGGAATTCTCTTCCAAACGATTGCTTCCCCGACGGCTACAATCTCCAGGAGTTTAAATGTAAGGTCAATACACACCTCCTAACACACTAACCTGCTCCCATTCTATCAAGCACTCTTCCCATCTGCCCGACCCTCATCCTCGCTATCCTTACTCATCTGTCACCTTTCTCCTGACATTCCCTATGTCTATCCACTCCTTCTCTTTACCTTCCCCTATGTAGCCCCATGCGCAATAGTGGCAGTGGAATGCCTTGCTTGGGGTGAGATGATTAAAAAAAACAAAAAAACATTGCGTATTCTTTATATAATCTGTGGAATTCGTCTACGTCACCGGGATAGGAACTTGACGGAAGTCGAGATTAAACATTAAGACCGATAACACTGCATATTCTTCGTATTATCTATGGAATTCTTCTACGTTACCGCGATATGAAATTGACGTATGCCCTGATTACACTATAGGCCCGATAACATTGCATATTTTTGTATTATCTGTGAAATTCCAGTAGGTTTCTTTCTGTGACTGATCAAATCATGTATCATTTGAATATTTTGTGCTGTTAAGACTGTAGCCGCCACGAATAAATCTTGGCAGGACTTCTAATTCTATAGAAATCAATAAAATTATTATGTTTGTGTCTGCCATATTGGAGATGAGTAGTTCATAGACGAAGTTGAAGTGGAGAACGTGTGGTACTCGAGAGAGTTCCAAAGTGTTGCCACAGGCACTTGAGAACATGATTGTGTATTGTGACGGTAACATGACACGAAAAACAACAACGGAAAAATATTAACAAAGAAACAAACTAAACAATTCTTCACTCTCCCACACTGTTGTTGCTGCTGCACGTCGATTCTTTCAATGTTCAACAACATATTCTTAAAAAGATAAACGAAAACAAAGAAAAGGATGCTAGGAAGGAAAAAAAAATAATATCATGCTGTCTCGTCGTGGCGATATAGAACAATTTTTTTATGTAAGGAGTTTCAACCTCTAAAAAAACTTCGTCAGACTAAAGTAAATATACAGTAGCGGCCATAATATAAGGAACGAAAACAACAAAGACATAAATATGTGTATTATTTTAAATAATGCATGATTAGCAATTAACTTTTGACCGAATAAAGATTAGGGTGTAATGCATAAATATTATACAAAGTTACAAAAATTTAAATAATAGTTTTTTTTTTTTTTTTTTTTTTTGTTTAAATAAAGATTAAATGGAACAAAAGAAATAAGCTACTGGACAAAAGTTAAGGAACGCTGTTAATAATTAGCATAAACTTTTAATTTACATTGTTAAAACCTTGATGGAGCTTTTCAACAATAAGTAAAAGTTCGTTTATCATTAGGATTTTTCAATACGAATAAGAATATTTGATTGCGAACAAAATATCAACAAAATTTAATTTTTTTTTTTTTAATCATATCACCCCAAGCAAGGCGGTAACGCCACTGATGTGCAGGGGGCTACATAAGAGTGAGAAGATTAGAAAAGAGAAAACCGGAAACCACATCCTAAACAGGAAACAAGGGAAACAAGGGATGAGCCTCTTCACCTGTTCAATAGACGTGTTATTTGGTAAACATCTTCCTATTTTCAATGACTTCTCTGCATCGTCGACCACATAATCTAATTAATTTTTTGCAAAAATCAGAAGAAATCCCCCCCCCATTCGTCTTTCAATAACTCCCATAGGTGATCCCGGTTTTGCGGGTTTCTTTTCTGAGCCCTTTCTTCAATTATCTTCCAAACATTTTCTATTGGATTCAGGTCGGGGCTCTCGGCTGGCCACTTCATTAGGGCGATTCTTTCTTCTTTAAATAAAGCCATAACCTTCTGAGCCTTGTGGCAAGGTACATTGTCCTGCGTGAAAATACGAGATTCATAAAGATTATGGTGCAATCTTGCTACCACATGCTTCTGAAGAAGCCTTTTGTAAATCTCAGCATTGATATTGCCATGTACGCGGATGGTAGGGCCAACTCCTGCAGATGAAATCATTCTCCACACCATCACATTGTTGCCACCAAACTTAACGGTTTTCTTGGCACATTGGGAAGAGTCTTTCACGGCGTATGTAAGTTTTGCCCTCAAGACCAAATATAGTAAACTTAGACTCGTCATTGAAATGTACTGTATCCTATTGTGCGTCAGTCCAAACAACATGTTCCCTCGCATACTTCAGGCATGCCCTTTGGCTTCGCTTTGAAATGAGAGGCTTCGAAGTTGGAATACGGGCATGCAATCCTGCATTTTTTAACCTGCAAGCAACCGTTTTCCTTGAAATCTTATTATCTGTGTCTTCATTAAATTTACGGCCAATTGATGTAGCAGTTTCAAAACGGTTTTTTGTAGATATTCTAACAATTTTTCGATCTTCTCTTTGTGATGTTATTGGAGGTCTGTCGGTTTTTGATTGTGCATCTAACGTTTTATCGGTTTTATTCTTGCTAATTACACGATGAATGACACTTTTTGACCTATGAACAATATCAGAAAATTCTGAAATTGACTTTTTTCTTGATAGTTAGCGATGTGTTTTCTTTTCTTCAAAAGAGAGCGTTTTGCGTGTAGAATTTGCGATATTGCGTAAAAATAAAATCTTAATGATAAATGAAATTTTATTTATTGTTGAACAGCTTCGTCGAGGTTTTAACAATGTAAATTAAGAGTTTATGCAAATTATTAACATTGTTCCTTAACTTTTGTCCAGTAGCTTATTTCGTTTATTCCATTTAATCTTTATTTAAAAAAAAACAAACTATTATGTAAATTTTTGTAACTTTGTATAATATTTATGCATTACACCCTAATCTTTATTTGGTAAAAATTTCATTGCTAATCATGCATTACTTTTTAAGTAATAAACATATTTATGTCTTTGTTGTTTTCGTTCCTTATATAATGGCTGCTACTGTATAATCCTTTAGTTAAATGATAAAAAAAATAAACTGCTATTCTCCGAACGGTGGAAAATCAATAGAACCAAAGTAAATACATTTATTGGAATTAAACATTATTACAAAGGATAATGTGCTTTGTGGTACAGTGGATATAGGCTCGGAACGAGAAATCGGAGAGCCGAGTTCGATATTCCAGTTGAATACCCTGCATTCACTTACGCGCTAGTACCCTTGGGAAAGGTATTAATCCATCTCTTCCCTCCAGTTATGGGTTAAAAACAGGTTCTCCAAGCCCTCTTTCCTCATTGCATGTCCCAGGAACTTTAGTCGTCTCTTCCTGATGTTCAGAATTAATTTCCTTTTAGTCTCCATCCTTTCCAAAACCTCGTCATTGCTCACATGCTCGGTCCATGATATCCACAGCAACCTTCTGTAGAACCGCATTTCGGCTGCTTCAAGTTTTTTTCCTTCATCTTAGAAGATATTGTCCAACATTCACTGCTATATTGAAGAACCAAAATCACATATCAATCCAGTACTCTCCTCTTTGTTTCTAGTGAAATTGTCCTGTTTCTTAATACTCCGCTCAGTAAAATTCAAATACAGGGTGAAAAGCCAAACTTTGTAAGAATTATTTAGCTAAAAAGGAAAAGGAAGGAAGGCTTCGGAGTTTAAATTAACCTCAACAAAGCACTGATCTCAATCCTATTTAACATCTGTGGGATATTTTGGATAAAAAATTGATATACACTTTGGGAACAAATACAAGCTGCTTAGTAGGAGATACCATTAGATATAATGAAGAAGCTTGTGATGTCATTGCCTGACAGAATGAAGGCTGTGATCAAAGCAAAAGACTATTATACTAAATATTAAATTTATTTTGTAACAAGTATTTTTTTCTTGTTAAACATTTGTTGAGTGAATTAAAAAATTACTTTAATTAAATTGATTGTTTTCTGTCAATATCCCTCATAAAAGATAAAATAGTTCTTGTTCTAATACTTTTGCACAGTACTATATATATATATATATATATATATATATATATATATATTGTAACTAAGTTGTTGAACTCGTAGGTTTATTTACCTTTTTGTTCATGCATTTACTTTTATAAAGAGTGCTCGATATATATATATATATATATATATATATATGTACACGATTGAACTCCAGTCTAAACCTCGTTTAGACTGGGGGTCATTTGTGGTCGAGAGGTCTAAGACGTAGCCAGATCAAATGGTAGCTTCCCCTATGTGAATAGGGGTCGCATATATATATAAAGAGATGGCGTGTGTAAGAAGAATAGAGATTGCGAAAGTGTGACTGGGCGTAAAAATGGAGCTTATTTAATCACTGTCGGAGTGCCAATCGGAGGGAGACTAAGTAATTGCTTTGTCTGTCTGTTCAATTTCGAATTCTGTCCAACTCCATCGAACGTTAGCAAAATTTGGGCTCAAGTGCAACATGCATTCGAATCAAATGTACAAACCGACTTTCACTGACCCCCATTAACTTTACAGATGACAATATTTCTCGTTAGGGTCTTTTCTCACTTGCTTTATTGTTCCTCTCAACTTGACTTTATTATTTCAAGTATTTAAAATCCCCCATTTTACGGTTTATCAGTACTTTGTATGTTAAATACCATTGAAGCTTAAACGTACTTTTTGGATTCTAAGGGTAATTCTTTTCTTAATTAATAAGAAGAAAGAATTACCAAATTTCTTGGACACGTAATGAGAAAGAATTGCCAAGTTTCTTGCACACGTAATAAGAAAGAATTACCAAATTTTTTGGACACGTAATAAGGGAGAATTACCAAGTTTCTTGTACACGTAATACACAAGAATTACGAAATTTCTAGAAGTAACCTTGAAGAATTTGACACAAAAGGCAAAAAGGACAAATGAATGTCAGAAATCGTGCTGAGGAAGGATTGACAATGAGCCTATTATCGCTCAGAGTTACAAGAAATAGATAGAAGGTTGTGGAGAGTCATTATCGCCTACGTGCCGAAGGATGACGTCACATAGAAAAGGAAAAAGTTCGTATTGTTGAGTTTTGAGTACTTTGCGTATATGAACACACAAGCATCATTGAATCCGTAGTCTGACTACTTTGTTCTCTCTCACTCCGTTTAGCCGAAAGAAGTATTCTGCTCATGTAAGATAGAGAAATAAATTCGAGACGAGGATCTCGTGTTAATACACGAATCTTAACAATGAATGCTCCCTTGTGCATGCCATTGTTTATAACCAGACATTTTTTTTTTAATTTTGCACTGTTAAAAGCGTGCAGGCTTAATGGTAGTGCTTTAAATGATGGTTGAAAATATTTCATGGAGATTGATCGGTATACCTCTTTATGAGTCCGCCTTGGTTATTGATTTGTAGGTATTTTTTTTATTTTAAAATCAAGCCAAAAAAAAACAAACAAAAAAACAAAAGCAGCTTTAATAATATCGACCTAAAAATCCGTCTGAAAACGAGGCTATCAAAGCCTCGTTTTCAGACGTATTTTCGATTGCGAAAAGAGAATTTTCTTTTGTCTTACAATTAAAAAAGATACAGCCATTGAACTAAACCAACTTTAAAACAAAGCCGCCATAAAGAAAAACGTACCCCTTAACAATGGCTATACACTTTTAGTCGCTATGAATTTTTATCCCTCGGTTATATTTGTGAAGTGTTTAGCTCAAAGTGAAAACAATGGCTTAAGAGATCTGTATTCGTAGATTTTGTGTTATTCGGAATTTTAGTATACTAAAAAAGCCGTATATATTGTTTCTAACAGCATGATAGCCCGGCGTTGCCCGTACAACTCAGAACATGTTAGTAGTAGGACTCGGCTATATAAAAAAATAATTATACAAAAAATTGTTGTTTAAAAATTGTTCAAAAATTCCATCAGAAAAATCTATTTTCTTTTGCTCTGCGTAAACGTGATTTGATGTTTTGTGTGACATTGTAAATAACTTTGTGTTTGTTTTTGTTTTAGAATTACGGAGGAACATATTTACATTTTTTGTTGACTAAATGAATTTAACATAAAAATAAAAATTATTTATTTTGTTTTACTGAAATTAGAAATATAAAAACTATTACGCTCTCAGTTCAGAAAATTTCGAAGAATATTTAAAAATGTAGACATTTAATTTTAGAAGATAAAAAATTAAATATAAAGGCTCATATTTTTTTGATAAAAAATATTTTAGTCACGTTTGACACGTGTGATTTGATTTCTGTGACGTAATTCAGCAACCATCGTAGATCTTAGATGTTTTACGGAGCAAATGTAAACAATCTGCTCCATTGGCCAACAAGTGCGAAAGGTAAAAATTGCTGAACTTAAACTCAAAAAGTATGGGTTGACCTGGCTTCCCTGTAGATATGTGCCCCTAGAAAGTTTGAATGGCGTAGCTTAAAAAATGTAGGCGTGCGTAGGGATCAGTCACACAGAGACTCACAGATTGCCTTTTATAGATATAGATAAACTCAAAAAGTATGTATCGACCTGGCTTCCCTGTAGATATGTGTCCCTAGAAAGTTTGAATGGCGTAGCTTAAAAAATGTAGGCGTGCATAGGGAACAGTCACACACAGACTCACAGATTGCCTTTTATAGATATAGATAAACTCAAAAAGTATGTATCGACCTGGCTTCCCTGTAGATATGTGTCCCTAGAAAGTTTGAATGGCGTAGCTTAAAAAATGTAGGCGTGCATAGGGAACAGTCACACAGAGACTCACAGATTGCCTTTTATATATATAGATACATGTCTGTCACTCGGTAAAAATAGTATTTTCTTCACATGTCTCATCAACATTTACTAGCAATAACAGGAATATGGTTCAATAATTGGTTAAAGCCAGACACGATGATCGACCATTAATTATCAAATAATCAGGTCACTAGTATTTTCACATTGTTAAACCATTCATCAGAAATAAGATAATAAAGCCACTAAGATAAAAAGGGTTACTGAGTGCGACAGAAAATAAGAAAAAAATTAAGGAGAGAGGACAATAAAAAAATTTGTAATTTTTTAATCGTTTAAAATAAGAGGTTACTAAGAAAGCAAAAAAAAAAAAACATTATTAAAAAGCGAGGTCAATAAAAGAACGGTAATTTTCATTTGTTTAATCTAATCAACACAGTAAAGACTTTAAGTCGCACGAGGTTAGTAAGGCTGAAAAAATCTTTTAAAAAAATGCATTATTAGGGAAAGGGAACCATAAAAGAAAAGTATTTTTTTATTGTTTAACTTAACCAAGGCAGTAAAGACAAACACGCCCGAGGTTAATAAAGGTGAAAAACTCTTTTTTTTTTTTTTAAAGCATTATTAAAAAGAAAGGTTAATAAAAGAAATGTAATTTTTAATAGTTTAATTTAATCACGGCTAACGGTCATATCACGTCGAATACACCGGTTCTCGTTTGATCCTCGAAGTTAAGCAACGTTGAGCCTGGTCAGTATTTAGATGGGTGACCGCTTGGGTTGGGAACACCCGGTGCTGTAAGCGTTTATTGACGGATGTGCGTTGTGGTGCAGTGGATGTCGGCTCGGAAAGAGAAATCGGAGAGCCGAGTTCGAATTCCAGTTGAATACCCTGCATTCACTTACGCGCTAGTACCCTTGGGAAAGGTATTAATCCATCTCTTCCCTCCAGTTATGGGTTAAATAACAGGGTTGGACTTGGGACTCTGTCCCTAAACAAATTCTAATGAAACTTTCTCCGTCGGGAAGGAAGCTGGCTCAACCCACCTAGGGAGCATGCGGATTGGACAATCAAAGCAGGAAGACTCACATGCTTCTTAAGGGTGAAAAATCTTTAAAAAAAGGAATTATTAAAGAGAGAGAGAACAATAAAGAACTGTAATCGTTTAGCCTAATAAAGACGCTAAGACGCCCGAGGTTTTTAAGGGTGAAAAAATCTAAAATGAAAAAAAAAAATGCATTATCAAGGAGAGAGGACAGGTCACTTTTATTTTTATTAATCATATCACCCCGAGCAAGGCGTTAACGCCTCTGATGTGCAAGGGGCTACATAGGAGTGAGAAGACTGGAAAAGAGAAAACCGGAAACCACATCCTAAACAGGAAACAAGGGATGAGCCTCTTCACCTGTTCAATAGACGTGGGTGGAGTGTGAACCGGGCAATAGTTTAGTCTATCTACTCCAATTGAAAAAAAAAAAAAGAAAAAAAAGTGAGAAGGTTGGAAAAGAGAAAACCGGAAACCACATCCTAAACAGGAAACAAGGGATGAGCCTCTTCACCTTTTCAATAGACGTGGGTAGAGTGTGAACCGGGCGATAATTTAGTCTATCTACTCCAATTGAAAAAAAAGTGAGAAGATTGGAAAAGAGAAAACCGGAAACCACAACCTAACCAGGACACAAGGGATGAGCCTCTTCACCTTTTCAATAGACGTGGGTAGAGTGTGAACCGGGCGATAATTTAGTCTATCTACTCCAATTGAAAAAAAAAGTGAGAAGATTGGAAAAGAGAAAACCGGAAATCGCATCCTAAACAGGAAACTAGTATTTTCACATTGTTAAACCATTCATCAGAAATAAGACAATAAAGCCACTAAGATATAAGGGTTACTGTGTGCGAAAGAAAATAAAAAATTAAGGAGAGAGGACAATGAAGAAATTTGTAATTTTTTAATCGTTTAAAATAATCCAGGCAGTGAAAACTCTAAGTCACAAGAGATTACTATTGCTAAGGGAGAAAAAAGTTTTAAAAAAAAGAAGCATTATTAAAAAGAGGGGTCAATAAAAGAACTGTAATTTTTAATTGTTTAATCTAATCAAGGCAGTAAAAACTCTAAGAAGTACGAAATTAGTAAGGGTGAAAAAATCTTTTTAAAAAGCATTATTAAGGAGAAAGGAAAATAAAAAAAGTATTTTTTTATTGTTTAAACTAATCAATTTATGAAAGACTCTAACACGCACGCTGTTACTAAAGGGGACAAAAATCTAAAAAAAAAAGTACCAAAGAAACAGAAGCAATATTAGGAGAGAGGACAAAGAAAATAAAACAGTCATTTTTTAATTGTTTAACCTAATCAACGCAGTACAGATTCTAAGACGTACGAGGTGAAAAAATCTTTAAAAAAAAACATTATTAAGAAGAGAGATGAAGAAAAGAATTGTAATCTAAACTTATTTATAAATGGAAATTTGTGTGTGTGTGTGTATGTGTGTGTGTGCCTGTTACCTATAGACTCCGAAACGGCTGAACCGATTTTCTTGAAAATTTACACAATTGTACAATAAGCGTCTGCGAGTGTTCTTAGCTAGGTTTTGTGTCGAGGTACCCCTGATAAATATCGAAAATCGATAATCGAACAAATCGGGTTATAGAAGGAGTGGTCCGATTTTAATCAAATTTGATAAACTCATAGACAAAGACATAAGAAACGATATCCAAAAGTTTCAAGATTGCAGTTCTTACAATAGTGCAGAAAATCGATAATATATATATATAAGGCAAGATGTTTGTGTGTGTGTCTGTTTATCTGCCTGTATGTCTGTATTTTTTTCAGCCCTTTTATTTTAGTTTTTGCTTCGGTTTGGCTCTAAGTAGGTATAACTGTAGTTCTTAGTCTCAGCCATGATACCATTTACTCAGAGGACTTATTTAGCCTTCAAAATTACGACGAAAAAAACTTATTTGATATCGATACCAGGAAATCAAAACTGGAAACAACTATTGCTTTTTAGTCTTTCGTGCCAACGTCCAAAGAGTCTGCGCTCCAGGATCATGGATTAGTTTTAAAGCTTTCATTACACCCGAGCAACGCCGGGCTATACTGCTAGTATATATATATATATATATATATATATATATATATATATATATATATATACTAGGCGCGATTGGTAAATTGTCGCAATTATTTTATTTTATTCAAATATTCTTTAGGCTGAGTCTGAGCTCCAGGACCATGGATTAGTTTTAAATCTTTCATTACACCCGAGCAACGCCGGGCTATACTGCTAGTTCAACTCTAAAGTTAGGTCGTTTATTATTGATTATAGTCCTTGACTTAAACTGGCTAGATTAGCAGCAAAAACGGTATGCAAGGCAAAAGCTCTCCTAGCGTATTGTACGTATTCATTGAGGGTTTTCATTTTTAAATGCTGTTCTTTTGTTCGTCACCCTAACAGACAAATTGTATTAGGACTAATTAGCACTTCACAGAGAATTTGAGGTATTATTCTGTTTATAGTAAGAATATTAATTAAGAATGTGGTATTTTGGTGCAAGGAGTATTGTATAGTTTGTTTGAGTCAATGATTGTGGTTAGCTAAGCTTATGATAAAACTGATGATGACCAGCTTTTCCCGTCGCAAGTTTTGATTTTGTGCAACATATGTATTTTTAGAAAAATAAATATTAATTCATTAATATTGCACGTATCTATCGAATAACTTAGCTTGAGGGTGTAGGCTCATTGGCCTCTTTTATTTTTGTCCCCACATTTCCTTAGTTTCATTTCCTGTTTCCTCCCAGAAAATTCAGTTCCCTGGTGTATGCGAGACACTGTCCGTTATTCGAGTGTGTTCTTTCATAATTCTGGTCGTGCCTAAATAAGTGTGTACTTGTTGATCGAATGATTGGTTTTTCATTTACTCATATCTTCACTGATATTTCTGCCAAAATTTAGGGTTTTTTGGTTTTGTCTCTCATTACGAAACCCATTTTGTTGAGTTTCTTGTATATATAGTATTATGCATATTGTAAATATTCATTGATAATTTCATTTTTAAATGTTGTTATTCGATACCTCACATATAACAGACAAATTTAACATATGGGATTATTTAGGACTTCTTACAGACTTTTAATATAAGTAAGAATGTGGTATTTTGGTGCAAGGAGTATTATATAGTTTGTTTGAGTCAATGATTGTGGCTAGCTAAGCTTAAGATAAAACAGATAATGACCAGCTTTCCCGTCCCCAGTTTTGGTTTTGTGCAACATGTTATATATTTTTACAAAAATATATATTAATTCTTTAACATTTACGTTTTAGCCAATGCGAATTATCTCTAACAATTTTACTAAAATTCAATGAACTCTTGTTGATAAGCATTTTGATAATGGCTAATCTACTTTATCCAGAGAAACTTATTATTGACCCCAACGCGTCTGACACGGAAATAGAATATCGTTACTGGAGAAAAATTTTCATAAACTTCTTAAGTATCTACTGCTACGTAAGATTTAATCAGCTGCACTACTTCCCAAAACACGGTACCGTGCAAAAGTATTAGGACAAGAACTATTTTATCTTTTATGAGGCACATTGACAGAAAATAAACAATTTAATTAAAGTAATTTTATTTGATTTACTCAACAAATGCTTTAACAAGAAAAAGTCTTGTTACAAAATAAATGTAATATTTAGTTTAATAGCCTTTTACTTTGAAATAATAAAATAATTGCTACAATTTACCAATCGTACCTAATATATATATATATATATATATATACAGTACTGTGCAAAAGTATTAGGACAAGAACTATTTTATCTTTTATGAGGCATATTGACAGAAAATAAACAATTTAATTAAAGTCATTTTATTTGATTTACTCAACAAATGCTTTACCAAGAAAAAATACTTGTTACAAAATAAATTTAATATTTAGTATAATATCCTTTTATTTTAATCACAGCTTTCATTCTGTCAAGCGTTGACATCACAAGCTTCTTCAATGTTTCTAATGGTATCTCCTGCCAAGCAGATTGTATTTGTTCCCAAAGTGTATCTTTCGAAGTAACATTAGATTTATCAATTCGAGAGAGGGGAATAGGAAAAAAGTCAGTCATAATTAAGGATAATAGAATAATGAGTAGTTTCAAAATAACTCGTTTAATAGAAAATAGTGAAAATTAAATGTAACTTCTTTTTAATACATTTCTTTTACACCTAAGTTTAAATAATCAATATTTATTAGCAATTTGCTTGGCTTTTCACCCTGTATTTGAATTTTAGTGAGGTTTTTAGGAAAATCACCCCTGTCCTAATACTTTTTGTACACTACCGGTAGTGTGCAAAAGTGTTAGGACAGGGGTGATTTTAAACTTTATTTTGATGCCTCATAAAAGATAAAATAGTTCTTGTCTTAATACTTTTGCACAGTACTATATATATATATATATATATATATATATATATATATATATACTATGTTCGATTCGTAAATTGTCGCAATTATTTAATTATTTTATTATTTCAAAGTAAAAGGCTATTATACTAAATATTAAATTTATTATGTAACAAGTATTTTTTCTTGTTAAAGCATTTGTTGAGTAAATCAAATAAAATTACTTTAATTAAATTGTTTATTTTTTGTCAACATGCCTCATAAAAGATAAAATAGTTCTTGTTCTAATACTTTTGCACAGTACTGTATATATATATATATATATATATACTAGGTGCGGTTGGTAAATTGTCGCAGTTATTTTATTATTTCAAAGCGAAAGTCTATTATACTAAATATTAAATTTATTTTGTAACAAGTATTTTTTCTTGGTAAACATTTGTTGAGTAAAGCAAATAAAATTACTTTAAGTTGTTTATTTTCTGTCAATATGCCTCATAAAAGATAAAATAGTTCTTGTTCTAATACTTTTGTACAGTACTGTATGTCACATCACAAACTTTTGAGTATTTTGCAAACGCACCTTCCTACGAAGAGGCTTAAACAACCTTGGACAGGATCTACATAAAAATGAGAAATCAAATGGTCGTTGGGCACTTAATGGCTACGCAGTGTCAACTGCCTTCAGATTCAATTGACGGATTCAATCAAAGCTTAATAAAACGAAATAAGGATTGTTCATTTTTGGGGGGTATCAGCGGAGCAATATTGAGTAGAACTGTTGCAAAATGCCTTCATAACGGGGCTTCGATATTCGACAAAGAA
This sequence comes from Ascarosepion bandense, assembly GCA_037127315.1. Classification (NCBI taxonomy): domain Eukaryota; kingdom Metazoa; phylum Mollusca; class Cephalopoda; order Sepiida; family Sepiidae; genus Ascarosepion; species Ascarosepion bandense. The sequence continues at coordinate 1,316,654 of JBBBDQ010001202.1, forward strand.
TAATCGAAAATAGTTCCGTTAGCGCTACTGCAGGCCTATTATGAGAAAAGACTACTAAATTTAGAAAAAAACAAAATGCTAAAAAAGTATTATACAAATTCAGTAACATCAGAGTCCTCTTCATTTCATTTTCCTCCTCCCGTCGTATAAAAAAAATAGGCTCTCCTCATCCCCTCCAAAAAAACAGCTTAATTAAACGCACATTTTTTTTCTGCGGACGCAAGATTCATGAAAGGTCATTATGCCCCGCTAGAAGGGAGAAATGCTATACATGCGGAAAGTAGGAACATTAGACTAAAGTTTGTAGAACTACAAAGGGGGTGTAAAAGTATCTTGTTCGCATTAGTGGACACACTTAGCTGTCTATTAACTACAACGGGAGAGATCATGGCTAACGAACAACCACTAAAAGCATTGAATTGCGAAAGAAAATTAATGGAAAATACACCCGTGCCTAAACATAGAGAAGATAAGCTAGCTCATTCTGTACAATACAAGTACTATGATACTGTTTGGCTGACATAAAAATAAAAGTTACTTTATACCAATGATTAAGATACCTAGTAATGTAGGATTTATGTTGCGACATTCATTAATAGAAATACTTTTTGGAGACTACTAAGCTAAACTTTAAAGACTGCGACCTAGTTGCCAAGAAAATGCCGTACCCAGCACTTTTCAACAATCTAGAAGTCGTTGAGAATTGAGAATCCCAGAGACCCTGCATGCTCTAAGAATACTGCAGTACACAGCCACTAACGCAATACCCCGTGGATCATGGCTAACGAACAACTATTAAAAGCACTGAATGAGATGAAAAACATTCTTAACTCAAGAATTGCGAAAGAAAATGCATGAAAAATACACCCGTGCCTAAACAAAGTAAAGATAACCTAGCTCATCATTTACAATACAAGTACTATGATACTGTTTGGCTGACTTAAAAATAAAAGGCACTTTATACCAATGATTAAGATACCTAGTAATGTAGGATTTATGTTGCGACATTCATTAATAGAAAAACTTTTTGGAGACTACTAAGCTAAGCTTTAAAACTGCAACCTGTTGCCATGAAAATGCCGTACCCAGCACTTTTCAACAATCTAACAACCGATTGAAAACCGGTAGCTACTAAATCTAGGCAAAACACGGAAGAGGATAAACTGTTTCTCCAAACCGAAATTACTCGTATATTGAAGGAAGTTATAAGAGAACTAAGTAATTTGCCGTGAAGAGCACATAAATCAACTAACCACCATAGACAATCGCATCTACCTTCCATTAGCATGGGACAGGCTTGCCTCCCAGAGAGTAAAACACTACGCCTCCTTGGCCTTACACTTTCGGCGGATCTCAAATGGAATGACTATATCGAATCCATTGCCATATCTGCCGATATGAAAGTCGGCTCTCTATGCAGGGCCCGGAAGTTTTTCCCACCTGAATCTATCCTGCACGTATACAAATCTACCATCCGCCCATGTATTGAATATTGCTGCCATATCTGGTCGGGTGCCCCTGCTGCTCTCCTTGGGCTTCTTGACAAAATACAAAGGAGGATCTGTAACGTGGTTGATACTGACTTGGCAGACCGGCTGCAACCACTCTCTCAACGGCGTGATGTGGCTTCTCTCTGCCTCTTCTACAAGTACTTTCATGGCTTCTGCTCCGATGAACTTAGATCACTGGTGCCGCCTAAGCACGAATTTACACGAGATACTAGATTAGCAACTAGGTCCCACCCTTTTACAGTTAAACAGATAAGATGTAACTGTAAATCTACTCCAACAGCTTCTTTTCTCGCGCTTCCCGCCTGTGGAACTCCCTTCCACAAGTCTGCTTTCCCGACAGCTACAATCTCCAGGTGTTTAAATGTAGGGTCAATAGACACCTCCTATCACACTAACTCCCAATTATTCTCAGAACACTCTTATCTACCGAACCCTCATTCTCGGTATCCTTACCCGCCTATCACCCACCCTCTGACATTTCCTATATTTAACCATTCTCTGTATCCCTACCCGCCTATCACCCACCATCTGACATTTCCTATATTTAACCATCCTTTCTCCACTCTATGTAGCCCCCTGCGCAGTAGTGGCAGTGACATGCCTTGCTCGGGGTGAAACGCTTTATCAGAAAGGTTATAAAAGCCATGCAATCCTAAGAAAGAATTTGATTTTAAACGTCTGCTTTCGTCAAAAACTCGCAACAATTACATATTGACAATAATTGACAAATATTTGTGGTTTGTTTTCGGGATAACCTGCTCAGATGTATCAGCTACAGTGGTTAGAGAAGCACTTTGCCCAGTTTTTGCCGTCTTTGTACTACTCGAGTATATTCATTTGAACAGAAGGGGCTTAATTTATGTCCGAACGTGTACGGTGATTCCTATAAGAACAAGGAGTAGCTGTAAGTAAAACAACATGAAATAACCCAATGGCCTGTGCGAGAGATATAATGAAATAATCTGGAAAACTGTTGACATAGCAGCTGTTGATAAAGGGGTAGCCGTTGAGAATTGGGAACAATTACGCCCAGAGACCCTGCATGCTCTAAGAATACTGCATTACACCCACTAACGCAATACCCCGTGGACGATTCCAATCGTTTCAAGAAGTTCGACTGAAACGTCTCTTGCTTTTTGGATTTCGGAAAGGGAATGATATTACTAAAAAGTCATACGGGACAGAATAAAAATGAATACTTGAGGATAAGGTGCAGTTACAAGATCCTAACTTCCACTATGCGCGTATGCTTTACCCTGATGAACGGCAAGACAGTCATATTCAGAGAGTTGGCTCCAGTAAAGGACGAATCGGCACTCACAGTTGCAAGCTGCGTAGATGTATCATCTACAGCGGTCAGAGAAACACTTTAACCAGTTTTTGCCGTCTTTGTACTACCCGCGTATATTCATTTGGACAAAGGGACTTAATTTATATTTGAACGTGTACGGTGATTCCTATAAAAGCAAACAGTAGGCGTAAGTAGAACAAAACGAAATAACCCAATGGTCAGTGTGAGAGGTATAATGGAATAACCTGGAAAACTATTGAAATACAGCTGTTAATAAAGGGGTAGCTCTTGAGAATTTAGAACAATTACTCCCAAAGACCCTACCTGATCTAAGAATACTGCAGTGCACAGCCACTAACGCAACACTCCGTGAACGATTCCTACCGTTTCCATGAGAAGTTCGACTGGAATGTCTCTTGCTTTTTGGATCACGGAAAGGAAATGATATTACTAAAAAGTCATATGGGACAGAATAAAAATAAATACTTGAGGATCAAGTGCATGTACAAGATCCCAACTTCCACTATGCGCGTATGCTTTACCCTGATGAACGGTAAGACAGTCATATTCAGAGATTTGGCTCCAGTAGAGGCCGAATCTGCACCCATAGTTGTAAGCGAGGGCTACCCTCAGAATACTTCAACGGATTTTGAAGAGACAGAGTCATAATCTTCTTCTGAATAGTATGAGGAACCTTTGAGCTTTGATCTCTCGAATGGCGACGAACGGATTTCTCAGAAGAGAGCACAACAACCAGTCGATACCTCAGAGGACGAGCAAGTCACTCATAGACTAGGAAAACACAGAAAAATTAAATCCCGTTAGATTGAGAATGAGGTAGAAACTCACCATGGTTCTGGCAATCTGCCATGGACTCACAGACAGCAAAGAATGCCTGCTAGGTTTTCTCTGTAGGAATAGGTCAAGAGAGAATGTGGTAGAATCCATTTCTTTCATTAACGGATGTGTCTCGTTATACATATATTCAAGAGAGCTCTGCTTGATTTCAGAGTACATTAAAGGTTATATTTAAGCCTGTACAAATCGTTCCTAACAATTTTGCTACAGGAACAATTAAGTTTGCATGCTACTCCGTTGTACTGTTTCACCTAAATGCCACTCCTAAAATTGTCGCCCATGGAAGACTTTCTTTACAAACCCCTCGGTAAATTTTGGTTTTGTTCCCCGAAGGCCTTTACCCCTTCAAATCTTTCAAAAACATCCCTATTTCCGTGCAAATGTATATGCTGAACGCAAATCGGTAATTGTTTATTGAAGATACATACTTTTTCTTTTCATTTTATCGAGCAGAAAAATATGAAACTTCTTGTCGCTGTTTATCTCACCCCGTAACCACCGTTCAAAATTGTTATTCACTGCTGACTGAATTCACGCGCAGTTTTACAATTTTTCGTCCTTTTTTCGATCTCTACGCGAAAAATGAGTTCCGAAACCGACCAGTTAGCGGACTAATTGCTCAAATGGAGAAAATCAACCGAAAAAAAAAAGAAACCTACGCTTCAATTCATTCAGCAGTGAATCAGAGATGACAATGGTAGAAAGGGGTGAGATATAGTCCGATGTATTTATGGTCGATACCATGAAAGAAAGGTAGGTTTCTTCAATAAACATTTACCGATTTGAGTTCAGCATGTACATTTGCACGGAATTAAGGATGTTTTAGAAAGTTTTGACGGGGTAAAGGCCTTCGGGGAACAAAACCAAAACCAAAATTTACCAACCCCTCCAAGTCCGCCATTGGTTAGATTTGTTTTTATCTTTTGCTTTTATTTTATTTTATTTTATTTTTTTTTGTTTTTTGCCTCAGAATGAATGCTCTACATTTTATGTACTTTCTTTCTTTCGTTTCTTTCTTTCGATATTTCATTCTTTTTTCTTTTCTTTTTTCTTTCTTAATATATTCCTGATTCTTTCTTTCTTGCGTTCTCTCTATGTTTTTTTTTTTATAATCATATCGCCCCAAGCAAGGTATTTTATTGCTACTATTTTTCAGGGGGTTACATAGGAGGAAAGTTATGAGAAAGAGTGACAGGTTATAGGGGGTGTCAGGAAGTGGGTAAGAGAAGGATGAGAATACTGATGAGAGTGGAGTGGACGGAGAAGGGAGCATGAGAGAGAGGATGCAGGTTAGTGAGATAGATGACTATTGATTTTACACTTAAATTCTTATAAATATGTAGCCCCCAGGCAAGGCATTTTACTGCCATTGATATGCAGGGGGTTACATAGGAGGAAAGTTATGACAAAGTGTGACAGGTTATAGGGGGTGTCAGGAAGTGGGTAAGAAAAGGATGAAAATACTGATGAGAGTGGAATGGACGGAGAAGGGAGCATAAGAGAGAGAGGATGCAGGTTAGTGAGATAGGAGATGATTGTTGACTTTACATTTAAATTCTTGGAGATTGTAGCTGTCGGGAAAGCAAGTAAATGGAAGGGAATTCCACAGACGAGAAGTGCGAGAAAAGAAGCTGCTGGAGTAGAATTTGCGTTTATAATTTATTGGCTTCACAGTAAAAGGGTGGGACCTAGTTACTAATCTTGTAGCTCGAGTAAATTTATATATAGAAGGCACCAGTGAGCTAAGTTCATCGAAGCAGAAGCCGTGAAAGTATTTGTAGAAGAGACACAGTGAAGCCACATTGCGCCGGTGAGAAAGTGACTGTATCTGAGCTACCAAGTCGGGATCTATTGCATTACAGATTCTCCGTTGCATTTTGTCAAGGACACCTAGTTGGATAGCAGGAGCACCCGACCAGATATGGCAGCAGTATTCAATGGACGGGCGGATGGTAGATTTATATATGTGCAGGATTGTTTCAGGCGGAAAAAACTTCCTGGTCCTACACAGAGAAGCGACTTTCTTATCAGCGGATTTAGCTATGGATTCTATACATTCAGATATGTGTTTATTCAGACATTAGTTTCCCTATATATATATATATATATATATATATATATATATATATATATATATATATCATTCAGTGAAATGAATTAGAGCACTCTAGCTATTGGGTGCGTATAATGGTAAGCGCTAAAAAGTCTGCCTACTTCCACCAAACGCCCATAGCCCAGGGGTAGAGTCGCCGACTGACGCCATTTCGGTCGGGTTTCAATCCTGGGTAAAAAAGCAATCGGAGTCTAACCGTACTGATGATACGGCGAAACAGATCTGTCTGTGGATGACAATATATATATATATATATATATATATATATATATATATATATATATATATATAACTTTAATCTAAAAGGAAAAGCAGGTAGGTAAATCCCAAAAACCCGATCCCAATTAATATTAATTACATTAATATTAAAACTGATCAAGGTGGAGGGTTCAATGCAATTTATATTCAAATTGCAAAGCCAATTATAAAATAAAACAAATTCCGATGTTCAAATTCGCTGAATGGCCATTCCTACGAGAAATTTCTACGAGAAATTTCTTGTGTCATCAGCAACGAATTTATTTCAAAAAGCCAAATATTCAATGCACAGGCGGATGGTAGATTTATATATGTGCAGGATTGTTTCAGGCGGAAAAAAAAAACTTCCTGGCCTTACACAGAGAACTGACTTTCGTAGCAGCGGATTTAGCTATGGATTTTATATAATCAATCCACTTGAGTTAATTTCTTTTCGTTCTTTTTCTTTTTGTCTTTTTCAATGTGTACTGAATTCTGTTTTTCTTTCTTTAAACGTTCTGGGATGTGCGTCGTGGTGCAGTGGATATCGGCTCAGAACGAGAAACCGGGGGAGCCGAGTTCGACATACCAGTTGAATCCATTGCATTCACTTACGCGCAAATACCCTTGGGAAAGGTATTAATCCGTCTCTTCCTTCCAGTTATGGGTTACATAGCAGGACAGACTGGGTTCTATAGCCTTGGACGGCAACCAGTCTACCGCAGAAAGCAATGGCAACCTAGTGCGGGATAATCTTCTGCCCAGTCAGTCATGTCTCTTTCGAGACATGATCGCCCAAGCGTGTATCACGTATGGCACTTAACTGATTGACTTGTTCTTTTCTCAATGTGTTTGAATTCTTTTTTCCCCCTTTTTCAATGCTTTCCACTTTCTTTCTTTCTTTCTTTCTTTCTTTTCTTCTAAATATGTTTTGCTTTCTTTCTTATTTTTTTAGCATTCTTTCTTTCTTAATACGTTCAGTCTTCTTTCTTTCTTTTTTCTTTCTTTCTCAATACGTTCAAGCTTCTTACCTTCTTTTTTTTTCTTTCTTTCACATCTCTCTTTCCCTTGAGCCTCTTCCGTTTTCCTTCATACCCGCTCCATGCCTTTATTTCCGGTCATATTGTCCTTTCTTTTCAGCCATTTTTAATTCATATAGCCTATTGTTATTTTTTCATACTGTTCTCGCGTCCTTTGTTTTAGATCTTTTAAAAAAAAATTACGTTTTTTTTTTAGACATAGACATCACATTTTCTCCCTCTCAACTACTCCTTAGACAAAACTCATCTAACACGACGCCACACCATCTATCCATGTTTTCAACCTTTCCTACTCCTAAATGTCTGCCTCACCCAATTTTCATCTTACAACTGCATCGCAGCGGGCGCATCTTCCTGAATGCACCAGCGTCTATGCAAGTCTGCAAGAGTCTACAACCTGGCGCCGCCGACGGAACCAGCCGGATTCGATCGACTATTTACGGAGAAAACGAGAGGCGCGCGCGGTGCCGAGTTCACGACAGCCCCGCCACCTGGCGTCGGATGTCTGCCGCGTGCACAATATTCTATAGAAAGTGAATTGCGTCATTCAAGCAAAAAAAAAAAAAAAAAAAGAAAAAGAAAGAAAGAAAGAAAGAAAGAAAGAAAGAATGCAAGAAAGAGGTGGAAGGAGGTAGAAAGATGGCGGGTGCCGGAGAAACCTTTCAAGATAATTAAATCGTTTTTTTGTTTTTTCTTTGGTTTTTGATTTGGTTTTTTGTTTTTTCTTACAATATTTTACTTTCCTTTATGGTTCTAGTAGGATCGGTCCGGTCTCCTGTCTTCGTGATTTTTCTTGCTACGAGAATCTCTGTGGTTATTCCTAATTTGCTTTGTTTTTCTTTCTTTCTTTCTTTCTTTCTTTCTTTCTTTCTTTCTTTCTTTAATTTTCCCCATTTTCTTTTTCAGGTTTCTTTTATATTCTTAGAAGCAAATGCATATACAGAGATTTGAATCTATCTATCTATCTATCTATCTATCTATCTATCTATCTATCTATCTATCTATCTCAGTCTATTCATATCTATCTATCTATCTATCTATCTATCTATCTAAAATGTGTAAACACACACACACAGACACACACACACACACACACACACACACACATATATATATATATATATATATATATATATATATATGAACATGTTTTGTTAAAAACGACAGACAATACTATATTTCCAAGCATTCTATCTATCTATCTATCTATCTATCTATCTATCTATCTATCTATCTATCTAAAATGTGTAAACACACACACACACACACACACACACACACACACACACACATATATATATATATATATATATATATATATATATATGTAAACATGTTTTGTTAAAAACGACCGGCAAGAAAGATCTTATTAATTTTTTATTTAATTTTACCAATATTCTTGCATGCTCCCTTTTGGCTTTAGATAAGGAATTCATAATTTTCGATTTTCCAAGCACTTTCGGCCACTTCACTGGCCATTTTTAAGGACGTTATTTTTTCTAATGTTGTTGTTATGTTTCCATGTTTGACTGTAATGTAATTTTTGTGTTTTTTGTGCTTTTGAAAAGGAGAGTTCTTTAAAGCTATTCCGTGATTCGCGCAGATGGGCATCGCGTGAGCGTCTGTCGATTAAAAAAAAATTTTCAAAACTCCTTTTCCACTGTTAAATAACATAAGATTGATGGTAGGAGAAAATCGTTTGATATATAGTGCCTCACTTATCGCGATGTTTCTTTACTATTGTGATTTAAATAATATTTTTGTTTTTTCAAGCAAAGTTTTCTCAGGAGTTTTTCTGAATTACAGGTTTTAGTTTCAGTTTGAGTTTTGTTTAAAGACACATCAACACCTCTGTGGGTTATTTAATGCCAAAAAAAGTGAGGCTTTAAGGGGTTTTTTTTTAATGTTCGGTTATAGTGAGAAAAATTATTTAGTCAGATTTTAATGAATTGTTTTTGTCTTTATTTATTTTTATTTTATAAAACTGAAAATGTCTTCTAGTTTTGTATTCAAAAATGTTTCGCTGAGAATAATTTTTCATCAAAAATATATTTCTTTTTCTATAAAAGTCTATTTGGTGTAAATGGATCTGATTTTGAGTTTTGTTTAACGGTATATCAACACCTTTGTGGGTCATTTAATGCCAAAAAGGTGGGGGTTTAAGGTATTTTAATGTTCGTTTATAGTGAGAAGGGTGGTTTACTCAGATTTTAATGAAATTTTTAATGTAATATAGTCGCAACACATTACAGTGCATTTAAATATATGGTTGTTGCGATCTCTCGTGTGGTGTGACGTCATAGAACCGCATTACAAATTTACGACCTGCGTTTTCTATTCGGTGACTGTTATCTTCGCATAGCAATGCTTTATGTCAACACAAGATAATATCAACTTTGATGGTAGATGTCATTATGGTAACGTCCCTGTAACCTCTCTGAAGATGACTCATATGAGCCGAAAGCTTAGAACCAGCAAAATGAAAAAGTATCCAAGTGTTGGACACTTTTTGTCTTTATTTTCACCTGAAATTAAAGACAAAATACGATGTTTAGAACGGATCATGATTAAACGTAACAGACATTCATTATTCATTATATATATATATATATATATATATATATATATATATATATATATATATATATATATGCTATGTGCGTTTCTCATCAGGTGATCAGTTGAAATGAAAATTAAATAGTGAAAACGGTTTATTTATGGTGATATGATGCTTGAGTGAATGTGGGGTTGGAGCTTATTCTGATTTATAAAAGTAAATGCATGAACAGCAGGTAAAAACGACCTACGAGTTCTATAACATTGTTACAATGCACTATATATATATATATTTCAGCAAAACAAGTAATTTTTTAATTTCATAACTGTCAACAATTTCCACAGATTTGAATTTTGTCAGAAACATCTGAAATAAAAAGTAATGCAAAAAGATTTACCCTCTTCTCTGGTCTCATTCCGATATAAAGCCATAATCGGAGGTGGAGAATGTGCCTTAATTTCTTCCTGAAGAAAGCAATCTATTATATTACTTGATGCCTGAAACGTCAGTATGACAGACTGTCAAGGGACAGAAGCCATGGTATGTTATTTCTTTCTTTCTTTCTTTCTTTCTTTCTTTCTTTCTTTCTTTCTTTCTTTCTTTCTTTCTACATCGTCATCCTCCTTTTCTTTCTTTTTTACTCTTCTTGCTCTTTCTTTCTTTCTTTCTTTCTTTCTACATCGTCATCCTCCTTTTCTTTCTTTTTTACTCTTCTTGCTCTTTCTTTCTTTCTTTCTTTCTACATCGTCATCCTCCTTTTCTTTCTTTTTTACTCTTCTTGCTCTTTCGTTCTTTCTTTCTTTCTTTCTTTCTTTCTTTCTACATCGTCATCCTCCTTTTCTTTCTTTTTTACTCTTCTTGCTCTTTCGTTCTTTCGTTCTTTCTTTCTTTCTTTCTACATCGTCATCCTCCTTTTCTTTCTTTTTTACTCTTCTTGCTCTTTCTTTCTTTCTTTCTTTCTTTCTACATCGTCCTCATCCTTTTCTTTCTTTTTTTTACTCATCTTGCTCTTTCTTTCTTTCTTTCTTTCTTTACTCATCTTGCTCTTTCTTTCTTTCTTTCTTTCTTTCTTTCTTTCTTTCTACATCGTCCTCCTCCTTTTCTTTCTTTCTTTACTCATCTTGCTCTTTCTTTCTTTCTTTCTTTCTTTCTTTCTTTCTTTCTTTCTACATCGTCATCCTCCTTTTCTTTCTTTTTTACTCTTCTTGCTCTTTCTTTCTTTCTTTCTTTCTTTCTGTCGCTCCTCGCTTGGTAACCAACAATAGGGCTCCTTTAGACTCACCTTAAGTTATTAAATATGAACATCTTTCATTTATTTATCATATAAACGTCGACTATGTCCTTCCATTTCCAATCGGCTCTCCCCAGCACTGATGAAAACTAATTTCAGATGATTAAAAATATTAATATTTAACAAGTCCACATAGGTCTGAACGCAAGGGGTGATGAAGCAAAAAGTTTGCTATTAAATATTTCTTCTTCATTCACTAAACATAGGCGTCTGCTTAGAGCGACACCCGGCAAGATAGTCTAGTAAATCATTCCTAGTATAGTGAGTTTGATCCTCACTGTGGGTCTCATTGCTTTTTTAAAAAAAATTATTTTATTTCTTCTAAAAATCTTTTCTTTTTTTTTTTTAATTTTGGAGGTGGCTAACGAAGCACCGGCTTTCTTTATTTTTTGGTCTTCTTAATCTGGCAGATGTACGCCGTGGTGCAGTGGATATCGGATCGGAACGAGAAATCGGGAAGCCGAGTTCGAATTCCAGTCGTATTCCTTGCATTCACTTTCGCGCAAATACCCTTGGGAAAAGTATTAATCCGTCTCTTTCTTCCAGCTATGAGTTTAAAAAATAGGACAGATTCGGTTCTGTAGCCTTGGTCGGTAACCATTCTACCGCAGAAAGCAATGGTGACCTACTGCGGGATAATCTTCTGCCCAGTCAGTCATGTCTCTTTCGAAACTTGATCGCCCAAGCGTGTTTCACGTATGGCACTTAACTGACTGAATCTGGCGATGAATCAGACAGAGATTTAAAACTGTTCGTAGATGGCGATGAAGGAAGAGAACGCAATGACTGTCTTGAAATGGCCGACATGATATCCAGAAAGAAATTCTACTTTTCCCAAGTCTTCTATCAGACGGTAATCGCAGACATTTTGTGGATGGTGATGTGCGCCGTGGTGCAGTAGATATCGGATCGGAACGAGAAATCGGGAAGCCGAGTTCGAATTCCACTCGTTTTCCTTGCATTCACTTACGCGCAAATACCCTTGGAAAAGGTATTACCCGTCTCTTCCCTCCAGTTATGGGTGAAATAATAGGACAGATTGGATTCTGTAGCATTGGTCGGCAACCAGTCTACCGCAGAAAGCAATGGCAAACTACTGCGGGATAATCTTCTGCCCAGTCAGCCATGTTTCTTTCGAGACATGATCGCCCAGAGCGTGTATCACGTATGGCACTTAACTGACTGACTGAATAGTTAGAAACATGATTAAGACTTCTAGTGGGCATAAAGTGAGGGATTGGGTTTCTATTGTTATGAAGTAATAAACTGATCACCCACTAATTATACTTAATATAATAATGTAATATAATCCATATCTTCCCACTTCAGCTATAGGTAAAATAACAGGACAGATTGGGTTATTCTATAGCCTTGGCTGGCAACCAGTCTACCGCAGAATGCAATGGCAACCTACTGTGGGATAATCTTCTGCCCAGTCAGTCATGTCTCTTTCGAGACATGATCGCCCAAGCAAATGCCCTTGTTAAAAGTATGAATTTGTTGCTTCTTCCTCCAGCTTTGGGTTAAATAGCAGGACAGATTGGGTTATTCTATAGCCTTTGTTGGCAACCAGTCTATTGTAGAAAATAATGGCAACCTACTGTGGGAAAATCTTTTGCCCATTCAGTCATGTTTCTTTCGAGACATGATCGCCCAAGCAAATACTCTTGTTAAAAGTATGAATTTGTTGCTTCTTCCTCCAGCTTTGGGTTAAATAGCAGGACAGATTGGGTTATTCTATAGCCTTTGTTGGCAACCAGTCTATTGTAGAAAATAATGGCAACCTACTGTGGGAAAATCTTTTGCCCATTCAGTCATGTTTCTTTCGAGACATGATCGCCCAAGCAAATACTCTTGTTAAAAGTATGAATTTGTTGCTTCTTCCTCCAGCTTTGGGTTAAATAGCAGGACAGATTGGGTTATTCTATAGCCTTTGTTGGCAACCAGTCTATTGTAGAAAATAATGGCAACCTACTGTGGGAAAATCTTTTGTCCATTCAGTCATGTTTCTTTCGAGACATGATCGCCCAAGCAAATACTCTTGTTAAAAGTATGAATTTGTTGCTTCTTCCTCCAGCTTTGGGTTAAATAGCAGGACAGATTGGGTTATTCTATAGCCTTTGTTGGCAACCAGTCTATTGTAGAAAATAATGGCAACCTACTGTGGGAAAATCTTTTGTCCATTCAGTCATGTTTCTTTCGAGACATGATCGCCCAAGCAAATACTCTTGTTAAAAGTATGAATTTGTTGCTTTTTCCCCCAGCTTTGGGTTAAATAGCAGGACAGATTGGGTTATTTTATAGCCTTTGTTGGCAACCAGTCTATTGTAGAAAATATTGTAGAAAGCGTGTATCACGTATGGCACTTAACTGACTGACTGATGAAGTTAGTGAAATCAATCATTATCCTTCAGTGGCTAACATGATTTCTCATAAGATGTCTCATTATTTCTGAGTCTCCTTCCATATTGTATGTCCCAGGTACTTCGGTTGTCTCTTCCTGATGCTCAGTATTAATTTCTCTTTCGTTGCCATTCTTTCCAACACCTCATCGTTGCTTGCATGCTCAGTCCAGGATATTCGCAGCATTCTTCTGTAGAACCACATATCCGCTGCTTCAAGTTTTGTCCTCATTTTCGATGATATTGTCCAGCATTCACTGCCGTATTGAAGAACTGACATCACATAGCAATCCAGCCCTCTTTTTTTTGTTTCTAGTGAAATTGTACTTTCTCTTAATACTCCGCTCAGTTTCTGGAATACATCCTTGTGATTTTTTATATCAGGAATATAAATGTATAGAAACTGCTGTGACCAAAAAGTGAGGGGTCAGTTTATATATTGATTGTAATATGGAACTGATCCCCCACTTTATATGCAGTATGCTTCTGTAGAACCACATTTCCGCTGCTTCAAGTTTTTCCTCATTTTCGATGATATTGTCCAGCATTCACTGCTATATTGAAGAACTGACATCACATAGCAATCCAGCACTCTTTTCTTTGTTTCTAGTGAAATTTTCCTGTGTGTTTGTACTTTACTCAGTTTCTGGAACGCGTCCTTTGCCTCGCCAATTCACCTTCGGATCTCTGTGTCGCACTTTCCATCTCCTGTTAGAACACTTCCTAGGTATTTAAATTATTTTTATACTTCTTACTAACTGTATTTCTGGATTATTAGCCTGCGTTCAACTTTCTATCTTTACGTTTAATGTACTTATTTTTCTCTCTCAAATTCTGTTTGTTGTTTCTTTATTTTGTGCGGTTCCCATTACCGGGATACACAACACAACGTTAGAGTTGAAGTAGGAATCGGAAAGCCAATCTTGAAGAGAGAGGCAGGCATATATCTCTACTTCTGAATAGAAGATCGCAAAGAAGTGTGAATTGGACGATAAGAGAACCTTTCTGTTACATTAGAGGTATAAAGTTGAAGAATTTAGAAGGAATCGGAAACCCAGTCCTAAAGAGTAAACAAGGCATTTACATCTACTTCTGTTCAAAAGACCGGAGAAAAGTGTGAACCGGACGATAGAAGAACCCATATATTACGTTGAAGGTATAGAGTTGAAGAAAATTTTAGAAAGAACTGGAAACCCAATCCTAAAGAAGAGAAAAGGATAAACATCTACAACTGTTCAAAAAATTCGGGAGGAGAGTGAACCGGACGATAGGCGATACAATCTGTCGTGGAACCTTCCCTTTTTCTATGATAATCGACTCGACTTCAGTATACATATACTCCTACCATAGAGAGATCCGTGAGAGACATCGGGACTGATCCGTGAGTTACCGAGAGATACCGAAGTTACACAGAGAATACCGCGTCAGTAGTCATAGTATCTATGAGCTTCACTCAGAATAATATTACACGGATATACTATTTCCAACATGGCTTCACTTCAAGATATATTTCTTACTAATCGTATTCCTGAATTAATAACCTGTGTTCCAGTTTGTATATTTACGTTCAATATAACCTATTTTTCTATCTCAGTATCTGTTTTGTTGTTCATTATTTTTGTGTGGTTCCTCACCGGAATGCACAACACTATTTCTTTATAATGGAAAACATAAATGGTAAATAAAACTTCAGCGTTCAGGTGGAGACGTTAGATGTACGAATTGAAGTACACTTAAGAAGGAACCGGTAGCCAAATGATGAACAGGGAGCAATGGATAAACCTATATTCTTGCTCAAAAGCCCACGGAGAAGTGGAATCGAACGAAAGGCAAACATTTCTTCTTCTATGTACCGTGTCCCTTCAGAACGTAGTCGATCATGGCCTTCCACATTTCCCTATCCCTTGTAGATCTTAAAATCCCTTCTCCTGTTAGCCTTCTCAGACCCTTCTCCGTCATCCATTTGCTGAAGCCCATAAATCTAGAATATAAATGTATAAAAATTAGCTAGGCCACAAAGTGAGGGATTAGTTTAAATATAGATTATAATATAGAATTGATACCCCATTTTATACCCACATTATAATTTTTTATATGTTTACCAAATTCTGATTTGGTATGAATCCACCTCTTCCCAATACTGATTAGTTATTTACAAATTTTCTTCTTCTATGTGCCGTGTCCCTTCAGGACGTAGGCCATCCTTTTAAGCTCTTAACACTCCTTCTCTTGTTACTCCTCTCAAACCCTGCTCTGCCATGTATTTGCTCAAGTCCGTCAAGTATATCACGCATTGCTTTCCCCTACATTCCCTTCCCTCTATCTATCCCGTCAGTATCAGATTCTCCAAGCCCTCTTTCCTCATTACATACCCCAGAAACTTCAGCATTATTTTCGTGATGTTAAGTATCAGTTTCCTTTTCGTTTCTATCCTCTCCAAAACCTCGACGTTGCTCACATGTTCTGTCCATAATATTCTCAACAGAATCAAATTTTGGTTGATTCAATTCTTTCTTTCATCTTTGATGAGATTGTCCAGCATTCGCTGCTATATTAAAGGACAGGAATTTCATCAGTCAGACAGTTAAGTGCCATACGGGATTCACTCTTTCGAGACATGACTGACTGGGCAGAAGATTATCCTGCAGTAGGTTGCCATTGCTTTCTGCAGTAGACTGGTTACAGCCAAGACTATAGGACCTAATCTGTCATGTTATTTGACTCATAATTAGAGGGGGAAGAAATATATTATATTATTAAGTAATAATTATTGGTGGATCATTTTATTACTTCATAACAATAGAAAACCGATCCCCCACTTTATGGCCAGTAAAAGCCTTAATCATGTCTCCAACTATTATATTCAGTAAGTCAGTTAAGTGTCATACGTGATACACGCTTTGGTCATACGTGATACACGAAAGAAGCATGAATGACTGGGCAGAAGATTATCCCGTAATAGGTTGCCATTGTTTTCTGCGGTAGACTGGTTGCCAGCCAAGGCTACAGAACCCAATCTGTCCTGTTATTTAACCCATAACTGGAGGGAAGAGACGGATTAATACCTTTCCCAAGGGTATTTGTGCGTAAGCGAATGCAACTAGAATTCGAACTCGGCACCCCGATTTCTCGTTCCGAGTCAATATCCACTGCCTTACAACGCACCTCATAACAATCCATTACTCTCTTCTTCGTTTCCAGCAAAAATGTTTTTGTCTCTGAGTATTCAGCTCGGCTTCTCTCTGGTCTATGATATCATCAGTATCTTTCTGTAGAACCACATTTTAGTTGCTTCAAGTCCTCCATTCATCTTTGGTCAGATTGTCCAGCATTCGATGCCATATTGAACGGCAGACAACTCATAACAATCCCGTACTCTCGTCTTTGTTTCCAGCGAAATTTTCCTGTCTCCCAATACTCTGTTCAGGTTTTGCAATGCTTCCTTCGCCATGCCAATACGCCTTCGGATCTCAGTGTCACACTTTCCACCCTCTAGTCCCATTAAAATGTCTCCTCTTACGCAGTGCCGTGCTTAGCAACATCGCCCCCATCCGCAGAATGCGCCATTTGGTCCCTCTACCCGCAGAATGCAACTTCTACCCAACCTGAACATACTGAACTCACAATAAATAGTTCTTTAAATAAAATAAAATACTCAGATATTACGCGGAACTGGCGTTTTGAAGCTACACATTACGAACGTTTTCACAACTTTTATCTACATTTTATGCATGTTGAACGAAACAGATATCTATAATCTAGTTCTCTCTCAAGTTCATATTTTTTTTTAATTACAAATGATTTGGGGCTTCTTCGTGGCCGAAAGGATTCTATCAACGATTCTATCAACGGTCATATATATATATACAGAATAAAAAGTGTGAGAAGCCGTGAACGTTTTCTTTAAAGTGTATATATATTGTTTTTGTTATTATACATGTTCGGATACATTAAGTGTCCATAATGGTATTTGTGACGCTACACATGTTTCGAGTCTACAATTGACTCTCTTCAGGCGAATAAACTCGATATAAAGAGTCGGGTTGATAGATGTCTATTTCAACATACAAGTATGATAATACTTTTCCAGTTAGTCCTAATAATTATTTTGTTAAATTTTTTTATTACAATAGATCTGCGGAGCCAAGGAAATTTGCGGCTTCCGGGGTCTTGCGGCCCTTTAGGGAACCTGCGCTCCACCCGCAATTGCGGGGTCTACGGGAGCCCTAAACACGGCCCTGCTCTTATGCATTTCCGTGCATACTTATAAATCTGCATCATGTAGAATGTAGCAATACAATGTCAGCATTTAAAATTCGTAATTTTCTCCGAGTGAGAGCGGCGCTGATGAAAGACACGCATAAAAGCCATCTCCCCACATTGCCTCTGCGTTTGGTTTTTCGGGGGCAGAGAGGAAAGGCATACGGCGAGCGAATGAACCAGTAATCAGGCATCGAAATATTTAGATTTGCCTAGCAGTATAGCCCGGCGTTGCTCGGGTGTAATGAAAGCTTTAAAACTAATCCATGGTCTTGGAGCTCAGACTCATCCTAAAGAATATTTGAATAAAATAAAATAATTGCGACAATTTACCAATCGCACCTAGTATATATATATATATATATATATATATATATATATATATATATATATATATATATACTAGCAGTATAGCCCGGCTTTGCTCGGGTGTAATGAAAGCTTTAAAACTAATCCATGGTCCTGAAGTTCAGACTCTTCAGACGTTAGCACGAAAGACTAAAAAGCAATAGTTGTTTCCAGTTAAAGCGAAACCGTAGACTGAAAGAAAAATGAATGGATGTAAGTCAAATTTTGATTTCCTGATATCGATATCAAATAAGTTTTTCGGTTGTAAACTGAATTTTGACGGCTAAATAAGTCCTCTGAATAAATAGTATCATGCCTGAGACTAAGAACTACAATTATACCTACTTAGAGCCAAACCCAAAGCAAAAACTAAAATAAAAGGGCTGAAAAAAATACAGACATACAGGCAGATAAACAGACACACACACAAACATCTTGCCTTTTATATATATATATATATATATATATATATATATATTATCGATTTTCTGCATTATTGTAAGAACTGCAACCTTGAAACTTCTGAATATCGTTTCTTATGTCTTTGTCTATGAGTGTATCAAATTTGATTAAAATCGGACCACTCGTTCTTTAACCCGATTTTTTCGATTATCGATTTTCGATATTTATCGGGGGTACCTCGACACAAAACCTAGCTAAGACCACTCGCAGACGCTTATAGTACAACTGTGTAAATTTTCAAGAAAATCGGTTCAGTCGTTTCGGAGTCTATAGGTAACGGACACACACACACACACACACACACACACACACACACACACACACACACACACACACACACAGAGAAAGTTCTACTTATAAATAAGTTTATATTTTGCGGAATTAATGATTTTTTTTCTCTTTGTCAAAAACAAAGACAGAAAGAAAGCGAAATAAATAAAAATTGAGATAGAAAGAAAGAGATGAGGTAGAGAAAGCATGATAAAAAAGGGAGTGAAAGAAAGAAATGTGGACCTGAAGAAAACTACCACCTTTAAATTTGTTGTTTTTCATTTTGTTTTTTACTTTTTTTATCGGTTGTTACATAAAATTTTCAATTATCAAAAAAAATTTGGAAAAATTTCAATATTTAAACAATTTTAGTTTAGTTTCTCATACAACGTTATAGTAAATCAATCCTCCATTTTGGAATCACTCACGTTGGGGTCGCTGTGTTTTGGGGTTTTTTTTGGGGGGGACTAATTGTTTCTCTTGTTTTTGTCTTTTTCAAGTTGTCTTCAGTTCTTACGATGGCATCTTCATCGAAAATTCCAAGAATGGCTTTATTCAAAAATTTGAATAAACACACTTCAAAGATTATAGCACCTGATATTTCCAAGTGGCCACTAATCTAGTTAATGACCAACCTCGACGTTGCTTAACTTTGCAGATCGGACGGGAACCAATATTTGAACGTGTTATGGCCAGAAGCCCAATATCATGGAAACAATACTGCCGCCACTACAACAGAAAGCAAGAAAAACGAAAAAGAATGAAAATTGAAAAGACTGGGGAGGGAGAAGGAGAGTGAGAAAGAGAGAGAGAGAGAGAGATAAATCAGAAAAGGAGAAAGATAACCAAAAATAAAGAGAGAGAGAGAGAGAGAGAGAGAGACGGGGGAGGGAACAGAAATATAGCGAAAGAGAGATAGAGAGAAAATTCTGATAGCCGGGGAAAAAGAGAGAAGAAACTAGAGAGAAGAAACTAGAGAGAGAGAGAGAGAGAGAGAGAGAGAGAGAGAGAGAGAGAGAGAGAGAGAGAGAGAGAGAGAGAGAGAGAGAACAGAAAGATAGCGAAAAAGAGATAGAGAGAAAATTCTGATAGCCGGGGAAAAAGAGAGAAGAAACTAGAGAGAGAGAGAGAAAGAGAGAGAGAGAAAGAGAGAGAGAGCGAATAGAAAGATAACAAAAGAGAGATAGAGAGAAAATTCTGATAGCCGGTGAAAAAGAGAGAAGACATTAGAGAGAGAGAGAGAGAGAGAACAGAAAGATAACGAAAGAGAGATAGAGAGAAAATTCTGATAGCCGGGGAAAAAGAGAGAAGACACTAGAGAGAGAGAGAAAGAGAGAGAGAGAGAACAGAAAGATAACGAAAGAGAGATAGAGAGAAAATTCTGATAGCCGGGGGAAAAGAGAGAAGAAACTAGAGAGAGAGAGAGAGAGAGAGAGAGAGAGAGAGAGAAATAAAGCAAAAAAAAAAAAGCAGGAAGACAGGGGAAAGGAGAAAGAAAGAAATAAAGAATCAGAGTGAGGGATATTAAAAGAGAGAGAAAGAAGAGCAAAGAAAAAAGGGAGAGAGCACTTAAATGCCGACAGAGAGGGAGAAAAACACAGGGAAAGGGAGATAAAAATCAGAAAAGAAGGGAAAAAGACATGAATACACACACACACACACACACACACACAGAGAGAGAGAGAGAGAGAGAAAGGGGGTCTGAGAAAGTAGAAAGACAATGAAAAAGAGAGAATGAGAGAAGTGACAGAGAAAGTAGAAAGAGAAAAGTATGAGACGGCAGAAACGCAAAGGGAGAAATACGGAGAGACAGAGAGACAGTGATAGGAAGAAAAAAAAAAGAAAAAAGAGAAAGCGACGGAAAGCAGAACTGCTGAGGAAGAGAGAAAGAGAAAACGAAAGAGAAAAATAGAGAAAAAGAGTGAACAAACAATAGGAGAGAAAGTGAGAGAGAAAGAGAGTGAGAGAGTGCAAAAAGAAAGAGAAAAGAAAGAGAAGCAGGAAAAGAAAAAGATATGAAGAAGAATTAGATAGATAATGATCACACTAAGATAGATAGATAAATAGATATGAACCGACTGATAGATAGATAGATAGATAGATAGATAGATAGATAGATAGATAGATAGATAGATAAATGAGATATGAACCGACTGATAGATAGATAGATAGATAGATAGATAGATGTGAACTGACTGATAGATAGATAGATAGATAGATAGATAGATAGATATGAACCGACTGATAGATAGATAGATAGATAGATAGATAGATAGATAGATAGATATGAACCGACTGATAGATAGATAGATAGATAGATAGATAGATAGATAGATGTGAACTGACTGATAGATAGATAGATAGATAGATAGATAGTGAACTGACTGATAGATAGATAGATAGATAGATAGATAGATAGATAGATAGATATATAGATAGATAGATATGAACCGACTGATAGATAGATAGATAGATAGATAGATAGATAGATAGATAGATAGATAGATAGAAATAAAGATATAGAACCGACTGATAGATAGATAGATAGATAGATAGATAGATGTGAACTGACTGATAGATAGATAGATAGATAGATAGATAGATAGATAGATAGATATGAACCGACTGATAGATAGATAGATAGATAGATAGATAGATAGATAGATAGATAGATAGATAGATATGAACCTGACTGATAGATAGATAGATAGATAGATAGATAGATAGATATGAACCGACTGATAGATAGATAGATAGATAGATAGATAGATAGATAGATAGATAGATATGAAGAGACTTGGATAGATAGATAGATAGATAGATAGATAGATAGATAGATAGATAGATAGATAGATAGATAGATAGATAGATAGATAGATTGGGAAGAGAATGAGAAAGAAAGTAGAACGATAGTGAAAGAGAGAAAGAAAAAAGTCGAAGAGAAAATGAGCGGAAAATGAGGAGAAACGGCGACAGATAGGGAAAGACAGAGAGAAAGAGAGAGAAAAAGAGATCTAGTGAAAAGCAAATCGTAGGCTAGAGACGGAGAGAGACGGAGAGAGAGGGAGAGAGAGAGAGAGAGAAAGAGAAAGAAACTTTAGGTGAGCGCAAAAAAGAAAGTGATGAAAAACAAGAAAATGTTTTTCCCTATCTAAAAAAACAAACAAAACAAAGCAAAAAAAGGAACAATTCGGAAAACAAACGAAATATGTCGAAATAGCAAAAAAGAAAAAGTTAAAATTAAACTTGTCATATGGGACTTCAAGAGATGACGAGTAGAAAAGTGAACGAAAGAGTAATTAAAAGGGGGGGGGGATTTGCAGATTAAGTAGAAATTAAATCTAGTAAAAGAAGAATGAGAAGAAATTGAAAAAGAAGAAAAGAAAAATATCCAAGAGAAACAATGAAAGAAGAAATAAAAAAAACAAGAAAGACGCAAGAAAAGAAGAAAGAAAAAGAAGCAAACATGATATTAAAAAAAGTAAAAAGAAAAAGAAAGAAATAAAAGAGAAAATGACTGAAATTAAAAGAAAAGAAAGAAAGAGAGAAAAATTGTAAAAATAAAAGAAAGAAAGGAGAAGCAATTTCATTTCGAATATTTCCGTCCATTTTGTTTTCTGTACAATTTTCTTTTCCCTCCATTTTTCGTGATGCACAAAAGTGATCTTAAGCAGCACAATTTAAGATTCTTTCAAATGGGGGGGGGGGAAGAAAAACACAGCAAAAATAGAAAATTTATATATATATATATATATATATATATATATATATATATATGGACGCAGTAATGTGTAAAACATTTCAGTGAAACATAAAGGCAAAATGCAAACAAACATGGTGTAATTATAAAAAAAGGGAAAAGACGATGTCGGTGCCGAAAAGCGGTGGGGGTGGGGGTATGATGAGAGGGTTGGGGAAGATAACGATAAATAATTTTGAAAAATAAAATAAAATGCCTAGAAACGAATTACATTTAAACTGGACAAAAATAAGAATTCAGAAAATAAAGAGCACGAATTGAAGAAAAAAATTATAAAAAAGTTCAATTAGTAAAACTTTTGATAAACAATTTTTAAAGTCCTTTCATGTTGATTTTTTTTCTTTTTCTTTTATTTCATTTTATTTTGTATCACTCATTTCCATGTTGGTTGCTTCATAAAGGGAAAAAATGTATTTGCTTTTCTTAGTGGATTTTTTTTTTTTCATTTTCCTTGAACAAGTTTTTCTTTTCTTGTATTTAATAAATAACGTATACCTCTTTTTTATCCATTTCTTTCTTTCTTTCTTTCTTTCTTTCTTTCTCGTTCTTACGTCTCTGTTTCCTTTCTTTCGCTTTTATCATAATTTTCTTTCTTTCTTTATTTCTTTCTTTCTTTCTTTCTTATTCTTACGTCTCTGCTTCCTTTCTTTCACTTTTATCATAATTTTCTTTCTTTCTTTCTTTCTTTCTTTCTTGTTCTTACGTCTCTGCTTCCTTTCTTTCTCTTTTATCATAATTTTTCTTTCTTTATTTCTTTCTTTCTTTCTTTCTTTCTTTCGTCTCTCCTTCCTTTCTTTTATCATAATCTTTCTTTCTTTCTTTCTTTCTTTCTTTCTTTCGTCTCTCCTTCCTTTCTTTTATCATAATCTTTCTTTCTTTCTTTCTTTCTTTCTTTCTTTCTTTCTTTCTTTCTTTCGTCTCTCCTTCCTTTCTTTTATCATAATCTTTCTTTCTTTCTTTCTTTCGTCTTTCCTTCCTTTCTTTTATCATAATCTTTCTTTCTTTCTTTCTTTCTTTCGTCTCTCCTTCCTTTCTTTTATCATAACTTTCTTTCTTTCTTTCTTTCTTTCTTTCTTTCTGTTGCTGATTCTTTATACTGAAGTTTTTGCTCATCTTTCAAAAGGAAATTTATTCATTTTTTCATTCTCTGCTGACATTATTCACTTATTCTCGTTGTTGAAGGAATTTTTCGGCCCTTTCTTCTTTATGCTAAATACTCTTTCTCATTCTTCTTTCTTTTATTTATGTAGTTTCTTGTGTTTTTATTATTTTAAAATTAGCTCAGGAAATTTTTTATTCATTCAATCAACCACCCACGCACTCATTCAAATAATTGACTGATCGATTGATTGATTCAATCATTTCTTTCTTTCTTTCTCTCTTTCTCTCTTTCTTTCTTTCACTTTTATGACCCATTTCTTGCTCATCTTTCAAAAGTGAAATCATTCATTTATACATTTATTCATTATCCCTCGTTTTCTATTTTTTATTCGTTCTTCTTTCATAGGAATTATTGTGGAATTAATTTTCTTCTTCAAAATCTTGTTCTTTTTCATTCATTCCTCACATTTCTATCGTCTTAGCATTTTTTAAAAAAATTAATTCAATCAATTTTTTTATTCACTCATTCATCCACCCACGCACACGCGCACTCTTTCTTTCTTTTTTCTTTCTTTCTTTTTTCTTTCTTTCTTTCTTTCTTTCTTTTTTCTTTCTTTCTTTTAAAGCTATTAAGATGCTTTTTATCTTTATTTATTAACAAACCACTCAAACCACTCTCTTCTTCATCTTCCAATTCTTTTGTTTTCTATGTTTTCTGTGCAAAGTATTTTAACAAGAAATTTATAGAAGAAAGTTAATGTTAATTAGACAGATTTTTTTTCTTAATTGAATGGCAATGTCACGGGCGGGTGTAAGGGGCGGGGGAGTGCGTTGCGAAGTCTTGGCGGACATGGCGTCACCATGGATCTTACTTATAAAAGCCAACGTTCTTTGACAGAAAACAAGACGCGGGAAAACACAGAGAGAAAATTAGACAGGAAAAAAGAGAAAGAGAGAAATACAAAGGAACGGAGAAAAAGAAAGAAAGAAAGAAAAAGAGAAGGAGGACGAGAAAGAAAGAAAATAAACTCATTTAAAATCAAAAAGAAAAACAGAGAAAATAAATCATCTTGAGAAACAGGAAGGAAGGAAGGAAGGAAGGAAGGAAGGAAGGAAAGAAAAAAGAAAATAGACTTATAAAATAAATAAAGAAAGAAAGAAAAACGAAGAAATGAAAAGAAATGAAAGAAGGAAAGAAATATAAGTGACTGAAAGAATGAAGGAGCAAGCGAAACGAAAGATGTAAAATAAAAAAAAGGAAGAATTAATACCGAAAAAGAAAGATAAAGAATTAATGAAAAAAAAAAAGAAAAAGAATTAATAAAAACAAGAAAGAAAACAACTAAGGTTAGAAGAAAGAAAGAAAGAAAGAAAGAAAGAAAGAAAGAAAAAAAATTAACAAAGAAAAAACAGGTTAAGAAAGAAAGAAAGAAAGAAAGAAAGAAAGAAAAAGAAAGAAGAAAGAAAGAAAGGAAATAAGAGCGAATATCAGCTAAATTCTTTTGGAAAATGTTCTATAAAAAAACAATTTTAGAATAATTACAGCAGGAAAGAACAGTTGAAAGATGGAAGGAAATGAAAGACGATCGAGAAAAAGAAAAAATGAAGATGACAAAAAAGTCAGATGAAAGAAAGAAAGAAAAAAGGATTAATAAAAAAAAATCATGTTACGAAAGGAAGAAAGAAAGGAAGAAACGAAGAAAGAAAAAAGAAAGAAATACAAGAACGAATATTGGGTAAAATTCTTTCGGAACATGTTTGATAAAAAAGCAATGTTAAAATAATTACAGCAGGAAAGAACAGTTGAAAGATGGAAAGAAATTAAAGACGATCGAGAAAAAGAAAAAATGAAGATGAAAAAAAGGTCAGATGAAAGAAAGAAAGGACAAAGAAAGAAAAAGAATTAATAAAAAGAAAAAACATGTTAAGAAAGAAAGAAAGAAAGAAAGAAAGAAAAGAACGAATATCAGGTAAAATTCTTTCGGAAAATGTTCGATAAAAAAGCAATATTAAAATAATTACAGTAGGAAAGAACGGTTGACTGATGGAAGGAAATGAAAGAAAGACGATCGAGAAAATAATGAAGATATAAAAAAAAGTCAGATGACAGAAAGAAAGAAGAAAGAAAGAAAAAAATTAATAAAAAGAAAAAACAGTTTAAAAAAAGAAAGAGAAAGAAAGAAAGAAAGAAAGAAAGAAAGAAAGAAAGATAAAGAAGAACGAATATCAGCTAAAATTCTTTCGGGAAATGTCCGATAAGAAAGCAATTTTAAAATAATTACAGCAGGAAAGAACGGTTGAATGATGGAATAAAATGAAAGAAAGTCGATTGAGAGAAAAGAAAAAAATGAAGATAAAAAAGTCAAATGAAAGAAAGAAAGAAAGAAAGAAAGAAAGAAAGAAAAAAGAATTAATAAATAGAGAAAGAGGTTAAGAAAGAAAGTAAAAAGAAAGAAAGAAAGAAAGAAAGAAAAAAAGAAAGAAAGACAAGAACGAATATCAGCTAAAATTCTTTCGGAAAATGTCCGATAAGAAAGCAATTTTAAAATAATTACAGCAGGAAAGAACGGTTGACTGATGGAATAAAATGAAAGAAAGACGATCGTGAAAAAGAAAAAAATATTATCAAAGAAAAACACAACAGCGATAGAACGGCTCAAAATAAGAATGAAATGTTTATGAAGAAAGAAAGAAAGAAAGAAAGAAAAAGAAAGACTATCCTAATAAAACTGCCGGTGAAGCTGAGGATGCACAACCAATTACAAATTTAAAACGTAAATTAATAAAATATGGGGAAAAGATCAGAGATAAATAAAGGAATCAATATAGAGAAAAAAAATAACAGGATTAAATGAAAAATGAACACGAGTGATGAATACCAATGAAAACAAAAACAAACAAACAATATGGAAATTATGAAAAGTGAATATGGAAAATTAATATAACAAATCTGAATTAAAAATTAATACGAATACTAATGTGCCTACGAACGAAAAATATATGAATGAAAAAATAAGAATGAAATAATGAATATGAAAAATTGGAAACTTGAATATTTTTTTTTTTAATCATATCACCCCAAGCAAGGCGATAACGCCACTGATGCGCAGGGGGCTACGTAAGAGTGAAAAGATTGGAAAAGAGAAAGCCGGAAACCACATCCTAAACAGGGAACAAGGGATGAACCTCTTCACCTGTTCAATAGACGTGGGTGGAGTGTGAACCGGGCGAAAGGAATTAGAAAATAAAACATGGTTGCAAAGAAGAATTAAGAAACAGTGAAAGAATGAAAAGCGTTTTTAAATTGGAAAAAGAAGACGAAATGCCAGAATTTAAAAAATGAGAGAGAAGCAAAAATTAAAATTTTAAAAGCGAGAGCAGAAGAATCCGAAAAGGAAAGAAATACAAAATAAAAAGAGATAAAAAAAGAAAATAGTTTAAAACGAAAAGTAAAAAGAAAATCAATAAGAAAAAAAAAAGCTACAAGGAAAAAGAAAGAGACAGGAAGAAGCAGGACGAATGACAAATAAAAAATGAAGGAAAAAAAGACGAAAGTAACACAATTAAAAAAAAAAGAAGAAAAAAACAAGGTCAGAAAAGGAAAGAAACACAAGGAAGTAAGACGAATGAAAAAAAAAAAGAAGAAAAGAAAGACGAAATTAAAAGAATAATAAAAAAAACGAATAAATAAGGCCAGAAAAGAAGGATACAACTAAAAAAAAAAAAAAAAGAAATAAGGCTAGCAAAAAAAAAAAAAAAATGAAAGAAACGAAAAAGAATTTAAGAAGGAGACTAAAGAAAAATATAACACGAAACAAAAAAAAAAGGCTAAGAAGAAAAGGATAAATAACATGAAAAAGAAAAAGAAAATGTATTTAAAAGGCGAAGTAAAAAGGAAAACAAATGAAGATAAAGAAAAAAATTAGAAAGAAAGAAGAGATAACTAGGAAAAGAATGAAAGAAATAAGTGAAAAAAACAAAACAATTAAAAACAAAGACAAGAAATCAATCATGAAGACAACAAAAGAAAAAGAAACGAAAACGAAAAATAAAGAAACAAAATACTGAACAGAAATTGAAAAATAAATTAACAAAATGAAACGACAGAAATAATAATGAAAAATCAAGTAAATGGATCCCTTTTAGCCATGTTTCTTTTTTATTTTTTTCACTACTTAATGTGTATTCTTCTATTGCAGCGTTTCTTTTATGTAAGCACGCATGCGCAGATAATTTCTGTGGAAGGTAAAAGCGTGCATTCGTGTCGACTGATAAAACTCTACCTGCGTCCATCTTTTCTGAACAGACATACGTAGAGAAACGTCTTCTGTTGTTTATTGTTCTGTCTCTCTTGATATCTACCGCAGTCTATTCATATCTATCTATCTATCTATCTATCTATCTATCTATCTATCTATCTATCTATCTATCTTATGTTCTTATCTATCTATCTATCTATCTATCTATCTATCTATCTATCTATCTAGTCTTCTATCTATCTATCTATCTATCTATCTTATCTATCTATTCTATCTATCTTAGTCTTCATATCTATCTATCTATCTATCTATCTATCTATCTATCTATCTATCTATCTTAGTCTGTTCATATCTATCTATCTATCTATCTATCTATCTATCTATCTTAGTCTTAGTTCTGTCATATCTATCTATCTATCTATCTATCTATCTATCTATCTTTTCAGTTCATATCTATCTATCTATCTATCTATCTATCTATCTATCAAATTCTGTTCACTATCTATCTATCTATCTATCTATCTATCTATCTATCTATCTATCTTAGTCTGTTCATATCTATCTATCTATCTATCTATCTATCTATCTATCTATCTATCTATCTATCTTAGTCTGTTCATATCTATCTATCTATCTATCTATCTATCTATCTATCTATCTATCTAATTCTATTTATTTTGTTAATAATCATATCGCCCCATGCCAGGCGGTTTATTGCCACTGTTTTACAGGGGGTTACATCAAAAGAAAGTTATGAGAAAGAGTGACAGGTTATAGGGGGTGTCAAGAAGTGGGTAAGAGAAGGATGAGAATGCTGATGAGCGTGGAGTGGATGGAGAAAGGTGCATGAGAGAGAATGCTGGTTAGTGAGATAGTGTGATAGTGACTATTGACTACATTTAACTTCTTGGAGGTTGTAGCTGTTGGGAAAGCAAGTAAATGGAAGGAAATTCCACAAGCGGGAAGTGCGAGAAAAGAAGCTGTTGGAGTAGAATTTGCGTTTAGAATTTATTGGTTTCATAGTAAAAGGTTGGGACCTTGCTGCTAATCTTGTGATTCGAGCAAATTTATATATAAGGGGCACCAGTGAGCTAAGTTCTTCGGAGCAGAAGCCGTGAAAGTATTTGTAGAAGAGACACAGGGAAGCCACATTGCGCCGGTGAGAAAGTGACTGTATCCGAGCTGCCAAGTTGGGATCTATCTCTTTACAGATTCTCAGGTGGATTTTGTCAAGGACACCTAGGTGGAAACGAGGAGCACTCGACCAGATATGGCATCAGTATTCAATGCACGGGCGAATGGTAGATTTATATATGTGCAGGATTGTCTCAGGCGGAAAAAAAACTTCCTGACCCTACACAGAGAACCGACTTTCTTAGCAGCGGATTTAGCTATGGATTCTATATAGTCATTCCACTTGAGGTCTGTTGTGGGAGTTAAACCGAGGAGGTGCAGTGTTTTGCTTTCAGGGAGACTAGCCTGATCCATACTAATGGCGGGGGGAGCGATTGTCTGTGCTGTTTAATAGATAACAGCTTTGTTTTGGAAGCATTAAAATTTAAGAGCCATTTCTGACCCCAGTCCGCCACGGAATAGAGGTCCTTTTCAAGCTCGGCAGCGAGGTTTGCTTTGTCAGCCTCAGCAGATCTTTGATCGATGCGAGAGTAAAATGTAGTGTCGTCAGCGTATATGCCTACTTGGGATCTTATTACATCCGGGAGATCGTTAATGTATCTTCTTTAAGTATCTTCTTGCACTCATTGCGAGTAGAGGCATTATCTATCTATCTATCTATCTATCTATCTATCTATCTATCTATCTATCTAATTCTAATTCATATTCTATCTATCTATCTATCTATCTATCTATCTATCTATCTATCTATCTAATTCTGTTCATCTATCTATCTATCTATCTATCTATCTATCTATCTATCTATCTATCTATCTATCTATGTTATTCTGTTAA
This sequence comes from Ascarosepion bandense, assembly GCA_037127315.1. Classification (NCBI taxonomy): domain Eukaryota; kingdom Metazoa; phylum Mollusca; class Cephalopoda; order Sepiida; family Sepiidae; genus Ascarosepion; species Ascarosepion bandense. The sequence continues at coordinate 1,346,382 of JBBBDQ010001202.1, forward strand.
TTATCTGTCGATCTTTTAGTTTAGATAGATACAGTGCAATGGGAACTATAATCGCCGTCTATTCGCATCTAGCCTAATTTTTTCTTAAAGCTGCTACCCCTTGTTGTTCCTTTACAAAATTGAATTTCGCATCTATCTCTTTTATTCGTATAAAACTTACCGATGCATATCAATGCATACTCACGCCTATTCGATATTCTGTACTGGAATTCGCATCGTCTGATCCGAGAGAGTTTTCATTCTTCATTCACCTTTCCCTGTTCACGCATTTCATATCGTTTCCTTTTCTGAAAGATTCTCTCCTCGCTTCTAATTTGTTCTTATAGTCCATTTCGCATTCATTTTTCTTGGGTTTTGTCCTCACTTTTTGCGTCTACTTACGCTACGCTATCCGCGTTCATCGGAGGAAAATGCGTAAAGACATATCTTCCCTTGTTTGTTCGTCTATTTCTTTCTCTCTCTCTCTCTCTCTTTTTCTCTCTCTATCTTTCTCTTTCTCTCTCTCTCAAATTGTGTTTATTATCTATCTATCTATCTATCTATCTATCTGTCGATCGATCGATCTAATTCTGTTCATTATCTATCTATCTATCTATCTATCTATCTATCTATCTATCTATCTAATTCTGTTCTATTCATTATCTATCTATCTATCTATCTATCTATCTATCTATCTCATTCTCATTATCTATCTATCTATCTATCTATCTATCTATCTATCTCATTCTCATTATCTATCTATCTATCTATCTATCTATCTATCTATCTATTGCACATTGAATCAATGGCTAAATCTACTGCAAGGAAGGTTACGTCACTGTGTCGGTCCAAGAAGTTTTTCTCGTCTGAATTCATCTTGCTCATATACAAATCTACCACCCTTGCATTAAATCCTGCTGTCACATTTGGGCTGGCGCCCCTGGTATTCCCTTCGGGATTCTTAACAAAATCCAAATTAGAATCTGCAATGTAATCGATCCCGACCTGGCATCTTAACTCCAGACCCTTTCTTACCGACAAAACGTGGCTTTTCTCTGTCTCTTCTATAAATATTTTCTCGGTTTCTGCTCCGATGAGCTTAGCTTCCTGGTGCACCGTCTGCACGAATTTACTCAAGCTACTAGACTGGCAACTAGGTCCCACCCTTTTACAGTGAAAATAATCAAATGTAACCGCAACTTCTACTTCATCAGCTTCTTCTCTTGTACTTTCCTCCTGTGGAACTCCCGTGTACTTGCTTCCCTGAAAGCTAAAATCCCCAAGTGTTTAAATGCAACGTCAATTGCCATCTCTTATCACCTTGACTCCCATCCTTTACCCCGACACCCCCTGTATCTTGTTTTATTTTTCTTTCTGCTCTACTCTCACGCAAATCTCTTCACTCCAGTATTTTCATCTTTCTCTTACCCATTCTCCAACACCCACTTTGACCTGTCCCTCTTTCTCTTCACTCTCCTCTTATGCCATCCCCTGCGCACCAGTGGCAGTACTTGACTTGATGGGATGAAACGATAATAAAAAAATTCATATCTATATAGTTATCAGCAGACAGTCCTGTTTCACAGCACATCACTACGGTTAGACATCCGACTATTTCCAGTCAGGATAGAAACCAGACAGATCTGACATCAGTCGGAGATTCTACCACTAAGCTATCAGCACACGGTGGAAGAAAGCAGATTTTAGCGTCTTATATACTGTTGTGGAGCTATTTTCGCAGTGGAGGCTAGTATTTGTGCTAGAGTCGGTCCTAATAGTACGACGTACAAAACGTTAAGAACTTGGTATAATATGTATTACCTCTGTGGGTTATTTAATGCCAAAAAGGTGGGGTTTTAAGGTATTTTTTTGTAATGTTTGGATATATTGAGATGGTTGATTTAGTCAGATTTTAATGAAAACCTTTTGTTTTTATTCTTTTTAATTTTAGAAAACTGAAAATGTCTTATCCTAGTTTGGGGGGGGGTAACTATTTGCCCATAGCTGGGACCCTAACAGGTGCTACCACTCCGGGTCAGAGTGGACCTGGGAACAACAGCAATTAAGAGGTGGTTCCATGCTCTTCACAACCTCCCAATCAAATGCGTTGCTACCGGATGCCGATTACCATCATGCCCAGGACCGCAGTTTTTATTGTAAAATGATGTACATCTCCTCAAGTTGACATGCTCTCCTCTAGTTGCCCTCACAATGCTGAGTCGATATTTCTCTCCCTCCATACGCGCTGCAGCATATCACCGTCTACTGTTTGATTTTTTTTTCCCTTTAGAGGTACGTTAAGGATCGTGTCTACCAGATTCCTTTTCATGATCTTGCCACACTTCGTAGACGCATTGTTGAAGTTGTTCAGTTGAAGTTGATATGGAGGGAGATGGAATATCCTCTTGGCATTGTTAGGGCAACTAGATGTGTACGTGGAGAATGTAGCCAATGAAAGCACTGAATTTATACTCGAGATGTAGAACATTTTATAAAAATCTGCAATACTCTGCATGACGGTAAACGGCATCCGGCAGCAAGGCATTTGATTGGGAGGTTGTGAGAAGCATGGAATCACCTCTTAATTGTTGTTGTTCCCAGGTCCACTCTGACCCGGAGTGGTGGCACCTGTTTTCTGAGCAATAAATCCTTGTAATGGTACTGCGACTTAATGGACATCCTGTATATTAACCAACAATAAGGAAATCCTTAATATTTACCATTTTTTAAAGACCGAATCTATTGGCAATTAGCTGATGTTTTGCCAAACATTTTAATAAACAATATAATAAATAAATAGTGTAAATAAAAAACCTAATAAATATTTTTGGTATTTTTGTTGTCGATTCTCAATAACAAAAAAAAAAAATGTATAAATTCCCTTATATATGTTTAAGTTTTATTACATTTCAATCATCGCTTTTTGAAACATTTTTTTAAATAAACGTTACCGAAGAGTGAAGGTGGTTAAAAAAAAAGCAAACCAAGGAAGTTTTCTAACAGGAGATGGAAAGTGCGACACAGAAATCCGAAGGCGAATTGGCATAGCGAAGGACGCGTTCCAGAAGCTGGGTAAAGTACTCAAACAGAAAAATTTCACTAGAAACAAAGAAGAGAGTGCTAGATTGCTCTGTGATGTCAGTTCTTCAATACGGCGGTGAATGCTGGACAATATCATTGAAGATGAAGGAAAAACTTGAAGCAGCGGAAATGTGGTTCTACAGAAGGATGCTGCGGATATCATGGACCGAGCATGTGAGCAATGATGAAGTGTTGGAAAGAATAGCAACGAAAAGAAAATTAATAGTGAGCATCAGGAAGAGACAAATGAAGTTCCTGGGACATGAGGAAGGAGGGCTTGGAGAACCTGATACTGACAGGCCAGATAAAAGGGAAAAAGAGACAGAGGAAGGCAGCGGATAACATATTTGAAGGGCATGAGCAGGTGGATGACGGAACGAGGGTTGCGTGGTGTAACAGGAGAAAACGTACTAAGAGCCACCAAGGATAAGGAGATGTGGAAAGCCATGATCGCCTACGTCCTGAAGGGCACATAGAAGAAGAAGAATGGGGGAAAAAAATAAACATCCTTTTCACACTCTGCCTTATTGCGAGTACATTCGCCTATGTTAGCTTTTTCTATTAATATACATCCTATATATAGCTCAAGAGTAACTCAGTGTAGGGAAAAGAAGCGTGAGAAAGAAGAAACTATTACGGCTACATCTAGTCAGATCAACTGTAAATTGATGAGACCTTGACGCCAGTCAAAGTTTATTTTTATATTTTCATACTGTTTTGACCCTAGTTTGGGGGTTAACTATTTGCCCATAGCTGGGACCCTAACAAGTGCTACCACTTCGGGTCAACGTAGACCTGGGAACAACAGCAATTACGAGATGATTCCATGCTCTTCACAACCTCCCAATCAAATGCCTTGCTGCCGGATGCCGTTTACCGTCATACCCAGGACCGCAGTTTTTTGCAAAATGATGTACATCTCCTCAAGTTGACATGCTCTCCTCTAGTTGCCCTCACAATGCCGAGTCGATATTTCTCTCCCTCCATACGCGCTGCAGCATATCAACGTCTACTGTTTGATTTTTTTCCCTTTAGCGGTACGTTAAGGATCGTGTCTACCAGATTCCTGTTCATGATCTTGCCACACTTCGTAGACGCATTGTTGAAGTTATTCAGCTGACGTTGATATGGAGGGAGATGGAATATCCTCTTGACATTGTTGGGGCAACTAGAGGTGCACCTGCGCTTCAATTCAAAACCTCAGAGAGGCAACCTTGCCTGGTGGGGAAGTGACAGAAGCTGAGTTGTCAGATCAAGCCCAATAATATTGCTGATTCTTCTTTGGATTTTATCGAGGAGTTCAAGGCAAGTAGCAAGGGTAACGGATCATATATGGCTGAAATATTCGAAGCTTGGACGAATGGGAAATTTATTTATTTCTTGCATTCACTTGCGCACAAATACCCATGTGAAAAGTATTAATCCGTCTCTTCCCTCCAGTTAAGGGTTAAATAACAGGACAGATTGAGTTCTATAGCCTTGGCTGGCAACCAGTTCACCGCAGAAAGCAATGGCAACCTACTGCGGGATAATCTTATCACGTATGGCATTTAACTGACTGACTGAATATAATAGTTGGAGACATGATCAATACTTCTACTGGGCATAAAGTGGGGGATCGTTTTACTATTGTTATGAAGTAATAAACTGAACCCCCACTAATTACTACTTAATAATAGAATAAATTTCTTCTTCCTCTAGCTATGAGTCAAATAACATGACAGATTGGGTTCTATAGACTTGGCTAGAAGCCAGTCTACCGCAGAAAGCAATGGCAACCTGCTACTGGATAATCTTATCACGTATGGCATTTAACTGACTGACTGAATATAATAGTTGGAGACATGATCAAGACTTCTACTGGGCATAAAGTGGGGGATCGTTTTACTATTGTTATGAAGTAATAAACTGAACCCCCACTAATTACTACTTAATAATAGAATACATTTCTTCCCCCTCTAGCTATGAGTCAAATAACATGACAGATTGGTTTCTATAGAAATGGCTGGCAACCATTCTACCACAGAAAACAATTTTCTGCCAAGTCAATCATGTCTGTTTCGAAACATAATCGCCCAAAGCATGTATCACGTATGGCACTTAACTGACTAAAGATAGGTTCTGGGGTAAAAAATTGTCTCGCCCATCATAGTGAACCGACTTTCTAAGCAGTTGAACTAGCAATGGATTAAATATAGTTTCACTGGAGAAGGCGCAACGAGTCTCTTTCCAGGAGGTTAGCATCAGCCACGTTGATGGAAGATAGCGAAGGATCTCTCACATGATTAATAAAGAGAAGTTTCTAATTTTTAAAACAATAAACATTGCCGAAGAGTGAAGGCAGCTGAAACAATAGCGGTGTCAACGAAAAACCGTCCTTTTGATCGCATTTTTTCTGGTACGAAGGCCCATTTTTACCGTTTCTATAGTCTTGGTTGGCAACCGGTCTACCCCAGAAATAAACGGCTGCCTACTGCGGAAAAAACTTCTGCCCAGTCAGTCATGTCTCGAAAGAGACATGATCGGTTAAGCGTGTATCCCGTATGGCGATTAAATGATTGTACATTGTCTAGCTTTTTGAAAGGAATGTTTCAAGTTAGTTCACTGATGTGACCATAAGTGTGATTTGATGCATTTATAAACCAGCTACTCTTAATGTTTATTTTTCTTTTTTTTTTTTTTTGCTTTTGTTTGATTTGTTTTGTTTTTTCTTTTTGTTTTTTTTTTGTGGGGGGGTGTTTCGGCTTTTGTTTTTGTTTCTTTTGCATGAAGCTCTTTAGCGAGATCAAGTTCGAACATTCATAAGAAACATTCTGATTGGTTATTGGAATGAAAATAAATAAATAAAAGACATCCGGGTCAGTTAATTATTTTTGTGGTTGATCAGAGGCAAAACTCAACCAGTTTCTGGAGAAGGAAACAAATTATGTCGAACGGAACAATAAAGAGGAAAAAAAAATTTGTTGTTGTTGAGAATGGGCAACAGGAGACAGAGGCGACATTGGGCGTGGACACGACACCAACAGGGCGGACACATTTGTCATCACGTGATTTCCGAAATGTCCATCTCAGTATCTGTTTGGTGTCTTGAAAAGTAAGGAGACATACTCCTTTGTTCCACACACACACACACACACACACACACACACACACACACACACACACACGCACGCATGCACAGATATACATATTCTCGCAGGTATACGACCATATCACGTTGAATAGACCGGTTCTCGCTCGATCACCGAAGTTAAGCAACGTTGAGCCTGGTCAGTACTTAGGTGTGTGACCGCTTGGGAGTACCAGGTGCTGTAAGCTTTTAGTGACGGATATGCGTGCTTACGGCCATATCACGTTAAATACACCGGTTCTCGCTCGATCACCAAAGTTAAGCAACGTTGAGCCTGGTTAGTAGTTAGATGGATGACCGCTTGGGAATACCAGGTGCTGTAAGCGTTTAGTGACGGATGTGCGTTGTGGTGCAGTGGATATCGGCTCAGAAAGAGAAATCGATGAGCCAAATTCGAAGTCCAGTTGAATACCCTGCATTCACTTAAGCACTGGTACCATTGGGAAAGGTATTAATCCGTCCCTTCTCTACAGTTATGGGTTAAATAACAGGGTAGGACTTGGGGACCCTGTCCTTAAAAACAAATCCCAATGAATCTTGATACCTGAAGAGTAAAAGTATTACTAGACACAAAACTTATATAAAAACAACTTGTTGAAAGAAAAAGTAATAAATAAATAAAATTTAGTTGGCAATAAATGACCCGCCGAGGTTGATCTGCCATAAAAACAAAACAACCAACAACTGTATATTCAAGATCTGTTTGACAGCCAGTCTAGTAGAATGACGTCTCTGAATGCAGAAATCGGGCACAGTGGGATCGAATATTGGAGCCAAGTGTTTGTTTTCTGAACTGCCAATTTTTTTTTATTTGACTTAGGAAAACCATTCAAGTTTAATCTTCAGACTTCTAATAAAAAAGATTTAGGTCTCGAAATCTAGACCTTCACTAAAAATCCCAAATTCCTGAAAGGATTTAAAATTTAGATTTTTAGGTAATTTTCACCTACAAAATTGCTTTAGCCACCACCCCGCAAAAAGACATATGAATAAAGGTCTAGATCTTGATTTCTGATGAATACGAAGAAGTTAGATATGGCACAAGGCCAAAACTATGAGGAACTTCCTGAGATTTGAATTCACTGCTTAGTCGTAATCGTTCTCGTGACACAACTTTTCTAACCATGACACAACATCAAGGTGTCAGTTGAAACAGGTGTTTGAAGGCATATAATATCAAACATGGAAACACAGCCCAAACAGTCAGTTAAGTGCCATACGTGATACACGCTTGGGCGATCATGACTTTGAAGAGACATGACTGACTGGGCAGAAGATTATCCCGCAGTAGGTTGCCATTGCTTTCTGCGGTAGACTGGTTGCCGACCAAGGCTATAGAACCCAATCTGTCCTGCTATTTAACCCATAACTGGAAGGAAGAGACGGATTAATACCTTTTACAAGGGTATTTGCGCGTAAGTGAATACAATGGATTCATCCTGAATTCGAACTCGGCTCCCCGGTTTCTCGTTCCGAGCCGATATCTACAGTACCACAACGCACATCCTCCCTAAATTCATAAAGTCTAGGTACCATAGAGAAAAAAATCATCAGAAAAATTACCATGAAAGTACGAAAAGAAATGACAAAGGACAGCTACGTTACGGCAGTGAGAAAAAGACTTACGCCAGTAAGCCAGGTCAGGACCATTAATATCGCAGATTCTTGGGATTTTTTCAAGAATTTCTAAATATATAGAAGGGGCATCAGACCAGATGTGGCAGAAATATTCAGAGAAAGGACGAATGGTAGACTTATAAACATGTAAGATAAATTCTATCAGGAAAAATTGTCTACGACGTCATAGGGAACCAGCTTTCCTAGTAGCAAACCTAGGAATTAATTAAATATAATCTTGGTCCTGGGTATGACAGGAAACTGCTTCCGGTAGCAAGGCCTCTGATTGAGAGATTGTGAGGAGCATGGAACCACCTCTTAATTGCTGTTGTTCCCAGGTCCACTTTGACCCGGAGTGGTAGCACCTGTTAGGGTCCCAGCTATGGGCAAATAGTTAACCCCCAAACTGGGGTAAAACATAATGAAAATATAAAAGTAGACTTGGATAGAAATATATACATAAAATAAACTTTTATAGGAAAATATACATTTTTTAAGGAAAAAAATATATTACCATAACATATTTTTGAAGGAAAAAATTATAATCAGCTATACATTTTTGAATACAAAACTAGAAGACAGCTTCAGTTTTCTAAAATAAAAATAAAACATTTTCATCAAAATCTGACTAAATCAATCTGACTAAATCAACATTTAAAAAATACCTTAAAACCTTACTTTTCTTGACATGAAATAACCCACAGAGGTGTTGATATGCCGTTAAACAAAAGTCAAACTCATACAAAAGCTCAATATAATCTTTCTATTTCCAATCAATGAAAAATATAAAATTCTGAAGGTGCAGTGAGTTGCTTTCCTGAAGGTCAGTATCAACCACACCGTACCATTGGAAAGGCATAGTTTGTTTGTTTTGTCTTTTTGAGGCTTAACGACCTATCAATCCTTATGGGATCATTTTAAGGTCATAACCAGTGATTTTTGGGTAAGGTTATTTTATTTTTACAACGTTTTTCTTTTCACGATTCATTGGGATTTGTTCTTAAGAGCAGGGTCCCCAAGTCCTACCCTTGTTATTTAACCCATAACTGGAGGGAATGGACGGATTAATACCTTTCCCAAGGGTACCAGTGCTTAAGTGAATGCAGGGTATTCAACTGGAATTCGAACTCCGCTCATCGATTTCTCTTTCCGGGCCGCTATCCACTGCACCACAACGCACATCCGTCACTATACGCTTACAGCACCTGGTATTCCTAAGCGGTCACCCATCTAAGTACTGACCAGGCTCAACGTTGCTTAACTTCGGTGATCGAGCGAGAACCGGTGTATTCAACGTGATATGGCCGTAAGCACGCACATCCGTCACTAAACGCTTACAGCACATCAACGTTGCTTAACTTCGGTGATCGAGCGACAACCGGTGTATTCAACGTGATAGGCCGTAAGCAAGAAGGGCATAGAGATTATTGTTAAGCGACTGTAGTTTTATTCTGGAAGGGTTATGTTAAGTTAGCGGACGTTTTCCCAAGTCTCGTCGGGCATCTCTCGAAATCACTCCACCTGAGAAACGAAGAACCTAATGTTTTATTAAGTGTCTCTTTTCTGGAATCCATTTGGTGCGTTAAGTTTCCCTAAACTTTCGAACAGCGGTAAGGATGAAGAATAGCAATTAATTATATGAATTTCTGTGCAGAGAATACGTGCTTGTGGGCGAGAAGGGGGAATCATGCATGGTGTGTTTCTAAAAATGGATGGGGGTTAGGGCGGTGTCACACTTGGGTACGTTCGTTCAGGCGGACTATCGGCGCGTCTGAATCGACACCAGACTTATTTCCTATACAAGGCGCTTGGAACATCAAAGGAGAACGTTACAAAATTGAGTTAAATGGACCCATTCAGAACGACTGCTCCCCGAACAGAGGTTGGTGTTGGTGGAGTCTCGAAAGTGCTCGAAGGTGGCTGTGTTCGTGTTGCTCATGTCGACGTGTATTAATATGCTACGCATGGGTGTATGTGTACGATTGCATCCTAATTAAAGCTCTGGCAATGAACAACAGTATCAATAAATGCAATTGTAACAAAAGACTTATTGGCATTAATAATAATAATAATAATAATAATAATAATAATAATAATAATAATAAACGCTGTTTCTACTATGAATAGTAGCAATAAAACCTTAAAAGACAAAAGCATAGAATATTAATAAACGTTAGAATATTAATGAAGCAATGTGGAGGTGAGGTTTATAGCCATACGCCGCTTAGCTCCATCGTGTTTAGCACTGATTTGCAATAACGATATTATGCAAATATTTTAGTAATAATTTTTTATTTTATTTATTTATTTTTTTTAATCATACCTTCCGAGGAAGGCGGTAACGCCACTGATATGCAGGGGGCTACGTAAGAGAAAAAGATTGGAAAAGAGAAAGCCAGAAACCGCATCCTAAACAGAGAACAAGGGATGAGCCTCTTCACCTGTTCAATAAACGTGTGTGGAGTGTGAACCGGGCGATAGTTTAATCTATCTACTCCAATTGAAAAAAAAAAAATAAGAAAAAAGAAAAGAGTGAAAAGATTGGAAAAGAGAAAGCCAGAAACCATATCTTAAACAGGGAACAAGGGATGAGCCTCTTCACCTGTTCAATAAACGTGGGTGGAGTGTGAACAGAGCGATAGTTTGGTCTATCTACTCCAATATTAATCAATCCACCACAATCAAGGCGATAATGCCACTAAGACTGAAAGAACTGTCTCGATTGAGAAAAGACTTCAGAAAAAACCTGAAATTCAATCTTAAACAGAAAACAAAGGATAAACCTCTACTCCTGTTCGAAAGGTCGGCGAGGAGTATTAAACTACTCCTATTGAATAATAATAAAAAAATTAATGTTACTGTTTTGGAATGAATTTTAATTGCTGAAATACCAATCAACGCCTTGTCTGTCTGTCTGTCTCTTTGTTTTTAACTTTCTCTACAAATATATATATTGATTTAAATCGACATATGAATGTGTAAGATAGATTCTGGCTAGAGAAACGGTTTTGTCTGACATAGTTAACAGACCTTCATGGTAGCAGACTTAGCAATTGAGACGACGACGCAATTAGGGTAAAATATTGCTCACGTTCCAAACGCCAGTTTCAATTAATTACCTGCGGAAGAGATTGTCGTTCAAGAGTCTCATTCAAGTTGTTACTCTGGTCGGGACTGTTTCTAATCAACGTGAGTGCTAACATTATCTTACGAGATAGACGGTTACCAACAAAACTTCTTTAAAAAAAATGCTCTCTGCCTCAAGTCTCTTGTATATCTGTGAAAAAACTTTCTAACTATTCCGTCTGTGTAAAAGATTCAGTATCAGATCATTGTAAAAGTTTGTGCTTGACTTTCATTGTTAATGTAAAATGACTGCCACTTAACACTGGCTTTTTTTTGGTTGGTTGGGGGGGGAGATTTTTGGTGTGTTCGAGATCAAAAATTTAACATCGTTTAGAATGCTGACTTTTGCTCACAAATGACTGCCTTAACGATGGGGGAGGATGTTTTGGACTTTCGCCATATAATGCTCTTTGTATTTCCGAAAGAAGTAAACGTCGCAAGTGAAAATAAAAGAAAACAAACATTGATATTTATTTTAGACTGTGCACCAGCTTTTTAAGCGGTCACAAAAAGTGGTTTGTCAGACTGCGTCAGGGGAAATTTGAACCTAAACGATCAACAACGCCCCGAACGCCCTCTTTACCTCGGGAAAGGATTTCTAAGAGTTGGAAAATCGATATCTCAACTGCCTTTTTTTTTCATTTAGAGACCTGCTTTCGTCTCAAATCTCGACACGCGGGTGCCTTATTTTCTGACGAAACAAAACGCTCAACCGGGACTCTGTGGCGATTTCTTTGAAAAAAAAAAACTTTGAAATAGAGCCGTTCTTTAACAAAGTTGTGAGGGCTGACGGTCATATCACGTTGAATACACCTGTTCTCGCCGGTTTAGCAAAGTTAAACAACGTTGAACTTGGTCAGTACTTAGATGGGTAACCGCTTTATTAGTTAATTTTTTTTCGCACTGGATTGCTAACTCTTTTTAGTCTCGCAAATTGCTTCCATTGGTCAGAAAATAAATTTAACATCTACTCGCTATATCTGGTTTCGACTTTTTCTTTAAGCATGTGATCAATTCTTTTTCTACTTGGCAAAACCAGAATTTCACACGTCATTGTCAATTTTTGTAAAAGGCTGCTTTTAATTCTGTATTTGTTTATATTTTGGGGTAGGTAGTATTTACATTATTTGGACTATTGTCCTCATCTTTCTGGCCATTTGTACGACGTTTCGGTCGTTGTACGCTCCGACCTTCTTCAGATGTTAGGAATTTCGAACCGAACCCTTTATTACATATAGGAACTCCATTTCTTGCGTAAAGCCTCGATTGGAAGTCATGGGTTATTTCCTCTAACCCTGTAAGTTATTTAGTCACCCCTGCTGTAGCCTGGTATCGAACTCACAACTCTAAGAGTCAACTCAGGAACTAACCAACGTCTATATCCAAGGGCCATGTGTCCTTAGTCAATGACTTGACCCAAAAGTGTTGTGGTTTCAAAACCAGCAGTGGTGAACAAGTAACTTGCAGGGTTAGAGGGAGATAACTCATGACTTCCAATTGAGGCTTTACGCAAAGAATGGAGTTCATATACCCCAGTGATTGTAATAAAGGTTTCACTTCAAAATTCCGAGAACCTGAAGAAGGTCGGGGCGTACTACGGCTGAAACGTCATACAAATGGCAACAAAGATGAGGACAATAGTCCGAATAATGTAAATACTCTTAATTTCCTATCCACCACAAATTTACAAACTCTACGTTTCGTTCAATTTCGAAAACCAATCGATGAAATTTGAATAAATCGATTTGTTTAGAAAAAACTTTGACAAAAACATTACTTTGGTTTAATAATTTCTTTAACTTAATTTGATTTTATGCGACTTCATAGTAAACAGTATTTTAAGTAAATTAATTTTTTTTTCCTTTTTAACAGCGGAAAATAAATTCTTAGAATTTCTTACTCTTGAGCATGCAGCACACAACTGGTCATGCGTAAATATTTCTTTCTGGAGCCAAATTCCAATTTTTTTAAAGCGCTTTGCCTTGTTTAAAGTTCCCAGAAACGCAGGGTAAACAGAAACTGGATTATTCTAAAATCTTTAACCCTATAACACTAACCATCAATTAAAGTTACACCACTACTAACCATGGCTAATCATACCCGATTATAAAAAATATGAAAAAAATATTAAATATAAACCTTTATTTGAAATATTTTACTTGCAGGCACTACAAACTGTGTACTTTGAGTTAACATTAATAGGAACTGAAAAACATATTATTTAGGTAAGATAATCAGGTACTGAAAAAGTTAATTAAAAATAGGAAAATTTGTGTTGGGTAATATATAGAATGGTTAGTGTTTTAAGGTTAAAAAAGATAAGCAAAAGCAATGTTTTATTTTATTAAAGAAGTATTAGTTATTTTAACCATTAAATTATTTGTAAAATAGTGGGAGCATTTTGTATGTTAAACAACAACTTAATTTTTCAAAAAAAAAAAAAATTAATGGATATTTATTGTACTAATCTACGCACCCCAATAAAATCAACTGTACTTTGTACTCCGGATGTACGTTGTGATGCAGTAGATATCGACTCAGAACGACAAATCGGGGAGCCGAGTTCGAATTCCAGTTGAATTCATTGTATTCACTTACGCACAAATACCTTTAGGGAAGGTATTAATCCGCTTCTTTCCTCGAGTTATGGGTTAAATAATAGGAGAGATTGAGTTCTATAGCCTTGGCTGGAAACCAGTTTACCGCAGAAAGCAATGACAACCTAATGCAGGATAATCTGCTGCTCAGTCAGTAAGGTCTCTTTCGAGACATGATCGCCCAAAGCGTGTATCACGTGTGGCACTAACTGACTTTGTACTCCCTTACCCCAAATTTGATTTCGCTTTGATATACAGATTTTCTTCTTTTAAGGCGTAGGTGATCATGACCCTCCACTACTTCCTGTCCATTGTAACTCTTAATTCATTTTTTTTATTTCTTCAAAACTCATCTCTGCCAGCCATTTGCTAAGGCCCATCAATTTTCCCCTTCTAACCCTGTAAGTTACTTGTTCACCACTGCTGTAGCTTGGTATTGAACTCACAACACTTTGGGTGAAGTGACAGGAACTAACCAAAATCTATATTTACTAGGCCGTGCTTCCTTAAGGACACATAGCCCCGTGACTACCAGAAGAGGTACTACTAGGTAAGGAATGGAGTTCATATATCCCAGTGATTGTAATGAAGAATTCTATCCAAAATTTCTAGAAGCTGAAGAAGGTCGAAGCGTAGCCGTTGCACGAATGGCAACAAAGATGAGGACAATAGTCTGAATAATGTACATACTGTAAGTACTACCTCATCTCAGAAATATAGACAAATAGAATGATCTATTATTAAACGTCGTAAAAATGGCAACAAAGATGAGAACAATAGTCCGAATAATGTAAATACTGTAAATACTACCTCATCTCAGAAATATAGACAAATAGAATGATCTATTACTAAACGTCATTAACATGGTAACAAAGATGAGGACAATAGTCCGAATAATGTAGATACTGTAAATACTACCTCATCTCAGAAATATAGACAAATAGAATGATCTATTATTAAACGTCGTATAAAGGGTAACAAAGATGAGGACAATAGTTCGACCAATGTAGAGACTGTAAATACTACCTCATCTCAGAAATATAGACAAATAGAATGATCTATTACTAAACGTCATTAACATGGTAACAAAGATGAGGACAATAGTCCGAATAATGTAGATACTGTAAATACTACCTCATCTCAGAAATATAGACAAACATAATGATCTATTATTAAACGTCATTAACATGGTAACAAAGATGAGGACAATAGTCCGAATAATGTAAATACTGTAAATACGACCTCATCTCAGAAATATAGACAAATAGAATGATCTATTATTAAACGTCGTACAAATGGCACCAAAGATGAGGACAATAGTCCAAATAATGTAAATAGTGTAAATACTACCTGATCTCAGAAATATAGACAAATGCTATTTTCCCCGTCTCTCTTTTTTTATCCACCCTGTGAGTAGCAGATTCTCTAACCCCTTCTTCCTTATGCGTATCCCAGAAACTTCAGCTGTCACTTATTGATGTTAAGTATACATTTCTTTTTAGTTTCCATCCTCTTCAAAACCTTTTCGTTGCTCACCTCTTTGATCAATGGTGTCTTCAACACTCTTCTGAAGAACCATTTTTCTGTTGCTTCAAATCTTTTGTCATCTTTGATGAGATTATTCAGCATTTACTGCCATACAGGAGGGAAGATATCACATAATTTTCTAGCATTCTTTTCTTTGTTTCCATTCTTCTTTTCTTTGTTTTTCTTTCTCTCAATTCTCTAGTCAGCTTTTGAAATGCGTCCTTGGCTATTAGGCCTAAAGAAAAATGGCCGTCATTTTGACAGTATGGTTAAATTACTCCTAATATTCTAGCGAACAAAAAGTGGGCCATCGACTTAATAAACTGTTCCTCCAAAGAATTACATCATCTTTTTAATTATTGGAAAATATATTTAACGTCAAAGATATGAAAATACAAGATTAGTAATTTTTGACAGTATGGTTAAACAAATGAATTAAAATCCTAATGGGCTGAAAGTGGTTTATCGATTAAGTAATAAAGATTTTTTTTTGTTCTTAATCGTTTCTTCCGGACCAAGGTGACAGTGGCACTAAGATGATGAGGTGGGTACCTGGAGTAAAAGAGAATTAGAAAAGTTTAGTGTGAAGAAGGGTTAAAATGACAATAAAAAAACAGCATTCAGTTAAATAAAAGATGGCGACTGATGTTGCGTTTAAAATATCTTGAAAATTGTAGGTGGCAACGAAACAAGTAATTGGAAAATAGTTGCACGAGTGGGGAGTGCGACAAAAGAAACTATTAGAATAGAAGTGATGTCTGTATCTAGCTCGTTCAACAGTATAACGTTGAGACCTAGTGGCCAACCTAGTAGCACGCTTAAATTCATGCTCTCTTAATATTTACGACTTCATATATGTAAGCGTAGTTCGGTATTGGCATTCACTTACGCAAAAATACCCTTGGTTAAAGTATTAATCTGTCTCTTTCCTCCAGTTATGGGTTAAATAATAGGATAGATTGGGTTCTATAGCTTTGGCTGGCAACCAGTCAATCGCAGCAAGCAATGGCAACCCACTGCGGGATAATCTGCCCAGTCAGTAAGGTCTCTTTCGAGATATAATCGCCCAAAGCGAGTATCACGTGTGACACTTAACAAACTTTGTACTCCCTTACCCCAAATTTAGTTTGGCTTTTATATACAGATTTTCTTCTTTATGTGCCGTGTCTTTTTAAGGCGTAGGTGTTTATGACCCTCCACTACTTCCTGTTCATTGTAACGCTTAATTCATTTTTTTATTTCTTCAAAACTCACCTCTGCCAGCTATTTGCTAAAGCCCATCAATTTTCCCCCTCTAACCCTGTAAGTTACATGCTCACCACTGCTGTAGCCTGGTATTGAACTCACAACACTTTTGGTCAAGTCACAGGAACTAACCAAAATCTATATTTACTAGGCCGTGCTTCCTTAAGGACACATAGCCCCGTGACTACCAGAAGAGGTACTACTAGGTAAGGAATGGAGTTCATATATCCCAGTGATTGTAATAAAGAATTCTATTCGAAATTTCTAAAAGCTGAAGGTCAAAGCGTACAACGGAATAAAGGGCGTACAAATGGCAACAAAGATGAGGACAACAGTCCGAATAATGTAAATAGTGTAAATATTGCCTCATCTCAGAAATATAGACAAATAGAATGATCTATTATTGAACGTCTTAAAAATGGCAACAAAGATGAGGACAATAGTCCGAATAATGTACATACTGTAAATACTACCTCATCTCAAAAATATAGACAAATAGAATGATCAAATATTAAACGTCGTACAAATGGCAACAAAGATGAGGACAATAGTCCGAATAATGTAAATACTGTAAATACTACCTCATCTCAGAAATATAGACAAATAGAATGATCAAATATTAAACGTCGTACAAATGGCAACAAAGATGAGGACAATAGTCCGAATAATGTAAATACTGTAAATACTACATCATCTCAGAAATATAGACAAATAGAATGATCTATTATTGAACGTCGTACAAATGGCAACAAAGATGAGCACAATGGTCCGAATAATGTAAATAGTGTAAATACTACATCATCTCAGAAATATAGACAAATAGAATGATCTATTATTGAACGTCTTAAAAATGGCAACAAAGATGAGCACAATAGTCCGAATAATGTACATACTGTAAATACTACCTCATCTCAAAAATATAGACAAATAGAATGATCTATTATTAAACGTCGTACAAATGGCAACAAAGATGTAGACAATAGTCCGAATAATGTAAATACTGTAAATACTACCTCATCTCAGAAATATAGACAAATAGAATGACTGAATATTAAACGTCGTACAAATGGCAACAAAGATGAGGACAATAGTCCGAATAATGTAAATACTGTAAATACTACATCATCTCAGAAATATAGACAAATAGAATGATCTATTATTGAACGTCGTACAAATGGCAACAAAGATGAGGACAATAGTCCGAATAATGTAAATACTGTAAATACTACATCATCTGTAAAATATAGACAAATAGAATGATCAAATATTAAACGTCGTACAAATGGCAACAAAGATGAGGACAATAGTCCGAATAATGTAAATACTGTAAATACTACATCATCTCAGTAGACAAATAGAATGATCAAATATTAAACGTCGTACAAATGGCAACAAAGATGAGGACAATAGTCCGAATAATGTAAATACTGTAAATACTACATCATTCCAGAAATATAGACAAATAGAATGATCAAATATTAAACGTCGTACAAATAGCAACAAAGATGAGGACAATAGTCCGAATAATGTAAATACTGTAAATACTACATCATCTCAGAAATATAGACAAATAGAATGATCTATTATTGAACGTCTTAAAAATGGCAACAAAGATGAGCACAATAGTCCGAATAATGTACATACTGTAAATACTACCTCATCTCAAAAATATAGACAAATAGAACGATCTATTATTAAACGTCGTACAAATGGCAACAAAGATGAGGACAATAGTCCGAATAATGTAAATACTGTAAATACTACCTCATCTCAGAAATATAGACAAATAGAATGATCAAATATTAAACGTCGTACAAATGGCAACAAAGATGAGGACAATAGTCCGAATAATGTAAATACTGTAAATACTACATCATCTCAGAAATATAGACAAATAGAATGATCTATTATTGAACGTCGTACAAATGGCAACAAAGATGAGGACAATAGTCCGAATAATGTAAATACTGTAAATACTACATCATCTCAGAAATATAGACAAATAGAATGATCAAATATTAAACGTCGTACAAATGGCAACAAAGATGAGGACAATAGTCCGAATAATGTAAATACTGTAAATACTACATCATCTCAGAAATATAGACAAATAGAATGATCAAATATTAAACGTCGTACAAATGGCAACAAAGATGAGGACAATAGTCCGAATAATGTAAATACTGTAAATACTACATCATCTCAGAAATATAGACAAATAGAATGATCAAATATTAAACGTCGTACAAATAGCAACAAAGATGAGGACAATAGTCCGAATAATGTAAATACTGTAAATACTACATCATCTCAGAAATATAGACAAATAGAATGATCTATTATTGAACGTCTTAAAAATGGCAACAAAGATGAGCACAATAGTCCGAATAATGTACATACTGTAAATACTACCTCATCTCAAAATATAGACAAATAGAATGATCTATTATTAAACGTCGTACAAATGGCAACAAAGATGAGGACAATAGTCCGAATAATGTAAATACTGTAAAAATACTACCTCATCTCAGAAATATAGACAAATAGAATGATCAAATATTAAACGTCGTACAAATGGCAACAAAGATGAGGACAATAGGTCCGAATAATGTAAATACTGTAAATACTACATCATCTCAGAAATATAGACAAATAGAATGATCTATTATTGAACGTCGATCAAATGGCAACAAAGATGAGCACAATGGTCCGAATAATGTAAATACTGTAAATACTACCTCATTTCAAAAAATATAGACAAATAGAATGATCAAAATATTAAACGTCGTACAAATGGCAATAACAAAGATGAGGACAATAGTCCGAATAATGTAAATACTGTAAATACTACCTCATTTCAGAAATTTGGACAAATAGAATGATCTATTATTAAACGTCGTAAAAATGGCTACAAAGATGAGGACAATAGTCCGAATAATGTACATACTGTAAATACTACCTCATCTCAGAAATATAGACAAATAGAATGATCTATTATTAAACGTCGTACAAATGGCAACAAAGATGAGGACAATAGTCCGAATAATGTAAATACTGTAAATACTACCTCATTTCAGAAATATAGACAAATAGAATGATCAATTATTAAACATTGTAAAAATGGCTACAAAGATGAAAACAATAGTCCGAATAATTTTCCGGCCTTTCTTTTTTTATCTACCCTGTGAGTAGCAGATTCTCTAACCCCTTCTTCCTTATGCGTGTCCCAGAAGCTTCAGCTCTCACTTATTGACGCTAAGTATAAATTTTTTTTAGTTTCCATCCCCTTCAAAACCTTTTCGTTGCTCACCTCTTTGATCAATGATGTCTTCAACACCCTTCTGAAGAACCATTTTTCTGTTGCTTCAAATCTTTTGTCATCTTTAATGAGATTATTCAGCATTTACTGATAAAGGCTCGATGAATTACTTAATTATTCAAATCCACCTACTATTTCTGTAATATCTGTTGCTCGAATCGGCTTATAATGCTCTGGACTGAGTGGCTTGGTGCGAGTAGTCGTGGCTCCGGGAGGCACCGTCCTATGGGTAAAGGAACTTGAATGAGTTCTACCACGGAATTTGTGAACTAGCGGCGCGTCATCGAGTTTAATTCGTTACTTCTTCGTCACCGGGGCCCGTGGAAACAGTTGGTATGACATCTGATTAATAACCTAACTGTCGGGTTTCAATTCCTGGTAGTGGATGCACACTGCTGAGGAGTCCCAAATATAGGACGAAACGGCCGTCCAGTGCTTTCTGCATTCTGTTGAGGTCGAATAAAGTCTCGTTGAATTACTTAATCATTCAAATCCTCTTGCTATTTCTGTAATATATATATATATTACCAAAAATTCCGAACATTAACAAAATGGATTAACAGCATACATATTTAATTTATTTGTTTGAAGATTGGTATTAGTAGATACTCGTGTTGTCGTAGACATTCTGTTTTTAATCAAACAGTATATTTTTGTACATAACTCGCCCGACCTGAATATTTGAACCTGCGACCGTAACAACATAGGGGAAGAAATCAATTGATCTGATGCGTCTTAACCACGAATGATTTCACAGTTAGACAAGAACGAAATTAAACATTCGTGGTCAAGTGGTTAAGCCACAATTGTGTGTACTTTTCACGTCTTTTTTGTAAAATTCGTCTAGAGATTATATGCAAATTATGAATTGGTATAAAGAGTTGCGTCTTTAATGTTAAAAGTCCTATTATGATGTTGTTTAGATTCTACTCAGTATTAACTTAGATTTTTTTTTTAATCATTTCACCCCGAGCAAGGCGGAAACGCCACTGATGTGCAGGGGGTTACATAAATGTAAAAAGATTAATTAGAAAAGAGTGAGGAGTACAAGCTAGTTAGAAAGGAACAATAGAAAGCTGAGAAAGCAGGTGCGATGACAAATACATAGGAGGAGAGAAAGTGAAGGTTATACAGGGGAGGGGAGAGAGCTAGAGGCCAGTGGTTAGTAGATGAGTATTGACTTTGCATTTAAATTTCTGGAGGTTGTAGCCGTCAGGAAAGCAAGAATACGGGAGTGTGTTCCACAGGCGGGAAGTGCGAGAGAGGAAGCTGCAGGAGTAGAATTGTCGTCTGCATTTGGCTAACCTGACTGTGAATGGGTGGGACCCAGTTGCCAGTCTGGTTGCACGGGTAAACACCTGTTGAGGAGGCATCAGTGACTTAAGCTCATCCGAGCAGAAGCCATGAAAATATTTATAGTGATAGAGAAACTATTGTTTTTGGTTGGAAAAAATTTTACTAAGTTAACAAAACAGACTAATTTGACTGTCAGTAGTTTATTTGCAACTATTTATTTTGATACTTTTACATTATTATGCCTTGTAAAAATGATATAAAAATAATATGAAAAAATTTTAGAACAAATTCGTCAATTTCTTAAAGGAAAAACATAAAAAAATTATTTAAAAAATAAAAGATATATTAACAAAAAATAATAAGAACCTCCTAAAATTTATTGCACAAATGCTCCTTTCTTTTCAATAACTCTTGGCAGCCTATTGTTAACATCTGATGTTAGATTTGCAATTTTAGCGGCTGGTAAGTTGTTTGCAGCAACTTTAACTGCCTCCCAGACTTGCTGTTGAATTGCCTTCCATTAGAATAAATATCTCTCTTGAGGATGCTCCACAGGTTCTCAATGGATGTCACAGCTATTTGAAGGCCAGTCCATAAGAGAATCTTCAACTAATCCCTTTTTCTTTCAACCAGGATTTAGTAAACTTTGATGCATGGCTTGGTGCTTTGTCTTGCATAAAGATCATAGATCTACACTTGGAAATATTCTAGAAAATCACAGTAACTTTTGGAATTCATTTTAACCCCGTCTTTCAATTTAAATGGATCCACGAGCTTATTACCAATAATCCCATCCCATAGGATGTGGTTTCCGGCTTTCTCTTCTAATCTTTTTACTCTTACGTAGCCCCCTGCACATCAGTGGCGTTACTGCCTTGCTCGGGGTGATATGATTAAAAAAATATATATATCATGATCCCACTGCCTACTTGTTGGCGTTTAAAAAAAATTTTTATCATGTTGCTTGCAAACCCATCCTCAAGCCCATCCATCGAGCCCAGCAAGTGTGATCCTTGATTTGTCTGTAGAAAGCATTTTACTGAAATCAGTTTTCATGTATTTTTTGTCCACTGCAGTCTTCTTTCCTCATGTTTCTTTTTTGTTAAAATGATTTTCTTTATTTGATTTTTTACATCAGCAAACTTCCTTAATGCTTTACACCTTGTTTCCCTTGACGCCATAGGAGCTCCAGCGGCCTCAAATATGAAGGCACTTGACGCATTTGGGTTTCTTATTAATTCTCTTTGGATATGTGATAGATGTCGCTTTGTTAAATTCCTGAATTCAGCCTGAGACTTTTTCCTTGGTTGAATTCCCATTTGACATATTGATTGTTTAATGATTCCTTTTCAAATCCTTAGACATTTGAAGCGAAGACTTTCCTTTGCTAATTTCTTTGATTATATAAGTATTTTTATTCATTGTGAGTTCTTTTTTACGAGCCGTAATACTAAATTTTAGTACTTGCAAATAATCTCTTGACACTGCAAATTGCTATAATTACTGAAAAAGTACTAAATATCAATCTGAAATTGAAAATTGGGACTTAATTGCTTTCATGCTTACTCGCTATACATAATAGTACAAATTATTTCATTGGATAACACATATCTATGAATTTTACATAAAATATTTGGCCTGTGGAACTCGCTCCCATATTCTTGCTTTCCTGACGGCTACAACCTCCAGAAATTTAAATGCAATATCAATACTCATCTATTAACCACTGGACTCTAGCTCTCTCCCCACCCCCATATATCCTTCTCTTTCTCTCCACCTATGTACCTGTCATCACACCTGCATTCTCAGCTTTCTATTGCTCCTTTCTAACTAGTTTGTACTCCTCACTCTTTTCTAATTAATCTTTTTACAGTTATGTAGCCCCCTGCACATCAGTGGCATTTCTGCCTTGCTCGGGGTGAAATGATTAAAAGCAAAATCTCTAGACGCAGTTTATGCAAGACGTTTTTGGTTCTCTCATTGGTGTTTGTATCTACATTAATTACACAGTATTCTGTCTTTTTTTTTCTCTATTGCGTATATGTATCCATTGCCTCGAGTAGATCAGTAACTTTTGTTGAATCAAATTTTTGAATCAATTCTTGTTGCTGAACAAATTTGACACACTGTTCAACCTTTCCAGTTGTATTTGCATTGAAGGCATTTGTCGTTACTCTTCATTTTGAAAGCCGTTTACCAATTTCATTTGAATCAAATCCGTTTCGATTGGCTGGTTCTCCGATCCTGGTTTCTCAAACTCACCATGTTTGGCAGCCTGTTTTAATTTTTTTTCTTTTTAACCGTTTCACCCCAAGCAAGGCAGAACCGTCACTAATGCGCAGGGATCTACATAACAGAGTAAAAGTTTAGGCAGAAGGAGAGTGAAGAGAAAAACGAACCAGTTACAAGGGGATGGCAAAGAAAGGGTAATTACGAAGATATGGCAGCTTGGAAAACTCACTGATCATTTTGATAAGCAAAGAACTCCCAAATTTGTTGGTGAGGGCATCAGACTCAACACAGATGCATTCATCAAGTACCTTGAGAAGGTTTACTAAGCACCGCTTAGATGTGGCACAAAGACGAAGGTATGTGGTACCCAGAGAGAATCAAACTCACTACTCAGTTGTAATAGATATCTAGCAAGACAAGCTTGCTAACCATTACACCACGTCAGGGTGCCCAAGTGCCTTGAGAAGATAGTGCTGTCCAAGTCAAGAGGGTGGTTGCTGGAAGACTATGTCTGACAACAGGACTTTGCACCATGCCACACAAGCACTGTCAATTTCTGCAACCAAATCACTTCTTACATCTGGTTACCAACTCCCAAACTGCAACCCCCTTGATTATTTTGTGTAAGGCACAGTTGAGACTAACAAAACTACTTGTAACATCAAAAATGAACTGAAGATAAGCATTCCCCAATTTAAACAAGGAGACCGTCCAGAAGAGATGAAGGAGAGTAAAGAGAAAGACGAACCAGTTACGGTGGATGTCAGAGAAAGGGTAAGAGAAGGATGGGAACACAGGCGTGAAGACAGTTGCGAAGGTAGAGAGAAGGGAAAAGAACAACATATACGAGGTGATGTAGAAAGGACTGTAGTCAAGTGGATAAGAGATGGAAATTGACATTGCATTTAAATTCTTTAAAGTTGTAGCCATTGGGAAAGCAAGTATACGGAAGGGAGTTCCACAAGTGGGAAGTGCGAGAAAATAATCCTATGAAGTAGAATTGTCGGGTGCACTTGGTTGATCTAACTGTAAATGGGTGGGACCTTGTTGCTTGTCTGGATACACGAATACATTCTTGAGGAGCGGGGTGGGGCAGTGACCTAAGTTCGTCGAAGCAGAAGCCATAAAAATATTTGTAGAAGAGACAGAGAGAAGTCACATCCCGTCGGAGATAAAGTGGCTGGAGTCGATCTGCACATTCTTTGGAGCCTATCGAGAACACTGAGATGAACAGCAGCGATAGAAGAATATATTCAGTGACTAGTTCATTCGCTTTTTTTGAGAAATGTTCATAAACATAGATCTCTCTGCATTCAGTAGCTTTTTCATAAGTGCTATGATTTTTACTATTCTTTTTCTTCTTTATGTGTCGTGTCCCTTCAGGACGTAGGCGATCATGGGCTTCCACTTGACACTGTCTCTTGTTGTTCTCAGTAATTTTTCTCTTGTTACTCGTCCCAAACCCTGCTCTGCAATCCATTTGCTCACGCCCATATATCTGGAACATAAATGGATAGAAACTATCGTGGTCACAAAGTGGGGGATCAGTTTATATATTGATTATAATAGAAAATGGATCCCCCACTTTATATTCACATTATAATTTCTAATTTGTTTATCAAATTCTGATTAGGTATGAATCCACCTCTTCTCATTACTGATTAGCTACGCAGTCGTGTTTTTTTTTAGTTTTATTTCTTCTTTTTCTTCTTCTTCATGTGCCTTATCCCTTCAGGACGTAGGCGATCATGAACTTCCACTTGGCTTTGTTTCTTGTCCCTCTCAATATTTTTTCTCTTGGTATCCCTTCTAAGCCCCGCTCCGTCAACCATTTGCTCAGACCTTACAAGTACGTCTCGCGCTGCTTCCCCCTCTCTCTCTCTTTCCTTTTATCCGACCTGTGTGTATCAAGTTCTCCAGGCACTCCTTCCTCATTACGTGTCCGAGGAACCTCATTTTTCTCTTCCTGTTATTAAGTATGAGTTTTCTTCTCGTTTGCATCCTTTCCAACACCTCATCGTTGCACATGTGCTCTGACCATGATACCCTCAGCATCCTTCTGTAAAACCACATTTCTGCTGCCACAAGCCTCTCTTTCATTCTTGATGAGATCGTCCAACATTCGTTTCCATACAGAAGGACAGATATCACATAGCAATCCAGCACTCTTTTCTTTGATTCTAATGAGATTTTCTTGTGTTTTAGTAATCTTCTGAAATGCGTATTTGGCCATGCCAATGCGTTTTGGGGTCTTCATGTCACACTCTGTCAAAACACTTCCCAGATATTTGAATTTTTTGACTTGCTTTATTTCAGTTTCTCCGACTTGTAGTTGGCATATTGGACTCTTTTTGCTGATGACCAGACATTCAGTTTTCTTTAAGTTTATGCCCAGTCCTTTCTTCTCATTTTCTTTTCCTACGTTCTGTAGATGATCCTGCATTTTCCTTTCCCTGTCCGCACCGTGTCATTCTTGTATCTGATATTGTTGAGATTGTGGCCTCCAATGACGAATCCCGGCAAGGTTTTTAAGCTACGCTTGTGTGTACTCGTAATTATCAAATGATAATTGTTCATTCGATTTTTAAGAGTCGCCGATGCCAGTGTTATGCGGTATTATTATTCATTGGAAGTGGTAAGCACTCAAATGCCTCGTGTCTAATAGCTGTACCTACTTATGCTCATGGTGACTTCCTATTTAAATGAGTCACTTCAGGAAACAAAAAGGACAAAGACTTGCTGTACCTGTGTTTTATAGACTACGTAAAGGCGTCCGGCAAAGAACGCCACTAGAACTTGATTAAGGCAGGAAATCAGTTCAGCAGACAAACAAAAATAGAAAAAGGGTGTAAGACAAGGATATATCGTATCACCAGACATATTCAACCTAGGTTCTGGCATGACGTTAAACTGCATCCAACAGTAAGGCCCCTGATTGAGAGGTTGTAAGGAGCATGAGACCACCTCTTAATTGCTGTTGTTCCCTGACCCTGAGTGGTAGCACCTGTTAGGGTCCCTGCTATGGGCAAATAGTTACCCCCCCAAACTGGTGTCAGATCACTATGAAAGTATGATAATAGACTTTTATAGAAATATATACATAAAAATAGACTTATATAGAACAAAAAATTACCATAATATATTTTTGAAAGAAAAAATTATTCTCAGCAAAACATTTTTGAATACAAAAATAGAAGACATTTTCAGTTTTCTAACAAAACATTTTCATTAAAATCTGGCTAAAATAACTAAAATAAAAAAGAATAAAAACAAAAAAATAAATTAAAATCTGACTAAATCAACCTTCTCACTATAACCAAACAGTTTGACATTAAATAACCCACAGAGGTGTTGATATGCCGTTGAACAAAACTCAAACTCAAACTCAACCTATACTGCAAGTCAATTCTGAAAAAACTAGGAGTCCTGCCTGGATTCGTCATTGGTGGCCAGAATCTGAACGATACAAGACACGCAGATAACACGGTGCTGATAAATGAAAACAGAAAGTCTCCTACAGAATATAGCAAAAGAAAAGTAAGAAGAAAGGCAGCAGGACTTGCCGGGGCCCGGTAAGGAGGACAGGACCGGAACCACACGACGACCACTATCACTACTAGTACTACTAACCAGGAAGCGCCACGCCTCGATTGCTTATCCGTAAGTCTCGCTTTACGAGCAGCGGTAAGAAGAAAGGACTAAACATAAACCACAAGCAAACTGAATGCATGGGCATCAGCAAAAAGAGGAGCCCAGTATGCCAATTAAAGGTTGGGAATGTTAAAATTAAACTACAAACTAAATTAAAACTGCAAACCTTCTTTATCTAATTTAGAGCAAAACAATTCTGAGAGAAATGCAATTCTTGGCTGAGTTCGTCATTGGCAGCCACAAACTTAACAATATAAAATAGAAAGACATGAAAAGGAAGGTTACACGGCCTCCTGCAGAAGGCAGCGAAAGAAAAGCGAGAAGAAAGGACTAAACATAAACTACAAGAAAACTGAATTCATGATCATCAGCAAAAAGAGGAGCAAAAATGCCAATTAAAGGTTAGGAATGATTAAATTAAACTTTTTTTAAAAAATCATATCACCCTCAGCAAGGCGGTAACGCCACTGATGCGCAGAGGGCTACGTAAGAGTAAGATTGGAAAAGGGAAAACCGGAAACCACATCCTAAACAGGAAACAAGGGATGAGCCTCTACACCTGTTCAATAGACGTGGGTGGAGTGTGAACCGGGCGATAGTTTAGTCTATCTACTCCAATTGGAAAAGAAAAAAAGTAAAAAGATTGGAAAGAGAAAACCGGAAACCACATCCTAAACAGGGAACAAGGGATGAGCCTCTACACCTGTTCAATAGACGTGGGTGGAGTGTGAACCGGGCGATAGTTTAGTCTATCTACTCAAATTGAGAAAAAAAAGAGTAAAAGAATGGAAAAGAGTAAAAGATTGGGAAGAGAAAACCGGAAACCACATCCTAAACAGGGAACAAGGGATGATCCTCTTCACCTGTAAACTAAATTAAAACTACAAACCTCCTGCAGAAGTTAGCAAGGAAAAGCAAGAAGAAAGGACTAAACATAAACTACAAGAAAACTGAAGGCAGGGTCATCAGCAAAAAGATGAGCTCAAAATGCCAATTACAGGTCAGGGATACTAAAATCATGCAGGTACAGAAATTTAAATACCTGGGAAGTGTTGTAAGAGAGGACGGAAAGTGCGACACAATGGTCATATTCGGATGGCCAACGACGCATTCCAGATACTAAGAAGAGTATTGATAGACAAGACAATTTCATTGGAAACAAAGAAAATAGTACTGGATTGTTAAGTGGTATCTGTCCTGTTGTATGGCATTGAATGCTGGACAATCTCATCAAAAATGAAAGAAAGACTTGAAGCAACAGAAATGTGGTTCTACCGAAGGATGCTGAGGATACCATGAGTGGAACATATGAACAACGACAAGATTTTGGATAGAATTGAAACGAAAATAAAGCTTATACTTAACACCTGGAAGAGACTGCTGAAGTTTCTGGGACACGTAATGAAGAAGGAGGGCTTGGAGAATCTAATACAGACAGGACAGTTAGAGGGAAAGAAAGACAAAGGAAAGAAACGTGCGGCATGCATGATGGGCTTGAGTAAGTTAGTGGCAGAACAGTGTCTAGGAGAAATACCCAGAGAAAAGGTGTTAAGAGCTGCAAAGGATAGTTGAATGTGGAGGGTCATGATCGGCTAAGTCCTGAAGGGACTAGGCACATAGAAGAAGACTTGATCTTAGAAAGTGCTGTGGGATCTCCCTTTTTTGTATATGATAATTGACTCGACTGAGTATACATATACCCCTGCCATAGAGAGTTGAGAGTAGAGAGTATTCGTAGAAATCCGTGCCAGTTATCGGAGAGTACCGGAACAGATACGTAAGTTACCGAGAGATACCGAACTTACCCAGAGACTACCGCATCAGAAGTTAGACTAGCTCCGAGCTAGAATAATATACACAGATATACTATTTCCAAAGACTTCACTTCAAGACTTGTATATATTTATTTCTTACTAATAGTATTTCTGGATTTACTAACCTGCGCTCAAGTTTGTATATTACGTTCAATATAACCTACTTTATTTCTTACTAATAGTATTCCTGGATTTACTAACCTGCGTTCAAGTTTGTATATTACGTTCAATATAACCTTCTTTATTTCTTTATTTCTTACTAATAGTATTCTAGAAGTTACTAAACTGCGTTCAAGTTGTATAATGCATTCAATATAACCTACTTTATTTCTTACTAATAGTATTCCTAGTTTACTAACCTGCGTTGGTTGTATATTACGTTCAATATAACCTGCTTTATTTCTGCTAATAGTATTCCAGGATTTACTAACCTGCGTTCAAAGTTTGTATATTGCGTTCAATATAACCTACTTTATTTCTTGCTAATAGTATTCTGGATTTACTAACCCTGCACGTTCAAGTTTTGGCATATTTACGTTCAATATAACCTACTTTATTTCTTACTAATAGTAATTCCTGGTTACTAAACTGCACGTTCAAGTTTGTAATATTCACGTTCAATATAACCACTTTTATTTCTTACTAATAGTATTCCTGGATTACTAACCTGCGCTCAAGTTTGTATATTACGTTCAATATATCTTTGTTGCTAATAATCTTCTGGTTACACTAACCTGCGCTCAAGTTTGTATATTACGTTCAATATAACCTACTTCTTCTTACTATTAATTATTCTAGTTTAACCGCCGTCCAAGTTTGTATGTACGTTCAATATAACCAACTTTATTTCTTCTAATAATTCCTGGATTTACTAACACGTTCAAAGTTTGTATATTGCGTTCCAATAACCAATACCATTTCTTACTAATATTCTGGATTGCTAAAACTGCATGCAAGTTTGCTTATCACCCGTTCAATATAACCTACTTTATTTCTTACTAATAATGTTCCTGGATTACTAACCTTAGCACTCAAGTTTGTATATTGCGTTCAATATAACCTACTTTATTTCCTTCACTAATAAAATATTCTAGTTTACTAACCTGCGTCCAAGTTTGTATATTACGTTCAATATAACCTTTATTTCTTGCTAATAAATGACCTGGATTTACTAACCTCGTTTCAAGTTACAACATATGCGTTCCATTAACCAACATTTCTTACTAATAATATTCCTGGATTAACTAAACTGCGTTCAGGATTTTATCAACCCGTTCAATATAACCTACTTTATTTCTTACTAATAGTATTCCTGGATTGCTAACCTGCGTTCAAGTTTGTATATTGCGTTCAATATAACCTACTTTATTTCTTACTAATATTATTCCTGGATTCACTAAACTTCCGTTCAAATTTTGTATATTACGTTCAATATAACTTCTTTTATTTCTCTTACTAATAGTATTCCTGGATTGCCTAAGCTGCGTTCAAGTTTGTATATTACGTTCAATATAACCTGCTTTATTTCTTACTAATAGTATTCCTGGATTTACTAAACTGCGTTCAAGTTTGTATATGCAATTTCAATATAACCTACTTTGTTTCTTCTAATAGTATTCCTGGTTTATCGCATTTGAATTCAAGTTTGTATATTACGTTCAATATAACCTACTTTATTTCTTACTAATAGTATTACTGGATTCAAACTGCGTTCAAACTTGTATAATGCACGTTCAATATAACCTACTTTATTTCTTACTAATAGTATTCCTGGATTACTAAACTGCGTTCAAGTTTTGTATATTACGTTCAATATAACCTACTTTATTTCTTACTAATAGTATTCCTGGATTTTTAACCTGCGTTCAAGTTTGTATATTACGTTCAATATAACCTACTTTATTTTCTTTTAATGATACCTGGTTACTAACCTGCGTCCAAGTTTGTATATTACGTTCAATATAACCTGCTTTATTTCTTGTAATAATTCCTGGATTTACTAACCTGCGTCCAAGTTTGTATATTACGTTCAATATAACCTACTTTATTTCTTACCAATAAGTATTTCTGGATTTACTAACCTGCGTTCAAGTTTGTATATTACGTTCAATATAACCTACTTTATTTCTTACTAATAGTATTCCTGGTTACTAACCTGCGTTCAAGTTTGTATATTACGTTCAACAACCTACTTTATTTCTTACTAATAGTATTCCTGGATTTACTAACCTGCGTCCAAGTTTGTATATTACGTTCAATATAACCTACTTTATTTCTTACTAATGAAGTATTCATGGATTTACTAACTTACTAGGTTCAAGTTTGTATATTAGGTTCAATATAACCTTCTTTATTTCTTACTATTAGTATTTCTGGATTTACTAACCTGCGCTCAAGTTTGTATATTACGTTCAATATAACCTACTTTATTTCTTACTAATAGTATTCCTGGATTTACTAACCTGCGTTCAAGTTTGTATATTACGTTCAATATAACCCACTTCATTTCTTACTAATAGTATTCCTGGATTTACCAACCTGCGTTCAAGTTTGTATATTACGTTCAATATAACCTACTTTATTTCTTACTAATAGTATTCCTGCATTTACTAACCTGCGTTCAAGTTTGTATATTACGTTCAATATAACCTACTTTATTTCTTACTAATAGTATTCCTGCATTTACTAACCTGCGTTCAAGTTTGTATATTACGTTCAATATAACCTACTTTATTTCTTACTAATAGTATTCCTGCATTTACTAACCTGCGTTCAAGTTTGTATATTACGTTCAATATAACCTACTTTATTTCTTACTAATAGTATTCCTGGATTTACTAACCTGCGTTCAAGTTTGTATATTACGTTCAATATAACCTTCTTTATTTCTTACTAATAGTATTCCTGGATTTACTAATCTGCGTTCAAGTTTGTATATTACGTTCAATATAACCTACTTTATTTCTTACTAATAGTATTCCTGGATTTACTAAACTGCGTTCAAGTTTGTATATTACGTTCAATATAACCTACTTTATTTCTTACTAATAGTATTCCTGCATTTACTAACCTGCGTTCAAGTTTGTATATTACGTTCAATATAACCTACTTTATTTCTTACTAATAGTATTCCTGCATTTACTAACCTGCGTTCAAGTTTGTATATTACGTTCAATATAACCTTCTTTATTTCTTACTAATAGTATTCCTGGATTTACTAACCTGCGTTCATGTTTGTATATTACGTTCAATATAACCTTCTTTATTTCTTACTAATAGTATTCCTGGATTTACTAACCTGCGTTCAAGTTTGTATATTACGTTCAATATAACCTACTTTATTTCTTACTAATAGTATTCCTGGATTTACTAACCTGCGTTCAAGTTTGTATATTACGTTCAATATAACCTTCATTATTTCTTACAAATAGTATTCCTGGATTTACTAACCTGCGTTCAAGTTTGTATATTACGTTCAATATAACCTACTTTATTTCTTACTAATAGTATTCCTGCATTTACTAACCTGCGTTCAAGTTTGTATATTACGTTCAATATAACCTACTTTATTTCTTACTAATAGTATTCCTGGATTTACTAACCTGCGTTCAAGTTTGTATATTACGTTCAATATAACCTTCTTTATTTCTTACTAATAGTATTCCTGGATTTACTAACCTGCGTTCAAGTTTGTATATTACGTTCAATATAACCTTCTTTATTTCTTACTAATAGTATTCCTGGATTTACTAACCTGCGTTCAAGTTTGTATATTACGTTCAATATAACCTTCTTTATTTCTTACTAATAGTATTCCTGGATTTACTAACCTGCGTTCAAGTTTGTATATTACGTTCAATATAACGTTCTTTATTTCTTACTAATAGTATTCCTGGATTTACTAACCTGCGTTCAAGTTTGTATATTACGTTCAATATAACCTTCTTTATTTCTTACTAATAGTATTCCTGGATTTACTAACCTGCGTTCAAGTTTGTATATTACGTTCAATATATCCTTCTTTATTTCTTACTAATAGTATTCCTGGATTTACTAACCTGCGTTCAAGTTTGTATATTACGTTCAATATAACCTTCTTTATTTCTTACTAACAGTTTTCCTGGATTTACTAACCTGCGTTCAAGTTTGTATATTACGTTCAATATAACCTTCTTTATTTCTTACTAACAGTATTCCTGGATTTACTAACCTGCGTTCAAGTTTGTATATTACGTTCAATATAACCTACTTTATTTCTTACTAACAGTATTCCTGCATTTACTAACCTGCGTTCAAGTTTGTATATTACGTTCAATATAACCTTCTTTATTTCTTACTAATAGTATTCCTGGATTTACTAACCTGCGTTCAAGTTTGTATATTACGTTCAATATAACCTACTTTATTTCTTACTAATAGTATTCCTGCATTTACTAACCTGCGTTCAAGTTTGTATATTACGTTCAATATAACCTTCTTTATTTCTTACTAATAGTATTCCTGCATTTACTAACCTGCGTTCAAGTTTGTATTATTAGTTCAATATAACCTTCTTTATTTCTTACTAATAGTATTCCTGGATTTACTAACCTGCGTTCAAGTTTGTATATTACGTTCAATATAACCTTCTTTATTTCTTACTAATAGTATTCCTGGATTTACTAACCAGCGTTCAAGTTTGTATATTACGTTCAATATAACCTTCTTTATTTCTTACTAATAGTATTCCTGGATTTACTAACCTGCGTTCAAGTTTGTATATTACGTTCAATATAACCTTCTTTATTTCTTACTAATAGTATTCCTGGATTTACTAACCTGCGTTCAAGTTTGTATATTACGTTCAATATAACCTTCTTTATTTCTTACTAATAGTATTCCTGGATTTACTAACCTGCGTTCAAGTTTGTATATTACGTTCAATATAACCTTCTTTATTTCTTACTAATAGTATTCCTGGATTTACTAACCTGCGTTCAAGTTTGTATATTACGTTCAATATAACCTTCTTTATTTCTTACTAATAGTATTCCTGGATTTACTAACCTTTGCGTTCAATTTGTATTTATTACGTTCAATTAATAATAACCTTCTTTATTTCTTACTAATAGTATTCCTGGATTTACTAACCTGCGTTAAAGTTTGTATATTACGTTCAATATAACCTTCTTTATTTCTTACTAATAGTATTCCTGGATTTACTAACCTGCGTTCAAGTTTGTATATTACGTTCAATATAACCTTCTTTATTTCTAACTAATAGTATTCCTGGATTTACTAACCTGCGTTCAAGTTTGTATATTACGTTCAATATAACCTACTTTATTTCTTACTAATAGTATTCCTGCATTTACTAACCTGCGTTCAAGTTTGTATATTACGTTCAATATAACCTACTTTATTTCTTACTAATAGTATTCCTGCATTTACTAACCTGCGTTCAAGTTTGTATATTACGTTCAATATAACGTTCTTTATTTCTTACTAATAGTATTCCTGGATTTACTAACCTGCGTTCATGTTTGTATATTACGTTCAATATAACCTTCTTTATTTCTTACTAATAGTATTCCTGGATTTACTAACCTGCGTTCAAGTTTGTATATTACGTTCAATATAACCTTCTTTATTTCTTACTAATAGTATTCCTGGATTTACTAACCTGCGTTCAAGTTTGTATATTACGTTCAATATAACCTTCTTTATTTCTTACTAATAGTATTCCTGGATTTACTAACCTGCGTTCAAGTTTGTATATTACGTTCAATATAACCTACTTTATTTCTTACTAATAGTATTCCTGGATTTACTAACCTGCGTTCAAGTTTGTATATTACGTTCAATATAACCTTCTTTATTTCTTACTAATAGTATTCCTGCATTTACTAACCTGCGTTCAAGTTTGTATATTACGTTCAATATAACCTACTTTATTTCTTACTAATAGTATTCCTGGATTTACTAACCTGCGTTCAAGTTTGTATATTACGTTCAATATAACCTACTTTATTTCTTACTAATACATTCCAGGATTTACTAACCTGCGTTCAAGTTTGTATATTACGTTCAATATAACCTACTTTATTTCTTACTAATAGTATTCCTGGATTTACTAACCTGCGTTCAAGTTTGTATATTACGTTCAATATAACCTACTTTTCTATCTCAATATCTGTTTTTCTGTTCATTATTTTGTGCGGTTCCTCACTCGGAATCCACAACAGAAAGTTTTAGTCGACACACAAAAAATTTAAATTTTTTTAAATATATTTGTGTCGGACGAATTGTGCTATACTTTACCATTTAGGTTTAGTGAGGAAGGACGGCTTGGAGAATCTAATACTTACAAGACGGATAAAGGAAAAGAAAGACAAGGGAAAGCAACAGGTGATATACTTCATGGATTTGAGCAGCTGCATAGCCGAGCGGGGTTTGAGCGGTATAACAGGAGAAGTGTTGACAAGAGGATGTGGAGGGACATGATCGCCTAAATTCTGAAGAGACGTTCTGATGGCACGTAGCATATAGAAGAAGAATATAGTTTTATTTAATAATAATATCACCAAATCTATACAGACAGAAATATTTAAAGTTTAAAAAATAAAAATAATTCTAGTAAAATTCATTATTCATCAAAAAGAATTTTTCTGAGGACAATGCTGTCAATAAAATATTTTATTCATAAAAACAAACTCTTTTGTAAATAAATAAAATCCTATTTTTATTATCTTTTTTTTATTTTAATATTTATTTTCTTCTTCTTCTTCTATGTGCCTTGTCCTTTCAGGCCATAGTCAATAATTTCCTTCCACGTTTCCATATCCCTGGTGGCTCTGAGCACGCTTTCTCCTGTTACACCACGCAACCCTCGTTCCGTTATCCACCTGCTCAGGCCCTTTAACTGTGTTATCCGTTGCTTTCCCCTGTCTCTTTTCCCCTCTGTCTGGCCTGTTAGTATCAGGTTCTCCAAACCCTCCTTCCTCATTGCATGTCCCAAGAACTTTAGCTGTCTCTTTCTGATGCTCAGTATTAATTTCCTTTTCGTTTCCATCCTCTCCAAAACCTCATCCTTGCTCCTATACTCAGCCATGGTATCCGCATCATCCTTTAAGTATGAAGAAATTAAAATTTAATAATAAAAAGGTTTTGTTCTTTCCTCTTAATCTAAATCTAAACTTATTTGTAAATGGAACTTTGTCTGTGTGTGTGTGTGTGTGTGTGTGTGTGTGTGCCCATTACCTATAGATTTCGAAACGGCCGAACCGATTTTCTTGAAAATTTACAGTTGTACTATAAGCGTCTGCAAATGTTCCTAGCTAGGTTTTGTGTCGAGGTACCCCTGATAAATATCGAAAATCGATAATCGTAAAAGACGTGTTATAGAAGGAGTGGTCCGATCTGCAACCTTGAAACTTCTGAATATCGTTTCATATGTCTTTGTCTATGAGTGTATCGAATTTGATTAAAATCGGACCACTCCTTCTATAACCCGATTTTTTCGATTATCGATTTTCGATATTTATCGGTGGTACCTCGACACAAAACCTAGCTAAGAACACTCGCAGACGCTTATAGTACAACTGTGTAAATTTTCAAGAAAATCGGTTCAGCCGTCTTGGAGTCTATAGGTAACAGACACACACACAGAGACACACAGGCACACACACGCACACATACACCTACAGACAGACAATGTTCTATTTATAAGTTTAGATATAAAGACTTTGATGATAAAACTTTGTTTTTAATAAGTTAAGGGGATTTTTTTATCATGGTATGCTTGTAGCTATAGGGCATGGTTAATGTTTATTAATTCGGCCTTGTGTGAAGCATAACCGAACTCCCTACAACTTAATATTTATTCGTTATCATCAGAAGCTTGTTAGCAGGTTATCTTGAGAAGGTTGAAATGTTGGTTGGATTTGTGTAGAATAGTGGGAAAATAAAAATACACATTTTGCATGTTACGAAAGATAACAAGTCTTAGAATTTAATATTCATTGAGAAAGTTAAGGGTATCAAGAGTTGTAGAAATATTCGTAGTAGTAATTTGTTGGAAAGAGTTTATGCGTACGCATGTATATACGTATGTACGGGCGTCTGTTTGGTAGGAATGTCTTTGAATGGAGAAGAATTAAAAGGAACCAGCACACGAGAAAAAAAGAGAAAGAGGGCAATGTGCTACGCGACCTTAGTTTGAAGTTTCGCCCTGATTACATTTTAGTGTGTCGTCTTGCTGCTCCCATCTGACTGTTTGGCTGGCCTTCCTTTCGCCTTTTATAATCATTTAGATTTTTCGCACTGGATCGCCAACTCTTTTCAATCTTGCAAATCGCTCTCATTGGTCAGAAAACCAATTTAACACCCACTCGCGAAATCCGGTTTCGACTTTGTCTTTAAGCACAGGGTCAATCATTTTCTTTTTTGGCAAAAACCAGGATTTCACACGTCATTGTGAATTTTTGTAAAATTGAAGAAGAGCGTTGCTTTTAATTCTTGATTTCCTATCGATGACATGCTATTTTTTTAGCGAATCAATGCAGGTACCTACTATATCAGTCAGTTAAGTGCCATACGTGAAACACGCTTGGGCGATCATGTCTCGAAAGAGTCATGACTGACTGGGCAGAAGATTATCCCGCACTAGGTTGCCATTGCTTTCTGCGGTAGACTGGTTGCCAGCCAAGGCTATAGAACACAATCTGTTCTGTTATTTAACCCATAACTGGAAGGAAGGGACGGATTAATACCTTTCCCAAGGGTATTTGCGCGTAAGTGAATGCAATGAATTCAACAGGAATTCGAACTCGGCTCCTCGATTTCTCATTCCGAGCCGATAACCACTGCACCACAACGCACATCTCACCTACTATATACTCACACTAATTCGTTTACTCATTCGTTTCATTCCATTTCATTCATCCATTTGTTTTCATTTCCTCAATCATTCAGCTCGTCCTTCGTTCAGTCAATCTAAATAATTGTCTGACGATCCGTCGCTTGCTCGATTGGTCGGTCATTGATCATTTTAATCAGTCTCCTTTTATCGCCGACATTCATCTCCCTGTACAAAATTTACGAGTTCCGACAAGGTAAATAGCTACAGAATTCTGGCGCCCCCGTCCGCAATCAATGGGCGTTAGGGGGCGTTTACTGGGTAAGATGAAAGTTTGCGGGGAGATCGGGTAAATGTCTTCATGACTTCGACGATACGCTGTCCGATGTTGAAAGGTGAGAAATCGTATCAGCATAAAGAAACAACGCTGAAGTTACCGTGGTATATGGATACTTTATCAAATGGGAAACGAAAAAGAGAAAGATAGAGAATGAGGGAGAAAAGTAAAGAAAGAAAGAAAGAAAGAAAGCAAGAAAGAAAGAAAGAAAGAAAGAAAGCGAGAAAGAAAGAATCAATGAGGAAAGAAATCATTGACGGAGAAAAACACGGTATATGGATACTTTATCAAATGGGAAACGAAAAAGAGAAAGATAGAGAATGAGGGAGAAAAGTAAAGAAAGAAAGAAAGAAAGAAAGAAAGCAAGCGAGAAAGAAAGAATCAATGAGGAAAGAAATCATTGACGGAGAAAAACACGGTATATGGATACTTTATCAAATGAGAAACGAAAAAGAGAAAGATAGAGAATGAGGGAGAGAAGGAAAGAAAGAAAGAAAGAATCAATGAGGAAAGAAATCATTGACGGAGAAAAAAACAGTATATGGATACTTGATCAAATGGGAAACGAAAAAGAGAAAGATAGAGAATGAGGGAGAAAAGTAAAGAAAGAAAGAAAGAAAGAAAGAAAGAAAGAATCAATGAGGAAAGAAATCATTGACGGAGAAAAAAACAGTATATGGATACTTTATCAAATGGGAAACGAAAAAGAGAAAGATAGAGAATGAGGGAGAGAAGAAAAGAGAAGAAAGAAAGAAAGAAAGAAAGAAAGAATCAATGACGAAGAAAAACACAAGAGAAAGAAAGGGTGAATGTGAAAGAAACTAAAAAAAGTAAGTGAAAAAAAAACAGAGAAAAATCGAAGGAGGAAAGAAGACACTGAGAGAGAAAAAAAAGGAGAGGAATAGCAAAGACAAGGAGAGAGAGAAAGAAAAGTGAGTGAGAGTAAGAGAGAAAAAAGAAAGAAAAAAGAATAGAAAAACGGAGGAGGAAAGAAGATATTGGAAGATAAAAACAGGAGAGGAATAGGAGAGAGAGAGAGAGAGAGAGAGAGAGAGAAAAGTGTGGAAGAATGAGAGAGGAAAAAAGAAAGCAAAAAGAACAGAGAAATCGGAGGAGGAAAGAAGACATTGAGAGAGAAAAAAGGAGAGGAATAGCAAAAACAAGGTGAGAAAGAGAGAGAGAGAAAGAGAAAAAGAGAAAGAGAAAAATGAGTGAGAGTGAGAGAAAAAAAGAAAGAAAAAACAATAGAAAAAACGGAGGAGGAAAAAAGACACTGAGAGGGAAAAACAGTTGTGGAATAAAAAAGACAAAGAGAGAAAGAGAGAGAGAAAGAGAGAGAGAGAGAAAGAGAGAGAGAGAAAATTGATTGAGAGTGAGAATGAGAGAGAAAAAAGAAAGAAAAAGGAATAGAACATCGGAGGAGGAAAGAAGACACTGAGAGAGAAAAACAGGAGAGGAAGAAAAGGTAAAAGCGATAGAGGGAGAAAGAGAAAATAGGAGAGAACGATTAAAGAAAAAAAGATGGAAACGAATATAGAATAACCTAAGGGCGAAAGAAAACACTGACCGAGTCAAACAGGAGAGAAAGAGAAAAGACAAGAATAGAG
Organism: Ascarosepion bandense; assembly: GCA_037127315.1. Taxonomy (NCBI): domain Eukaryota; kingdom Metazoa; phylum Mollusca; class Cephalopoda; order Sepiida; family Sepiidae; genus Ascarosepion; species Ascarosepion bandense. The sequence goes on from JBBBDQ010001202.1 coordinate 1,385,776, forward strand.
AGAGGGAGAGAGAGGGAGAGAGAGAGGGAGAAAAGAGAGAGACAAATGTGGATAAAGAAGGAGAGACTGAAAAAGAAAGAAACAAATGAAACACTTTATTATCCGTCGGGTGACATATTTCCCCGGCAAAAAGAGTGGAATAGTTTCCTATTTAATTTCTCTACGGTTTTCCTTCTATACTGGCTACCATCAGTCAGTTAAGTGATACACTCTTTGGGCGATCATGTCTCGAAAAAGACATGACTGACTGTTCAGAAGATTATCCCGCAGTACGTTGCCATTGCTTTCTGCGGTAGACTAGTTGCCAGCCAAGGCTATAGAACCCGATCTGTCATGTTATTTGATTCTTAGCTAGAGGGTGAAGAAATGTATTATATTATTAAATAGTAATTAGTGGGGGCTCATTTTATTAGTTCATAACAATAGAAAACCGCTCCCCCACTTTATGCCCAGTAGAAGCTTAAATCGTGTCTCTAACTATTATGTTCAGTAAGTTAAGTGCCATACGTGATACACGCTTTAAGCGATCATATCTCGAAAGAGACATGACTGACTGGGCAGAAGCTTATCCCGCAGTAGGTTGCCATTGCTTTCTGTGGTAGACTGGCTGCCAGCAAAGGCTATAGAACCCAATCTGTCCTATAATTTAATCCATAACTGGAGGAAAGAATACCTTTCCCGAGGGTATTTGTGCGTAAGTGAAAGCAAGGAATTCAACTGGAATTCGAACTCGGCACCCCGATTTATATAGTAAACTGGCAATGGTCAATGAATTAAGCGCAGCCATTGATCTAGAATTGGCACAAATACGGACCGAAAGTTTAGAAGGTACCGGGAAATCACTCCGCGATGGACAAAGAAAATGAATAGGAGGAGAGCCATGAACGTCTAGTTGTTGAAAAGAAAAAATACATTCAATAAATCAAAGATGCAGTCATCGTAACCCTTAAACCAAAGCATCTTAGCAATTTCTCACAATACAATGAGCTTTAGACCATTGGCAGTTTGAAGTTCAGTGCGTTTTATTTGTGTAGTGCGATATTGAGATCCAAAGATGCATTGACATAGCCAAGGACGCATTTCAAAAGCAAACCAGAATACCCAGGGACAGGAAAATCTCGTTGGAAACAAAGAAGAAAGTGCTGGATTGCGATATGACATCTGTCCTTCTGTATAAAAGTGAATGTTGGACGATCTCGTTAAAAAATGGAGAGGATTGAAGTAGCAGAAATATGGTTTTACAGAAGGTTGGTTGGTTGGTTTTTATGGTATATCAAACTCGGCGGGTCATTTATTGCCAACTAAATTTTATTTATTTATTACTGGTAATACCTTTTTCTTTTCAACAATTTATTGTTGTTTTTATATAAGCTTTGTGTCTAGTAATACTTTTTTCTTTTCGAGTACCAAGATTCATTGGGATTTGTTTTTTTTTTAAGGGCAGGGTCCGCAAGTCCTACCCTGTTATTTAACCCATAACTGGACGGGAATGGACGGATTAATACTTTTCCCAAGGGTACCAGTGCTTAAATGATTGCAGGGTATTCAACTGGAATTCGAACTCGGCTCACCGATTTCTCTTTCCGAGCCGATATCTACTGCACCACAACGCACATCCGTCACTAAACGCTTACAGCGCCTGGCATTCACAAGCGGTCACCCATCTGAGTACTGACCAGGCTCAACGTTGCTTAACTTCGGTGATCGAGCGAGAACCGGTGTATTCAACGTGATATGGCCGTAAGCATGCACATCCGTCACTGAACCCTTACAGCACCTGGTATTCCCAAGCGGTCACCCATCTAAGTACTGACCAGGCTCAACGTTACTTAACTTCGGTTATCGAGCGAGAACCGGTGTATTCAACGTGATATGGCCGTAAGCCTCTACAGAAGGATGTTGAGGATAACATGAACTGGGCACGTGAGCAATGATGAGGTGTTGGAGTGGATGCAAACGAGAAGGAAACTCATACTTAATTTCAGGAAGAGACATATGAGGTTCCAGGGACACGTAATGAGTAAGGATGGTCTGGAGAAATTAATACTCACGGAACGGATAGAAGGCAAGAGAGACAGGGGAGAGCAGCGCGAGACATACTTTATAAGCCTGAGCAAATGGATGGCGTTGCGAGGTTTGCGAGAGATACCAAGAGAAAAAATATTGAGAGCGACAAGAGACAGAGTCAAGTGGAACTCCATGACCGCCTACATCCTGAAGGGACACGGCACATGAAGAAGAAGTCTATGATTAATTCCACTAAGATGGGAACACCTTCTCACTACCATTTTGGTTTAAGGGCATACCTTTACCAAACAGAATAAAGTCAGATATCCAACCGAAATTAAACGTGTCGGACTCTATATTTGTGTAGAGAGAGAACCCAGGCGAGGCTATGCAGAAAGACAGTCTCATCTGGGGAAAAGCATACAAGACCTTAGCGGGGTCTACGGAGAATTTTTTGCCCGAGCGTACGCTCTGAAGGAACATGGAACATAGAAGATGAAACCAAATCCACCCTTGGTGGGAAGGCCGAGTAAATATGCATCACACATAAACCAATAAATTGTAAACCAAATTCAAGTGAATTGTAAACGCAAATTCTACTCCATCAGCTTCTTCTCTCGCACTTCCCGCCTGTAGAATTCACTTCCGTTTGCTTGCTTTTCCGACAGCTACAATCGTCAAGAATTCAAATGTACAGTCTCCTATCTCACTAACTTGTATCCTCTCTCTCATGCTCCTTTTTCGTCCACTCCACTCTCAGCAGTATTCTCATCCTTCTCTTACTCTCTTCCTGACACCCACTGTAACCTGTCATTCTTTCTCATAACTTTTCTTCGATGTAACCCCTTGCTCAACAGTGCCAGTAAAATGCCTTGCTTGGGGCGATATGATTATAAAAGAAAATGCATACTGCAGTGGGTTTTACTTAGCAAACTTGCCTGGCGGAGCGCAACCCTCCCCTGACTGATTTTGAATTCAGAGGTTTTTCTACTAGACTATTTGCCACCCACAACAATAAAACCCTGTCTGTTCTTCTATTTCCTCATAGCTGGGTGAGTAGATGGATTCATACATTTCCCAATGGTATTAGTACGTAACTGAATGAAATGATATTCTTGTGAACTACTTTCTTTAATCGATCTGGGTATTTATCCAAGTCATCTCCACTGAGGTGGGATGTGGCACAGGGCCATTTTTTACGTGGAGCCTTCTATGATACCCTAAGTCCTGAGTGTGACACAATGTCGTTTTAACTTATGCATATGAGCCAAAGATAAAAAAAAACAACTTTTATTCAGTTCATGAGGCCACTGTCACGCTGGTATAGGTACCTAAGAAAGGTGCTGCGGCAGGTTAGTATCCCAAGGGCTAACTTTTCCCATAAAAAATGAGGAGATTCATAGCTCCACTTATAGCAGAGGGACCTTAACCAGACCTCAGAAAAACCTCATTGGCTAATGGTTAACTCCTGTTAGTAGCTGCCCTTGATATTTAAACAGGTGGTCGAGCCAGCCGGGCTTAGCATGTGCACACGTGATACAAAAGGACAGAAGGAAGGTATATATGCATCCCTTCCGAGAGGGGGTTCTTACTGAGAAGAAGGTGGCAGGTTTTACATCGAGAAGAAGAATCAACGTTCGTAGAAAAAAAGGAATAACTCAAAGTACCACACTTGTACACTTATGTTTATTAACAGGACCCGTAAGTAAGTTTTTTATAACAGCTAACTTATATCACATATTATTATATGTCACTCCGTCCTCAAATTTACATTAGAACTTAATATTAATAACAAACTCCCATTCCTTGATGTATTCATTGATTCTAGCACACATAAATTTACTACTTCTCTATATAGGAAACCAACTAGCATAAATTCGTGTCTTCTTAATTATAATAGTGAATGTCCCCAACGATATAAGTTAGCTGTTATAAAAAACTTACTTCAACGCACACAAATGATATCTTCTTCCAAATCTATATTTTATAAAGAATTACACAACATTAAGCAAACACTAGTCAATAATGGATTTCCTAACTCCGTTATTGATCAACAAATTAAAATGTATCTCAACAAACTTAACAATAGCTCTAACAATAATGATAATATTAATAATAATGGTTTACATCAAAATAAACATAACACTATTAACTTATACTATTGCAACCAAATACATAATAATTATAAACAAGATGAAAAAACTCTCAAAAACATAATACGTAGAAATGTTAAACCAGTGGATAGTAATAATCAAATTAAACTCATTATATATTATAAAAAGTTTAAAACAATTGACCTCATAGTTTATAATAACCCAACAGGCACTAAACTAAATTCTTTACAAAAAACCAATGTAGTGTACCAATTTACATGCCCATTCAGAGATTGCATCTCTGATACTACTCAAAAACCTAGTACATATATTGGTTTTACCACAACCACGCTCTCCCGTAGACTTACATGTCATCTTTCTGATCAGAGTACTATTAAACAACATTTCTCTGAAAAACATAAACATGTAGGTAATATCAGACATATTTTGGTCAACAATACGGTGATCCTTACTCATACACACAGTAAGAGGAACCTGCAGATATTGGAGGCCATGTACATCAAATCAAAACAACCAACACTCAATAAAATCAACTTTAAAACAGGAAATAACATATTACATTGCATTTGACTACATGGTTTTGTTGTCATTTCGCGCTATCACGCGGTGTGACGTCATAAAACCGCATCGCAAACTTAAGAACTGCGTTTATTATTTTTGGTAACTATTGCCGTTGCCAAGCGGAGTTTTATGTCAACACAAAATAAAATCGTCGGTGATGGTGGATTTTATAATATTTCAGTTTAAACTACCTCTCTGAAGATGGCTCATGTGAGCCGAAAGCTTAGAATAAAACCAATAAATAATTATCCAAATGTTGGAGAATTTTTGTCTTTATTTTCAACTGAAATTAAAGCAAAAATACGACGTTTAGAACGGCTCATGATTAAACATAATAGACATTCATTGTCTCTTATATTTAATAGAATATGTCTAGAAAATATATATATATATATATATATATATATATATATATATATATATGAGAATTACTTACCTAATTTTTATTTTATACCAATTTCTCTCGTTGGAACAACGCCTATTTCTATTTTTAATATATATATATATATATATGCTCTCATTATGATTGAGCTCAAAACAGTTTCCGCTTCTGCTGTATAAGCGTGACTCCTCAGAAATGAATTGAGTTCAATCGGTGACTGGCTTGTGTATACACTGTTTCTATACAAGGCATTAAAATTTCCCCTCTCTAGTTCCATGCACCTATGGCTTAGGGAGTAGCGACTCCTGATTGACACCAAATCGGTCGAGTTTCGATCCCGGCCAAAAATTGGAGTAGATAGATCTATCTATCGCCCGGTTCACACGCCACCCACGTCTATTGAACAGGTTAAGAGGCTCATCCCTTGTTCCCTGTTTAGGATGTGGTTTCCGGTTTTCTCTTTTTTAATCCTTTCACTATTACGTAACCCCCTGCACATCAGTGGCGTTACCGCCTTGCTCGGGGTGATACGATTTAAAAAAAAAAAAAAGTATATGTGTCTAGCCACATTGATGAGATGTGATACAGCGAAACAGGCTTGTATGTGGATGACTAACATATATATATATTTGTAATCTGAAGAGCTTAATCGATAGTCATATATGAATAACTTTTTTTCAATTTAAGCAACTACGTTGTATGAGCATATTTTGTTTTGGTCTCCGTCGAGGATTAATTTATAATTGAATCCTTATTAATTTTTATAATCGTGGTCTAGGCAGCTTAATATAAAATAATAATAAAAATGATTATTTCTGGTTACATAGCCTTTTGTACAATTCTATCCACTTGCAATTAATTCGGTCTTCACTGTGGCCTTGTGAAAGACTAGCTTAATCTTAATATATATACATACATATATATATGCAAGTGTGAATATGTAATTGTGCGATAAATATTATCCACTCTCTCTTTCTCTCTCTTTTGCACACTCGCTCTTACACACTCTCTCTTCTCTCTCTCTTTCTTTCTTTTACTCTCTCTTTCTCTATCTCTCTTTCTTTTCTTTTCTCTCACTTCCTCTTTCTTTTCTTTTCTCTCACTTTCTCTTTCTTTTGTGTCTCACTCTCATTTAGTCTCTCTCACTCTCTTTCTCTTTCTTTTTCTTACACTTCTCTATGTTTCGTTCTCTTTTCTCTCTCTCTACCTCTCTTTCTCTATCCCTCTTTCTCCCACTCTTTTTTATACCTCTATTTCTCGCACTCCCTTTCCCTCTCTCTCTTTCTATTTCTCTTTCCCGCTCTCTCTATATCCATGTTCGTAAATATATGTCTGCATATCTCTGTGTATTTGATTATGTCAGGCACAATGACTTACATGCAAATACGTACGATACCAAACTCTCGGCGTTTTATTTTTGTTTTGAAATCTCGAAATATCTCGCTATAAAAGCTGTTATCAAAAGTTGTAAAATTAAACAATCGTAACAGACCGACGCCAGCGACGCTTTGTTGTCGGAAATAAAATAAAAAATGCTACAAAAGTGAAATGACATTACCCCACCCCACAATTTTTCTCCCGTTTCTTCATTTTCTGTATTAAATACTCGTTCCGTTTTATTTTAGCTCATTTCTCTTTTTTCTTTTTTACCTTTCTTTTGTTTTTGGCGGAAACACGATGGTAGTAATGGCAGCCAAATCGGAGGCGACGTCGAAGGAAGTCGTGAGGACAGTTCTGTTGTTCTGTAACTCATTAGGCCTTTTGTATTTATAATTTCGAGTCGAATGCCCTTTCCTTTAAAAAAGCAAAGAAAAAAAAAATACGGAATTCAAATAAAAAGAAGTCACTTACTGCGCAATATGCTATGTTTAAAATACGCACCAAAACACAATAAACATTAATGGAAGGAAAATGGCGGCTAAAAAGCATTCTAATTCCAGTTCTAATTTTGATTAAAGAACAATAATAGGAATGATAACTGCTGCATTTATTGGACCAATAATCGTAAAAACAACGCGAATCACATTCAAATGGCGGAACAAAATTGTCATTGATGAAGTGATTTCGTAATAATTTTACTGCTTCCCCCTTAAAATAGATTTATACTTTATCAGATATTTTGATCGCCACGAACAATGCATTTATTCAAATGTAAGACGTTAATACTATAATATAAAACAAGCAAACAGGTATGTGCATTAGACACTTTTAGAAAAGAACTGATGTTCCGAAGAAGTCATGAATGTTAAATCAAAATTAAAAGGAAAAGAAGTAACCACACACACACACACACACACTAAATTCAAATAATATCCCCAAAACAACTAGATGACCCATAGAGTACAATTGAATCAAAATCGCTAAAAACAATTTTGAAGTATAAAGACGAAATCAAATTTCGCAAGTCAATGAAAATCTTTTGAGTCAACGAAGGTGACAGGAGAAACTTAACGTGCGAGCGCGAAAAAGAAAAAAATGCGCTCACACTCATATGACCTCTCTGACGTTGCCCGCCATTTGATTTATCTATTATCTACGATATTTTGGCCATCGGAAAAACAAACGGATCTCGATATGTGATGTCACAAGTTTATTCGCCTGAAGAGAGTCAACTTTAGGCTCGAAACACGCGCAGCGGCACAAATACCAATATGGACACTTAATTTATCAGACAAAAAGCAAGTAATATAAATACTGATAATAATAATAGCAGCAAATCTACACTTTAAACAAAACGTTCACGGCTTCTTGCACTTTTTATTTTATACCAATTTCTCTCGTTGGAACAACGCCTATTTATGTTTTTAATATATATATATATATATTTATGGATCTCGATATATAAAATCACAAGTTTATTTGCCTAAAGAGTGTCAACTTTACACTCGAAACACGTGTAGCAACACAAATGTGTGTGTGTGTGTGTGTGTGTGTGTGTGTGTGTGTGTGTTTATGGTATGGATACTTATATAAAATGTAGGGGTATGTATAGGAAACTAATGTATGTCTCAAGCATATTTTTCTTTAATCATTTCACCCGAAGCAAGGCATTCCACTGCCACTGTTGCGCAGGGGGTTACATAGGGGAAAGTGATAAGAAAAAGTGGTTAGTTATGGGAAATGTCGGAAGGAGGGTGATAGACGGGTGAGGATACCGAGGATGGGGGTGGGGTAGATGGGAAGATATTTTGAGAGAATGGATGCAAGTTAGTGTGATAAGAGATGTCTGTTGACCTTACATTTAAATTCCTGGAGATTGTAGCTGTCGGGGAAGCAAGTATATGGAAAGGAATTCCACAGGCGGGAAGTGCGAGAAAAGAAGCTATTAGAGTAGAAATTGCAGTTACATTTCATCGGTTTCACTGTAAAAGGGTGGTATCTAGTTGCTAATCTAGTATCTCGTGCATATTCATATCTAGAGGCCACCAGTGATCTAAGTTCATCGGAGTAGAAGCCGTGAACGTATTTATAGAATAGGCACAGGGAAGCCACATCACGCCGGTGAGAGTGACTGCAACCGGGCTGCCAAGTTGGTATCAATCACATTACACATTCTCCGTTGGATTTTATCAAGAACCTCGAGGTGAATAGCAGGGGCACCCGACCAGATGTGGCAATAGTATTCAATACACGAGCGGATGGTAGATTTATATATGTGCACTATGTACTCAGACGAGAAGAACTTCCTGACCCTGCACAGAGAACCGACATTGTTTACATGTCGGTAGCGTTAGCTTGTGTGTGAATGACAAAATGAAATACATTTCCGTTCTCAATATATATATATATATATATATATATATATATATATATATGTGTGTGTGTGTGTGTGTGTGTGTGTGTGTGTGTGTTTAGACAGCAAATGTTCTTTTAAATATATCAGATTAAATAAATTGCAAACACTATGTTTGATTATTCTTTAAAAAATCCGTTCCGCGTATTACAATCAAAAGATGTCAGAAATGAGCTGTAACGTTGACAGAGTTTATTTTCATTCATTTCTTAAGGTACCCAAGTACTTTAAACCGCTTTCTGATTTGAATTGCTGGCACATGTAAAATTGAGGACAGAGTTATCTCAAATGTTTTTTTGAGATTTATTATTTCTTCAGTATTTTTAACTAATATAAGAATATCATCAACATTTTGGATAATTTTCACGTTCTAATGAACGCTAGCAATTTGTCAACCGTTGTAGTTGAAGTAGTAAAAAAAATGTACAGTAATTTTTAGCAACACAGTTTTTGTCTGTGTGTGTATGTGTGTGTGTGTGCGCCCGTTACCTGTAGACTCGGAAACGGCTAAACCGATTTTCTTGAAAATTTACACAGTTGTACTATAAGCATCTGCGAGTGTTCTTAGCTAGATTTTGTGTCGAGGTACCTCCGATAAATATCGTAAATCGATAATCGACAAATCGGGTCATAGAAGGAGTGGTCTGATTTTAATCAAATTTGATACACTCATAGACAAAGACATAAGAAACGATATTCAGAAGTTTCAAGGTTGGCCGTTCTTACAATACTGCAGAAAACTGATTATATATATATATGTATATATATATAGATAGATAGATAAGGGCAAGATGTTTGTGTGTGTGTCTGTTTATTTGCCTGTATGTTTATTTTTTCATTCCCTTTTGTTTGAGTTTTTGTATTGAATTTGGCTCTAAGTAGGTATAATTGTAGTTCTTAGTCTCAGCCATGATACCATTTACTCAGAGGACTTATTTAGCTTTCAAAATTCAGTTTACTACGAAAAAAAACTTATTTGATATCGATAGCAGGAAATCAAAATTTGACTTACATCCATTCATTTTTCTTTCAGTCTACGGTTTCGCTTTAACTGGAAACAACTATTGCTTTTTAGTCTTTCGTGCCAACGTCCAAAGAGTCTGAGCTCCAGAACCATAAATTAGTTTTAAAGCTTTCATTACACCCGAGAAACGCCGGGCTATACTGCTAGTTTGTCTATATTTCTAAGATGAGGTAGTATTTACAGTATTTACATTATTTAGACTATTGTTCTCATCTTTGTTGCCATTTGTACGAAGTTTCAGCCGTTGTACGCCCCGGCCTTCTTCCACTAGGCCATGCGCTCTTAAGGTCACGTGGCCCAGTGGAAGAAGGATAGAGAAGTAGAAGTAGTAGAAATATAGAAGTGGATACAGACTTTGGTTAGTTCCTGAGACCTGACCCAAAGAGTTGTGAACTCAGTACCAGGCTACAGGAGTGGTGAACAAGTAACTTACATTGTTAGAGGGAGATAATTCGTGACTACCAAAAAGGGATGGAAATGATACACCCCAGAGATTGTAATAAAGCGTTCTGTTTGAAATTCCTAGCACCTGAAAAAGACCCGAACCGTATAACGGCCGAAACGTCGTACAAATGGCCACAAAGGTGAGGATAATAATCCGAATAATGTAAATACTCTTAATTTCCTATCCACCACAAATTTACAAACTCTACGTTTCGTGCATTTTACAAATTTAGAGGAAGATAACTCATGACTGCCAGAAGAGGCTTTAGGCAAGGAATGGAGTTCATATACCCCAGTGAATGATTAATAAAGTGTTCGGTTCAAAATTCCTAGCACCTGAAGAAGGCCGGAGCGTATAACGGTCGAAACGTCTAACAAATGGCATCAGAGATGAGGACATTAGTCCGAATAATGTAAATACGGTGACCCATTGATATATGAACAAGAAATAGTCAGTATAAGCAGTACATTAGAACGTAACAATTACCCAGGGTACGTGACAGCAGTTCCGACAAACTGGAGTAAAAGATAGAGCAAAAGGATGACAGCACGCAGTAAAAAGCTTCCCTATGGGAAGAGATTAGTGGAGAAAAGACAAAAAAAACCCCTGTGAACCATACAACATCCGGACGAACTTCAGAATTGGTTTTATCACTTCGCAGATACCTCTTCCGCGAAGAGTCGCCATAGAGGACAACATGATTAAGAAATGTGTGGACGCAATCCCATGCAGCTGTGGTAAGAAATATAACGAAAAAAGAAATAGATCGGCCCCTCAAGACAACACTGCAGAAACAACGCAAATCCGTAAAACGAGGGGAAATAGAAAAATTAAACGTGGCTCACCACATATGGAGAAAAGGGGAGATCACCGCCCCCTATGAGATGAGATTAAAATCATAGAGATATAAAGAGAAGGCACCGCCCCCTATGAGATAGAACTGAAGCAACCAATGAGAGATATGAAGAGAAGAGGAGATCACCGCCCCCTATGAGATGAGATTGAAATCATAGAGATATGAAGAGAAAGGAGATCACCGCCCCCTATGAGATGAGATTGAAATCATAGAGTATGAAGAGAAGGGAATCACCGCCCTATGAGATGGGGTGGGGTGTAGAGATATAAAGAGAAAAGGAGATCCTGCCCTATGAGATGAGACTGAAATAATAATGAGAGATATGAAAGGAGATCACCTTCCCCTATGGGAATATTGAAATGCATAGAATATGAAGAGAAAGGGAGATCACTGCCCTATGAGATAAAATTGAAGTCATGGAGATATATAGAGAGAGATCACCCGCCCCCTATGAGATAAAATTGAAATCATAGAGATATAAAGAGAAAGAGATCACCCCCTATGAGATGAGATTGAAATCATAGAGATATAGAGAAGAGAGATCACCGCCCCTATGAGATGAAGTTAAGAATCATAGAGATATAAAGAGAAAGGGAGATCACTTGCCCCTATGAGATGAGGTTGAAATCATAGAGATATGAAGAAAGGAGATCACTTGCCCCTGAGATAGAACGGAAATAATAATGAGAGATAACCAGAGAAAGAGATCACACTTCCTATGAGATGAGGTCCAAATCATAGAATGAAGAGAAAGGAGATCACTGCCCCTATGAGATGAGACTGAAATATTGAGAATGTGATGAAAGAGATCACCGCCCCCTATGAGATGAGATTGAAATCATAGAGATATGAAGAAAGAAAGGGAATCACTGCCCCTATGAGATAAAATTGAAATCATGGGAATATGAAAGAGAAAAGGGATGCCATATGAGATGGGGTGGGGAATCATAGAATATGAAGAGAAAGAGGAGATCACTTGCCTATGAGATAGAGACTGAAATAATAATGAGAGATATGAAGAAGAGAGATCACCGCCCCCTATGAGATGAGGTTGAAATCCTTAGAATGTGAAGAGGGATCACTTGCCCCTATGAGATGAGACTGAAATAATAATGAGAGATATGAAGAGAAAGAGAGAGATCACCGCCCCCTAGGAGATGAGATTGAAATCGCAGAGATATTAGCGAGAGAAAGGGAGATCACACTTTATGAGATAAAATTAAGAATCATAGAGATATGAGAGAAAGGGGGAGATCACCGCCTATGAGATGAGATTGAAATCATAGAGATATGAAGAGAAAGGAGATCACACCGCCTATGAGATGAGACTGAAATAATAATGAGATATATGAAGAGAAAGAGAGATCACCGCCCCCTATGAGATGAGATTGAAATCATAGAGATATAAAAAGAAAGGGAGATCACTGTCCCCTATGAGATGAGACTGAAATAATAAACAGAGAACATCATTGAAAAATAAGCAAACTTAAGGAATCAACGTCATTGACAGGTCGCAAAAATCTCCTAAACCAGCTAAGTATAGAAATGAATACCAAATGAAAAACAGTAATACTGTAATAGAGCTAAAGTAAGAGAAAAAGAAAAACAATAATACAACAAAATTGTAATATGAGCTTTGGTAAAATATGTTTACTAAGACCTTAGGTGTATAAGTTAGAAAGGGTTTTATTTCTTTATTTTTTTTTATGTCAATGTAAGATACCTAATAGTAAGAACGCTAGTAAATATGTTGCCGTCATTTTAGTCGGAATATCGATAGAAATATTTGGCCTTCATTTTTGACTGCCCGGGCCCACTCATTTTAGTATAAGAATGCATTTGAAATGATTTTACTATAAGAATGCATTGGAAATGATTTTACTATAAGAATACATCGGAAATGATTTTACTATAAGAATGCATTGGAAATAATTTTAATATAAGAATGCATTGGAAATGATTTTAATATAAGAATGCATCGGAAATGATTTTACTATAAGAATGCATTGGACATGATTTTACTATAAGAATGCATTGGACGTGATTTTATTATAAGAATGCATTGGACATGATTTTACTATAAGAATGCATTGGACATGGTTTTACTATAAGAATGCATTGGAAATGATTTTACCATAAGAATGCATTGGACATGATTTTACTTTAAGAATGCATTGGAAATGATTTTAATATAAGAATGCATCGGAAATGATTTTTATTATAAGAACGCATTGGTGGATTTTACTATTAGAATGCATTGAAATGATTTTAATATAAGAATGCATCGGAAATGGTTACTATAAGAATGCATTGGAAATGGTTTTACTATAAAGGAATGCATTGGATATGGTTTTACTATAAGAATGCATTGGAAATGATTTTACTATAAGAATACATTGGAAATGATTTTACTATAAAATGCATTGAAATGATTTTACTATAAGAATGCATTGGAAATGATTTTACTATAAGAATGCATTGGAAATGATTTTAATATAAGAATGCATCGGAAATGATTTTACTATAAGAATGCATCGGAAATGATTTTGCTATAAGAATACATTGGAAATGATTTTACTATAAGAATGCATCGGAAATGATTTTACTATAAGAATGGATTGAAATGATTTTACTATAAAAGAATACATTGGAAATGATTTTACTATAAAGATACATTGGAAATGATTTTACTATAAGAATGCATTGGAAATGATTTTATATAAGAATGCATCGAAATGATTTTATTATAAGAACGCATTGAACATGATTTTACTATTAGAATGCATTGGAAGTGATTTTAATATAAGAATGCATCGGAAATGATTTTACTATAAGAATGCATTGGATATGGTTTTACTATAAGAATGCATTGGAAATGATTTTACTATAAGAATACATTGGAAATGATTTTACTATAAGAATGCATTGGAAATGATTTTACTATAAGAATGCATTGGGTAGTTTTTTACTATAAGAATGCATTGAAATGATTTTAATATAGAATGCATTGGACATGATTTTACTTTAAGAATGCATTGAAATGATTTTAATATAAGAATGCATCGGAAATGATTTTATTATAAGAACACATTGAACATGATTTTACTATTAGAATGCATTGGAAATGATTTTAATATAAGAATGCATCGGAAATGATTTTACTATAAGAATGCATTGGATATGGTTTTACTATAAGAATGCATTGGAAATGATTTTACTATAAGAATACATTGGAAATGATTTTACTATAAGAATGCATTGGAAATGATTTTACTATAAGAATGCATTGGAAATGATTTTACTATAAGAATGCATTGGAAATGATTTTAATATAAGAATGCATCGGAAATGATTTTACTATAAGAATGCATCGGAAATGATTTACTATCAGAATACATTGGAAATGATTTTACTTTAAGAATGCATCGGAAATGATTTTACTATAAGAATGCATTGGATATGGTTTTACTATAAGAATGCATCGGAAATGATTTTACTATAAGAATGGACGGAAATGATTTTACTATAAGAATACATTGGAAATGATTTTACTATAAGAATGCATTGGAAATGATTTTAATATAGAAGTGCATTGGAAATGATTTTACTATAAGAATGCATCGGAAATGATTTTATTATAAGAACGCATTGAACATGATTTTACTATTAGAATGCATTGGAAATGATTTTAATATAAGAATGCATCGGAAATGATTTTACTATAAGAATGCATTGGAAATGATTTTACTATAAGAATACATTGGAAATGATTTTACTATAAGAATGCATTGGAAATGATTTTACTATAAGAATGCATTGGAAATGATTTTACTATAAGAATGCATTGGAAATGATTTTACTATAAGAATGCATTGGATATGGTTTTACTATAGAATGCATCGGAAATGATTTTACTATAAGAATGGATTGGAAATGATTTTACTATAAGAATACATTGGAAATGATTTTACTATAAGAATGCATTGGAAATGATTTTACTATAAGAATGCATTGGAAATGATTTTACTATAAGAATGCATCGGAAATGATTTTATTATAAGAACGCATTGAACATGATTTTACTATTAGAATGCATTGGAAATGATTTTAATATAAGAATGCATCGGAAATGATTTTACTATAAGAATGCATTGGATATGGTTTTACTATAAGAATGCATTGGAAATGATTTTACTATAAGAATACATTGGAAATGATTTTACTATAAGAATGCATTGGAAATGATTTTACTATAAGAATGCATTGGAAATGATTTTACTATAAGAATGCATTGGAAATGATTTTAATATAAGAATGCATCGGAAATGATTTTACTATAAGAATGCATCGGAAATGATTTTACTATCAGAATACATTGGAATTGATTTTACTTTAAGAATGCATCGGAAATGATTTTACAGAATGCATTGGATATGGTTTTACTATAAGAATGCATCGGAAATGATTTTACTATAGATAGTTGAAATGATTTTACTATAAGAATACATTGGAAATGATTTTACTATAAGAATGCATTGGAAATGATTTTAATATAAGAATGCATTAGAAATGATTTTACTATAAGAATGCATCGGAAATGATTTTATTATAAGAACATTGAACATGATTTTACTATTAGAATGCATTGGAAATGATTTTAATATAAGAATGCATCGGAAATGATTTTACTATAAGAATGCATTGAAATGATTTTACTATAAGAACACATTGGAAATGATTTTACTATAAGAATGCATTGGAAATGATTTTATTATAAGAATGCATTGGAAATGATTTTACTATAAGAATGCATTGGAAATGATTTTTACTATAAGAATGCATTGGATATGGTTTTACTATAAGAATGCCATCGGAAATGATTTTACTATAAGAATGGATTGGAAATGATTTTACTATAAGAATACATTGAAATGATTTTACTATAAGAATGCATTGGAAATGATTTTACTATAAGAATGCATTGGAAATGATTTTACTATAAGAATGCATTGGAAATGATTTTAATATAAGAATGCATTGGACATGATTTTACTTTAAGAATGCATTGGAAATTGATTTTAATATAAGAATGCATCGGAAATGATTTTATTATAAGAACGCATTGAACATGATTTTACTATTAGAATGCATTGGAAATGATTTTAATATAAGAATGCATCGGAAATGATTTACTATAAGAATGCATTGGATATGGTTTTACTATAAGAATGCATTGGAAATGATTTTACTATAAGAATACATTGGAAATGATTTTACTATAAGAATGCATTGGAAATGATTTTACTATAAGAATGCATTGGAAATGATTTTACTATAAGAATGCATTGGAAATGATTTTAATATAAGAATGCATCGGAAATGATTTTACTATAAAAGTGCATCGGAAATGATTTTACTATAAGAATACATTGGAAATGATTTTTACTATAAGAATGCATCGGAAATGATTTTACTATAAGAATGCATTGGATATGGTTTTACTATAAGAATGCATCGGAAATGATTTTACTATAAGAATACATTGGAAATGATTTTACTATAAGAATGCATCGGAAATGATTTTACTATAAGAATACATTGGAAATGATTTTACTATAAGAATGCATCGGAAATGATTTTACTATAAGAATACATTGGAAATGGTTTTACTATAAGAATGCATTGGAAATGATTTTACTATAAGAATGCATCGGAAATGATTTTACTATAAGAATGCATTGGATATGGTTTTACTATAAGAATGCTTTGGAAATGATTTTACTATAAGAATACATTGGAAATGATTTTACTATAAGAATGCATTGGAAATGATTTTACTATAAGAATGCATCGGAAATGATTTTACTATAAGAATGCATAGGACATGATTTTACTTTAAGAATGCATTGGAAATGATTTTACTATAAGAATGCATTGGAAATGATTTTACTATAAGAATGCATCGGAAATGATTTTAATATAAGAATGCATTGGATATGGTTTTACTATAAGAATGCATTGGAAATGATTTTACTATAAGAATGCATTGGATATGGTTTTACTATAAGAATGCATTGGAAATGATTTTACTATAAGAATGCATTGGAAATGATTTTACTATAAGAATGCATTGGATATGGTTTTACTATAAGAATGCATTGGAAATGATTTTACTATAAGAATGCATCGGAAATGATTTTACTATAAGAATGCATAGGACATGATTTTACTTTAAGAATGCATTGGAAATGATTTTACTATAAGAATGCATTGGAAATGATTTTAATATAAGAATGCATCGGAAATGATTTTACTATAAGAATGCATTGGATATGGTTTTACTATAAGAATGCATTGGAAATGATTTTACTATAAGAATACATTGGAAATGATTTTACTATAAGAATGCATTGGAAATGATTTTACTATAAGAATGCATTGGAAATGATTTTACTATAAGAATGCATTGGAAATGATTTTACTATAAGAATGCATTGGAAATGATTTTAATATAAGAATGCATTGGAAATGATTTTACTATAAGAATGCATCGGAAATGATTTTACTATAAGAATGCATTGGAAATGATTTTACTATAAGAATGCATTGGAAATGATTTTACTATAAGAATGCATTGGACATGATTTTATTATAAGAACGCATTGAACATGATTTTACTATAAGAATGCATTGGAAATGATTTTACTATAAGAATGCATTGGAAATGATTTTACTATAAGAATGCATTGGATATGGTTTTACTATAAGAATGCATTGGAAATGATTTTACTATAAGAATGCATTGGAAATGATTTTATTATAAGAATGCATTGGAAATGATTTCACTATAAGAATGCATTGGATATGGTTTTACTATAAGAATGCATTGGAAATGATTTTACTATAAGAATGCATTGGAAATGATTTTATTATAAGAATGCATTGGAAATGATTTTACTATAAGAATGCATTGGAAATGATTTTACTATAAGAATGCATTGGAAATGATTTTATTATAAGAATGCATTGGAAATGATTTTACTATAAGAATGCATTGGAAATGATTTTACTATAAGAATGCATTGGAAATGATTTTACTATAAGAATGCATTGGAAATGATTTTACTATAAGAATGCATTGGAAATGATTTTACTATAAGAATGCATTGGATATGGTTTTACTATAAGAATGCATTGGAAATGATTTTACTATAAGAATGCATAGGGCATGATTTTACTATCAGAATACATTGGAAATGATTTTACTATAAGAATGCATTGGAAATGATTTTACTATAAGAATGCATTGGAAATGATTTTACTATAAGAATGCATTGGAAATGATTTTACTATAAGAATGCATTGGATATGGTTTTACTATAAGAATGCATTGGAAATGATTTTACTATAAGAATGGATTGGAAATGATTTTACTATAAGAATGCATTGGCAAGGATTTAATATAAGTGTGCATTGGAAATTATTTTATTATAACAATCCATTGGAAATTATTTTACTAGAATAATGCATTGGAAAAGATTTGAAATCCATTGCCCTGTGGATAAAAGCATTGGTTGAATCCAGTGACTTATCCCAAAGAGTCGGGAATTCAATCGCTGGCTACAGCAGAGGTGAACAAAAACTGGAGAGTTCTGTTAAAGGCAGAAAACTGATACTGAGACATCTGGGAGAGGCACATGGGATGAAAAGAATGTATAGAAAGTGCTTTAATCGCTAGACCGTTCACAGGAAAAATTTTGTCCAGCTTCTTACAGCATTTTACCTTCATTGGCGAATCATCCAGTACCACAGTCTGAGATATTTAATAATAAAAGTGATGGAAACGTACGCAAAAGTAAATGAAACGAAATAACATTTTCAAGACTATATATCCACATACACATATAAAAAATAAGAGATTTAAATTTTCAGCGCCTCCTTCTTTTCATGTGCTTGCGCAGTTACATCACCATAAACGTCACTTTAATCCAATAAAGTCCTTTTAAAATATACGTATTGTCTTTATTATTTTACTTCGCAATTGTGATTCTTTTCCTCTTCCATAGCTTTTTAAAAAAGTTGCTTCTGTTTGTGAGTGCCATGTCACGAACACAATTGTCAATCTCTCGTATCGACATGCGCAGTGGCAACCATGTCGTCTGGTTTCCTTCAAAAAGGATAAAGGCGTCGCCATTACGGTTATGTTATTCCGGGGTGACATGATGTTCTGAAAAGAAAGTTATAAAAGAAATTGCCATGAGAAAAAGTGTTTGACGTGCAGGTCGTTGTTATTTGTAATGTAATTGTTATCATTATTATTATTATTATTATTATTATTATTATTGTTGTTGTTGTTGTTGTTGTTGCTGTTTTTTGTGGTGTATATTTATTTTGCTTTAATTTTTTTTAAATGAGTTAAACACAGGCAAGGCAGTAAAGCTACTAAGACAGAAGGCGTAACTTGGTGTGGAAGAATTATAAAACTGAAACATGACTATAGAGCGAGAATAAAAGAATAGTATTTAAATTATTTACATTACTAGCAGTATAGCCTGGCGTTGCTCGGGTGTAATGAAAGCTTTAAAACTAATCCATGTACCTGGAGCTCTGACTCAGCCTAAAGAATATTTGAAATAATAAAATAACTGCGAAAATTTACCAATCGCACCTAGTATATATATATATATATATATATATATATATATATATATATATATATATATACTAGCAGTATAGCCCGGCCTTGCTCGGCTGTAATGAAAGCTTTAAAACTAAGAGCTGGAGCTCAGACTCTGGACGTTGGCACGAAAGACTAAAAAGCAATAGTTGTTTCCAGTTAAAGCGAAACCGTAGACTGAAAGAAAAATGAATGGATGTCAGTCAAATTTTGATTTTCTGGTATCGATATCAAATAAGTTTTTTTCGTCACAAACTGAATTTTGAAGGATAAATAAGTCCTCTGAGTAAATGGTGTCATGGCTGAAACTAAGAACTACAGTTATACCTACTTAGAGCCAAACTTGAAGCAAAAACTAAAATAAAAGGGCTAAAAAACTGATTTTGATCAGACCCGGTGGAATATCGGTGTATTAATTTCCAATATCGGAGTCAAATAAGTCATCCAAGGATAAAACTGCAACCTTGAAATTCTGAATATCGTTTCTTATGTCTTTGTCTATGAGTGTATCAAATTTGATTAAAATAGGACCATTCCTTCTATAACCCGATTTTTTCGATTATCGATATTTATCGGGGGCACCTCGACACAAAACCTAGCTAAGAACACTCGCAGACACTTATAGTACAACTGCGTAAATTTTCAAGAAAATCGGTTTTGCCGTTTCGGAGTCTATAGGTAACGGACACACACACACACACACACACACACACACACACACACACACACACACACACACACAAATTTCCATTTATAAATAAGTTTAGATTAGATTAAGATTGTTGTTCTCATCGTTGTTATCATATTTACGACATTTCCACCTTTATACACTCCGACCTTCTTCAGGTGACTCGTATTTCATCTAAGATGTCCCAAATTTCATCAAGTCGGTATTCTGCGTATACCAATTGTTAGCTGCTTAAGAATCTGTGTGTCACCCTCTGAGTTGTTTTTTGTGTAGATAACTGACCTATTAGAAGGAATGTCGCCACCGTATGTCCGAAATTCTGCCCAGTTTGTGGAAGTAATCAGAGAGGTTCTCATCCATTTTAACAAAATGACGAGCCTGGACGTGGTAAGTTTATTCAACAAAATAGTGTTAAACTGATAAGGCCTCCACAGACGAGGTCCTATCAGTAGTCAGAAAAGACTAGCTTCGGGCTCATCCCTAGGAAAACGTACCAGGATACATATAGACAACCAGATGGAGATGCTGGCTTTCTGTGCACAAACAACATACTTCGGAATGGGATCGGACATATTTCAGCAGGATAAAGACTTAGCAATGTCTTGGTATTATCACCAGCAATGGTTAATCTATATATGGAATACTTTGAAGAGATGACATTAGAATCCACATTTCTAATGCCTACTCTATGGCTGAGATACGTCGGTGACAACTTCATACTCTGGCTGTACCAGAAAAAGGTTCAGCTTCTACTGTATCATGTGAATTCAATAAGAACATCGATACTGTTTACATGTGCGTTGGCATTTCATCTAAAATGTGCGTCTGTGGTGCAGTGGGTATCGGCTTGGAACGAGAAGTCGGGGAGCCGAGTTCAAATTCCAGTTGAACTCCTTGCATTCACCTACGCGCAAATACCCTTTCTCTTCCCTCCAATTATGGGTCAAATAACAGGACAGATTGGGTTCTATAGTCTTGGCTGACTACCAGTCTACTGCAGAAAGTAATCCCAACCAACTGTGAGATAATCTTCTGCCCAGTCAGTCATGTCTCTTTCGAGACATGATCACCCAAGCGTGTATCACGTATGGCACTTAACTGACTGACTGAATATAATAGTTGGAAACATAATTAAGACTACTGCTGGACATAAAGTAGGGGATCAGTTCTATATTGATATGAAGTAATAAACTGATCCCCCACTAATTATTACTTAATAATATAATACATCTTGTTCTCCTTAAGCAATGAGTCAAATAACAGAACAGATTGGGTTCTATAGCCTTGGTCGGCAACCAGTCTACCGCAGAAAGCAATGGCAACCTACTGCGGGATAATCTTCTGCCCAGTCAGTCATGTCTCTTTCGAGACAAGATCGCCCAAGCGTGTATCACGTATGGCACTTAACTGACTGACTGTTCACAAATGAAAAAGAAAAGGACAAAAATCTACCATTCCTTGAGATACTAATATCTCGATCAGAGCATGGTTTCAGGACATCCGTATATCACAAGCCAATATTCACCGGACTATACTTCAACTTCAATTCCCACCATCCATACAGTGTAAAAAAAAAAAAAAAAAAAATTATCCGTTGCCTAAATCGGTGACCCAGAGATATATGAACAAGAAATGTTCCCTATAAGCCAGTGGTTCTCAAACTATTTTAGGATATATTGCATGACGGTTTCTTTGTAATATTTATTTCGATGGCTCACCAACCCTTTTATATTAACCACAGTTAACATATAGGCTACTGAAAGAAAACATTTTTGCCAAACAAATATTTATTCAAAAAATAACAACTCAAAAAATATTTATTCAAAAAATGGCAACCAATTTCTATCAAAACGAAAACATTTTTCGAAAGTCAACTATTCATTGCGAAAATGGCAACCTTAAACATCAAAATTACATTCAATGGGATAGGTTCATTTGCTTTGCCTCAACCAGTTCTTCTAGATTTGGCTTTGTTTTGACGAGTGCAACTCTCATGTTTTTTGTTGCTTCTAATCTGTTTTGGGATTTTGTTTTAATCTTGGAAACGCTGTCTCACACTCATAGGTGGCTGCAAATGGAATCAGCACATTTAACGTTAGCTTTGCAACATCGGAACAGGACTGTGCCATTTTAATCCAAAAATCGCTACAGGACACTTCATGGAAAATATGTTTTGCACCCCAATATTAATCAAATCAATGAACTGTTCTTGAATCAAGTTGTCCTCTGAAGGCAGATCATTAATGGAGAGTACAAAAGGGTTGTGGATAAATCGACGATATTTTTCAAAATTTTGTCGGTCAGGAAAATAATGAGAAATTTCTTCACGAAGCATTGATACAGGTCTATTTAATCACGTGATGCTGTTATACTTTGGAATCACTGTTACACCTGTAATCAAAGCAATTCTAATATAATCAGGCAACTCACCTCACCTTCACTCAAAGCAACTCGAATAAAATCACTCAAATTGTAGAACACGAATATTTTCTTCTTCTTCATATAGATTAGCGTACCTTTGCAACGGATTTTCCCCTTATTACATAACTAAAACATAAGCAAGGGCCAAAATAGAACTAAGGGAAGTAACTCAAGAAATAAAAAATAATGGATACAAAAGAAAAAACGAGGTAAATAAGGGAGAGTTGGAGATGAAAAGATATAACCTCCCTTTCAAACAGCATTTATGACTTGGTAACAATTTTAAATAGCCAATAATTTCAACTGAGTGGCCTCTTCGCGGTCCCCTCGAAGCCCCTTAGCGGTCACCTAGGGGACCGCGGACCCCAGTTTGAGAACTTCTGCATTAGAGTAAAGTTATGAAGGATTCATCTCATGGCCGAATTATTTTGCAAACCTACGTCATCACACATTTACCTACAGCGTTGTTCTGATCATACTTCAGTCAATCAGTCAGTTAAGTGCCATACGTGATACATGATTTGGGCGATCCTGTCTCAAAAGAGACATGACTCACTGGGCAGAAGATTATCATGTAGTACGTTGCCATTGCTTTCTGTGGTAGACTGGTTGCCGACCAAGGCTACAGAACCCAATCTGTCCTGTTATTTAATCCATAACTGGAGGGAAGAGACGGATTAATACCTTTCCCAAGGGTATTTGCGCGTAAGTGAATGCAATAAATATCAACTGAAATTCGAACTCGGCTTCCTGATTTCTCATTCCGAGCCGATATCCACTGCACCACGACGCACATCCCCTTTATTACATAGCTAAAACATAAGCAAGGGCCAAAACAGAAGTAAGGAAGTTAACTCAAGAAATAAAAATAATGAATAAAAAATGTAAAAGAATAAGGGAGAGTTGGAGATAAAAAGATATAATCTCCCTTTACAACAACATTTATGACTTGGTAACAATCTCAAATAGCCAATAATTTCAACTGAGTAGCCTCCTCGCGGTCCCCTCGAAACCCCTTTGAGAACCACTGGTATAAGCAGTACCCTACAACAAAACAACTACCTTAGACACATGACAACAGCTCCGACAAACTGGGATAGGAGTGTGCAAGAGGATAACGATACGCAGAATGCAGCCTCAGTCTGCCTAAAAATACAAAAGGTCTGTGCTCCATATAACATAAAGACGACCTTCAAATTTAGATCAGCACTTCGCAGACACCTCTTTTGAATAAGAGCTGCTATAGAAAAGAACATGATTAAGGTCTGTGTGCACGCCATGCCATGCAGCCGTGTTAAGAAATATAACGGTGAAACCGGCTACTCCCTTAAGAAATAAGAAAGAACACCTCAAGACCGTAACATGGGGTGAAATAGAAAAAAATCAGTGGTAGCTAGGCATATACTGAGGGAACTGGGATATCACCATGGGATGACATTGAAATAATGGAGAACATCCCTGGATAACAAGAAAACCTAAGGAATCAGCGCATTTGCTGAGCCACACCTTTTTCTTTAATCGTTTCACTCCGAGCAAGGTGGTATCGCCACTGATGCGCAAGGGGGCTACATAAGAGTAAAAGTTTAGATAGTAGGAGAGTAAAGAGAAAGACGAACCAGTTACAGTGGGTGTTAGACAAAGGGCAAGAGAAGGATGGGAATACAGGTGTGAAGACAATTGCAATGATAGAGGGAAAGGAAAAGAACCAGATATAGAGTGTGATGTAGAAAGAACTGGAGTCAAGTGGATAAGAGATGGGAATTGACATTGCATTTAAATTCCTCCCAGTTGCAAAGGCAGAGAAAAAGGAAAAGAACAAGATAGAACACGATATACAGGGTGATGTAGAAAGAACTGTAGTCAAGTGGATAAGAGATGGGAATTGATATTGCGTCTAAATTTCTCCCAGTTGCAAAGGCAGAGAGAAAGGAAAAGAACAAGATAGAACACGATATACAGGGTGATGTAGAAAGAACTGGAGTGAAGTGGATAAGAGATGGATATTGACATTGCATTTAAATTCCTGACAGTTGCAAAGGCAGAGAGAAAGGAAAGAACAAGATAGAACAAGATATACAGGGCGATGTAGAAAGAACTGGAGTCAAGTGGACAAGAGATGGGTATTGACATTGCATTTAAATTCCTCCCAGTTGCAAAGGCAGAGAGAAAGGAAAAGAACAAGATAGAACACGATATACAGGGTGATGTAGAAAGAACTGGAGTCAAGTGGACAAGAGATGGATATTGACATTGCATTTAAATTCCTGACAGTTGCAAAGGCAGAGAGAAAGGAAAGAACAAGATAGAACAAGATATACAGGGCGATGTAGAAAGAACTGGAGTCAAGTGGACAAGAGATGGGTTTTGACATTGCATTTAAATTCCTGACAGTTGCAAAGACAGAGAAAAAGGAAAAGAACAAGATAGAACAAGATATACAGGGCGATGTAGAAAGAACTGGAGTCAAGTGGATAAGAGATGGGAATTGATATTGCGTTTAACTTCCTGGAGGTTGTAGACGTCAGGAAATGAAGTATATGGAAGGGAGATCCACAGGCGGGAAGTGCGAGAAGCCTAAGTCAGCCAAGCAGAGAAATGAATAAAAAATGGGAATCAGTAATCCGAAGTGCTAGAGAAAAACAGCAAAATTGTAATATGAGCTGTGTTAAAAACGTTTTCTGAGATATAAGGTTTATAAGTCCCCAAAATTTGTACACAGATCTCCTGAAGGACAAATAATGCAGTGGATAACAGCGTTGGTTGGTCCAGTGATTTGAGCCCAAAATTTCTGAGTTTTATATAAAAACTTAGTAAACAAAATAATTAGAGAGTTGAGTTAAATGAGATAACTGATGCTGTGGCATCTTGAAGAGGCATGACTCATGGAACCAGAACAATCTACAACGTTGACTGAAATAAAGGATTCAGTTCGAAATCTTAATCACCTGAAGAAGGTCGGAGTGTACAACGGCCGAAACGTAGTCAATATGGCAGCAAAGCTGAGGACAACAGTCCAAACAATGTAAATCGTGTAAATAATTACAATTCCTCATCTCAGAAATATAGACAGATATTGAAGGTGAATATGGCAACAAAGATGAGGACAACAATCCGAACAATGTAAATAGTTTAAATAATTACAATACCTCATCTCAGATATATAGACAGATATTGAAGGTGAATATGGCAACAAAGATGAGGACAACAATCCGAACAATGTAAATAGTGTAAATAATTACAATGCCTCATCTCAGAAATATAGACAGATATTGAAGGTGAATATGGCAACAAAGATGAGGACAACAATCCAAACAATGTAAATATTGTAAATAATTACAATGCTTCATCACAGAAATATAGACAGATATTGAAGGTGAATATGGCAACAAAGATGAGGACAACAATCCAAACAATGTAAATATTGTAAATAATTACAATGCTTCATCACAGAAATATAGACAGATATTGAAGGTGAATATGGCAACAAAGATGAGGACAACAATCCGAACAATGTAAATAGTGTAAATAATTACAATGCCTCATCTCAGAAATATAGACAGATATTGAAGGTGAATATGGCAACAAAGATGAGGACAACAATCCAAACAATGTAAATATTGTAAATAATTACAATGCTTCATCACAGAAATATAGACAGATATTGAAGGTGAATATGGCAACAAAGATGAGGACAACAATCCGAACAATGTAAATAGGGTAAATAATTACAATGCCTCATCTCAGAAATATAGACAGATATTGAAGGTGAATATGGCAACAAAGATGAGGACAACAATCCAAACAATGTAAATATTGTAAATAATTACAATGCTTCATCACAGAAATATAGACAGATATTGAAGGTGAATATGGCAACAAAGATGAGGACAACAATCCGAACAATGTAAATAGTTTAAATAATTACAATACCTCATCACAGATATATAGACAGATATTGAAGGTGAATATGGCAACAAAGATGAGGACAACAATCCGAACAATGTAAATAGTGTAAATAATTACAATGCCTCATCTCAGAAATATAGACAGATATTGAAGGTGAATATGGCAACAAAGATGAGGACAACAATCCGAACAATGTAAATAGTTTAAATAATTACAATACCTCATCTCAGATATATAGACAGATATTGAAGGTGAATATGGCAACAAAGATGAGGACAACAATCCAAACAATGTAAATATTGTAAATAATTACAATGCCTCATCACAGAAATATAGACAGATATTGAAGGTAAATATGGCAACAAAGATGAGGACAACAATCCGAACAATGTAAATAGTGTAAATAATTACAATACCTCATCTCAGATATATAGACAGATATTGAAGGTGAATATGGCAACAAAGATGAGGACAACAATCCAAACAATGTAAATATTGTAAATAATTACAATGCCTCATCTCAGAAATATAGACAGATATTGAAGGTGAATATGGCAACAAAGATGAGGACAACAATCCAAACAATGTAAATATTGTAAATAATTACAATGCCTCATCACAGAAATATAGACAGATATTGAAGGTGAATATGGCAACAAAGATGAGGACAACAATCCGAACAATGTAAATAGTGTAAATAATTACAATACCTCATCTCAGAAATATAGACAGATATTGAAGGTGAATATGGCAACAAAGATGAGGACAACAGTCCAAATAATGTAAATAGTGTAAATAATTACAATACCTCATCTCAGAAATATAGACAGATATTGAAGGTGAATATGGCAACAAAGATGAGGACAACAATCCGAACAATGTAAATAGTTTAAATAATTACAATACCTCATCTCACATATATAGACAGATATTGAAGGTGAATATGGCAACAAAGATGAGGACAACAATCCAAACAATGTAAATATTGTAAATAATTACAATGCCTCATCTGAGAAATATAGACAGATATTGAAGGTGAATATGGCAACAAAGATGAGGACAACAATCCGAACAATGTAAATAGTTTAAATAATTACAATACCTCATCTCAGATATATAGACAGATATTGAAGGTGAATATGGCCACAAAGATGAGGACAACAATCCAAACAATGTAAATAGTTTAAATAATTAAAATGCCTCATCTCAGAAATATAGACAGATATTGAAGGTGAATATGGCAACAAAGATGAGGACAACAATCCGAACAATGTAAATAGTTTAAATACTTACAATACCTCATCTCACATATATAGACAGATATTGAAGGTGAATATGGCAACAAAGATGAGGACAACAATCCGAGCAATGTAACTAGTGTAAATAATTACAATGCCTCATCTCAGAAATATAGACAGATATTGAAGGTGAATATGGCAACAAAGATGAGGACAACACTCCGAACAATGTAAATAGTTTAAATACTTACAATACCTCATCACAGATATATAGACAGATATTGAAGGTGAATATGGCAACAAAGATGAGGACAACAATCCGAACAATGTAAATAGTGTAAATAATTACAATGCCTCATCTCAGAAATATAGACAGATATTGAAGGTGAATATGGCAACAAAGATGAGGACAACACTCCGAACAATGTAAACAGTTTAAATACTTACAATACCTCATCACAGATATATAGACAGATATTGAAGGTGAATATGGCAACAAAGATGAGGTCAACAATCCGAACAATGTAAATAGTTTAAATAATTACAATGCCTCATCACAGAAATATAGACAGATATTGAAGGTGAATATGGCAACAAAGATGAGGACAACAATCCGAACAATGTAAATAGTGTAAATAATTACAATGCCTCATCTCAGAAATATAGACAGATATTGAAGGTGAATATCGCAACAAAGATGAGGACAACAATCCGAACAATGTAAATAGTGTAAATAATTACAATACTTCATCACAGATATATAGACAGATATTGAAGGTGAATATGGCAACAAAGATGAGGTCAACAATCCGAACAATGTAAATAGTTTAAATAATTACAATAACTTATCACAGAAATATAGACAGATATTGAAGGTGAATATGTCAACAAATATAAGGACAACAATCCCAACAATATAAATATTGTAAATAATTACAATGCCTCATCTTAGATATATAGACAGATATTGAAGGTGAATATGGCAACAAAGATGAGGACAACAGTCCAAATAATGTAAATAGTGTAAATAATTACAATACCTCATCTCAGAAATATAGACAGATATTGAAGGTGAATATGGCAACAAAGATGAGGACAACAGTCCAAATAATGTAAATACTGTAAATAATTACAATACCTCATCTCAGAAATATTAACAGATATTGAAGGTGAATATGGCAACAAAGATGAGGACAACAATCCGAACAATGTAAATAGTTTAAATTATTACAATACCTCATCTCAGAAATATAGACAGATATTGAAGGTAAATATGGCAACAAAGATGAGGACAACAATCCGAACAATTTAAATAGTTTAAATAATTACAATGCCTCATCTCAGAAATATAGACAGATATTGAAGGTGAATATGGCAACAAAGATGAGCTCAACAATCCGAACAATGTAAATAGTTTAAATAATTACAATACCTCATCACAGATATATAGACAGATATTGAAGGTGAATATGGCAACAAAGATGAGGACAACACTCCGAACAATGTAAATAGTTTAAATACTTACAATACCTCATCACAGATATATAGACAGATATTGAAGGTGAATATGGCAACAAAGATGAGGACAACAATCCGAACAATGTAAATAGTGTAAATAATTACAATGCCTCATCTCAGAAATATAGACAGATATTGAAGGTGAATATGGCAACAAAGATGAGGACAACACTCCGAACAATGTAAACAGTTTAAATACTTACAATACCTCATCACAGATATATAGACAGATATTGAAGGTGAATATGGCAACAAAGATGAGGTCAACAATCCGAACAATGTAAATAGTTTAAATAATTACAATGCCTCATCACAGAAATATAGACAGATATTGAAGGTGAATATGGCAACAAAGATGAGGACAACAATCCGAACAATGTAAATAGTGTAAATAATTACAATACCTCATCTCAGAAATATAGACAGATATTGAAGGTGAATATGGCAACAAAGATGAGGACAACAATCCGAACAATGTAAATAGTGTAAATAATTACAATACCTCATCACAGATATATAGACAGATATTGAAGGTGAATATGGCAACAAAGATGAGGTCAACAATCCGAACAATGTAAATAGTTTAAATAATTACAATAACTTATCACAGAAATATAGACAGATATTGTAGGTGAATATGGCAACAAATATGAGGACAACAATCCCAACAATATAAATATTGTAAATAATTACAATGCCTCATCTTAGATATATAGACAGATATTGAAGGTGAATATGGCAACAAAGATGAGGACAACAGTCCAAATAATGTAAATAGTGTAAATAATTACAATACCTCATCTCAGAAATATAGACAGATATTGAAGGTGAATATGGCAACAAAGATGAGGACAACAGTCCAAATAATGTAAATACTGTAAATAATTACAATACCTCATCTCAGAAATATTAACAGATATTGAAGGTGAATATGGCAACAAAGATGAGGACAACAATCCGAACAATGTAAATAGTTTAAATAATTACAATACCTCATCTCAGAAATATAGACAGATATAGAAGGTGAATATGGTAACAAAGATGAGGACAACAATCCCAACAATGTAAATAGTGTAAATAATTACAATACCTCATCTCAGAAATATAGACAGATATTGAAGGTGAATATGGCAACAAAGATGAGGATAACAATCCGAACAATGTAAATAGTGTAAATAATTACAATACCTCATCTCAGAAATATAGACAGATATTGAAGGTGAATATGGCAACAAAGATGAGGACAACAGTCCAAATAATGTAAATAGTGTAAATAATTACAATACCTCATCTCAGAAATATAGACAGATATTGAAGGTGAATATGGCAACAAAGATGAGGACAACAATCCGAACAATGTAAATAGTATAAATAATTACAATACCTCATCTCAGAAATATAGACAGATATTGAAGGTAAATATGGCAACAAAGATGAGGACAACAATCCGAACAATGTAAATAGTGTAAATAATTACAATACCTCATCTCAGAAATATAGACAGATATTGAAGGTAAATATGGCAACAAAGATGAGGACAACAATCCGAACAATGTAAATAGTGTAAATAATTACAATACCTCATCTCAGAAATATAGACAGATATTGAAGGTGAATATGGCAACAAAGATGAGGACAACAATCCAAACAATGTAAATAGTGCAAATAATTACAATACTCCTCATCTCAGAAATATAGACAGATATTGAAGGTGAATATGGCAAGAAGATGAGACAAATAATCCGAACAATGTAAATAGTTTAAATAATTACAATACCTCATCTCAGATATATAGACAGATATTGAAGGTGAATATGGCAACAAAGATGGAGACAACAATCCGAACAATGTAAATAGTGTAAATAATTACAATGCGTAATCTCAGGAAAATAGACAAAAAGAAGAGTAATCAGAAGGACAGTAGATAGTGATTCTGTCACGGGTTCATCTACTCTGCTCAAATGTAAATTGATGAGACCTTAACGCCAGTCTAGTACTGCGCTTAAATTCATAAAATCTAGGTTACGAAGATATTTTTTAAAAACCAAGTTGATATAATGTTTGCTTTTTGGTGTTATATTGGATTGACAGTTGCATAGTAAATATTGTACAGCATTGTCATGTAAAGTGGTATCTTCTTCTTTTTCTGTAACTGATACCGTGACATCCGGGAGTGTCATGACTCGTGGAACTAGAACAATCTAAACCGGTGAACGAAATAAAAGGTTCAGTTAGAAATTTCTATCAGCTGAAGAATATCGGAGTGTACAATGGCCGAAATGTAGTTAATATGGCAGCAAAAATGAGGACAACAAGGCGTTGGCGATTATTGCTTCTAAAAATTTCATGTTTATTATAGCTCTTAAGAAATGTTGTCTTCTTGTTTCTCTCTTAAACCTTGTTCCGTTATCAATATGTAAGTAACACGTTGATTTCCCCTGTTCCTCTAGCAGTCAATCAACCAACTGTCTCTTCCTGATGTTATGTACAAGTGTCCCTTTTGTTTACATTTTCTATAAAACTTCATTGTTGTTCATATATTCGGTCCATTCTCATCATCTTCCTGTAGAACAAAGTTTCCGTTGCTTCAAGTATTTTCATACCAGTTGCTGTAAGCTTGGGTGTGCTGGTAGAATTGTTAATCAGTGAGCAGAGTCCCAAGTCCAGTTGGGCTCGTTACATTCACTTACTCACAAATACCCTTGGGGAAGTTATGTGCGTCGTGGTGCAGTGTATATCGGGTGCTGGTTTTGAATTCCATTTTAATTCCTTGCATTCACTTACGCACAAATACCCTTGGGAAAGGTATTAATCCGTCTCTTCCCTCCAGTTATGGGTTAAATAATAAGACGGTTTGGGGTTGCCTTGGCTGGCAACGAGTCTACCACAGAAAGTAATGGCAACCTACTGTGGAATAATCTTCTGCCCAGTCAGTCATGTCTTTTTCGAGACATGATCGCTCAAGCGTGTATCACGTATGGCACTTAACTGACTGACTGAATATAAAACTTGTAGACATGATTAAGGCTTCTAGTGGGAATAAAGTGGGGGATCGGTTTTCTATTGTAATGAAGGAATAAACTGATCCCCCACTAATTACTACTTAATAGTATAATAGATCCCCCCTGTAGCTATGAGTCAAATAATAGGACAGATTAAGTTCTATAGCCTTGGTTGGCAACTAGTCTACTGCAGTAAGCAATGGCAACCTACTGTGGGATAATCTTCAGTCCAGTCAGTCATGTCTTTTTCTCTCATGTATGACACTTAACTGACTGACTGACGAATCCACATCTTCTCAACCAGATTTGGGTTTATTAGTAAGACATGTATCACAAAGCCAGTTATTATCTCAAAAAAAGATGGAGCACAAAATATTTAGATTTCGGTATCAAATTACGGATAGAGGCTGATATACCGCTAAACGAAAACACTGCTCTGCACTGACGAGCGTTTTTCTCTGGTGCTATGTAAATTTAAGCGTATTACTAGATTGGCATCTAGGTCCCACCCTTTTACCGCTGAAAGGTCATACTCGTTTAAAAAACCAACAGCCATCATTTATATACTACCGTACCAAATCATCATGGGACAGCATTCGTAAAGGTAGTATCATCATACCATGACTGCATGAGAATGTTAAAGCCTACATCCTTGTGCAAATTAATGGTAACTACGTCGATATTACACCGATCCCACCTCTCTTATTGCCGTGAGAGTTGGACTCCGCGGTAGAGACTGATTTTTCCCATCTAAAATGTGGAGGACAATTTACACCACTTCCGGCCAAAATCGAACTCCTGTGTCAGATTTCAGGTCGATCAATTCTAATCTATATATATATATATATATATATATATATATATATATATATATATAAAAGGCAATCTGTGAGTCTGTGTATGACTGTTCCCTATGCACGCTTACATTTTTTAAGCTACGCCGTTCAAACTTTCTAAGGACACATATCTACAGGGAAGCCAGGTCGACACATACTTTCTGAGTTTAAGTTCAGCAATTTTCCCTTTCGCACTTTTTGGCCAATGGAGCCGATTGTTTACATTTGCCCCGTAAAACATCTAAGATCTAAGATGGCTGCTAAATTACGTCATAGAAATCAAATCACACGTGTCAAACACGACTAAAATGTTATTTATTTTTAAAAAATGAGCCTTTATATTTAGTTTTTATTCTGATGTTTTAAAAATTCATTTGGTCAATAAAAAAATGTGAATATCTTTCCCCGTAATTTTGAAACAAAAGAAATATTTATAAAAAAAAAAAAGTGGTTTTTCAAACAAAAACAAATTATGTAAAAAATGTGCCAATGGTTAATTTAATTATTTAAGTCTTTTTTTTTAATATTTCATACTTCAGAAAATAAAATTTAAATAAAGCTTTTTTTTCGCTAAATATTTCATGCAGGAAATCAACTGTCTGTAATTCGTGTGGCATTAATGTAACTTTTTCTTCTAAAATTAAATATCTACATTTTTAAATATTCTTCGAAAATTTATGAACTGAAAGCGTAATAGTTTTTATATTTCTAATTTTAGTAAAACAAAATAAATAATTTTTCATTTTTATGTTAAACTCATTTAGCCAACAAAAAATGTAAATATTTTCCCCCGTAATTTTGAAACAAAATCAAACACAATGCTGTTTACAATGTCACACAAAACATCAAATCACGTTTACGCAAAACAAAAGAAAATAGATTTTTTAATGGAATTTTTTAACAACTTTTAAACAATATTTTTTTATATAATTATTTTTTTTATATAACCTATATAGTCCTACTACTGAAATGTTCTGAGTTGCACGGGCAACGCCGGGCTATGATGCCAGTTGTATATATAATGGGAAATCTTCAATGACCATTGTTGTATTCATAAGCAAATCTCTACCATATAAATAGCAGTTGATACAGCTGGTTGCTTAACTAATCCTAACTTTGGTTGAGATTGGCGATTTTCTACGCGCAGAATAGATATGGCACAAGGCCAAAAGTATGGAGTACCCAGTGAGGATCAAACTCACTACTCAATTGTAATGATTCTAGCGAGGCAAGCTTGCTAACTATTACACAACGTCGGGCGCCAAACTTTGGTTGAGACTGGTATGCTCAAGAGTCAGGGGGATTTTCCCCTATCCCCCTCGGGAAGAGGGATGCGTTTATTGGCCTCACCTGAGGTGTCTGCAGAAGAGAAAGAGCCTAGGGCTTGGGAAATTCTTTTCGGTGCGGCTGATAGACCCATTTTAAATTTGTGACCGTGTGTCACTTTCGGTTGCAACGAATCCTGGTTATTGGTATGCCCAAGCTGCAGGATGCTTTCTCTATAGGCAGTACCTCTCAGGAGGCACTAGGTTTATTTCCCGGCGCCTGAGGCGTCCTCAAAAAGGGAAGGTCCGAAGAGACTAGGGAATTTTTCTGTGGTGTGGCCGATAGGCCCACTTTAAAAGTCAACCTTGTGACACATCCGGTTGCGTCGTTGGTGAACTGACAGATTCCACTAATCCTGACCTTAAAAAACGAAACTACGAAATAAATAATATAGTTTACAGCAACCATTATCATAATTTATGCGCAATATCTCTTCAGGGCGACAAGGATAATTGCTCTCCACAACGTCCCTTGATACTTGGTTCTTTACCTTTCTCATAGCCTTGCTTTTATCTGTTCACACAATCCCATTGGCTACATTGTTCGCTGTTTACCCTCTACCAGTAATTAGTAACTAGTCCTCCGAGGCCCTGGCAACCAACGTACCCCTTCCCAGTGTCACTTAACAGGTGAAGAGGCTCATCCCTTGTTTCCTGTTTAGGATGCGGTTTCCGGTTTTCTCTTTTCCAATCTTTTCACTCTTTTCCTTTATTATTTTTTTTTTCAATTGGAGTAGATAGACTAAACTATCGTCCGGTTCACACTCCACCCACATCTATTGAACAGGTGAAGAGGCTCATCCCTTGTTTCCTGTTTAGGATGCGGTTTCCTGTTTTCTCTTTTCCAATCTTTTCACTCTTTTCCTTTATTATTTTTTTTTTCAATTGGAGTAGATAGACTAAACTATCGTCCGGTTCACACTCCACCCACATCTATTGAACAGGTGAAGAGGCTCATCCCTTGTTTCCTGTTTAGGATGCGGTTTCCGGTTTTCTCTTTTCCAATCTTTTCAATCTTTTCCTTTATTATTTTTTTTTTTCAATTGGAGTAGATAGACTAAACTATCGTCCGGTTCACACTCCACCCACATCTATTGAACAGGTGAAGTGGCTCATCCCTTGTTTCCTGTTTAGGATGTGGTTTCCGGCTTTCTCTTTTCCATTCTTTTTACCCTTACGTAGCCCCCTGCGCATCAGTGGCGTTACCGCCTTGCTTGGGGTGATATGATTAAAAAAAAACAAAAAAAAAAAACTTCTCGGCCCAACCTTCTTTTTACTTTACATAAAAGATCTGTCTAATAATATACCTCGATCAGTTGTGAAAACCTGTGCTGATGATAAAACGATATATTACTCAGTTAAGTTCCATACGTGATACACGCTTGGGCGATCATGTCTCGAAAGTGACATGATTGACTGAGCAGAAGATTATCACGCAGTAGGTTGCCATTACTTTCTGCAGTATAATGGTTGCCAGCCAAGGCTACAGAACCCAATTTGTCCTGTTATTTAACCCATAACTGGAAGGAGGAGACGGATTAATACCTTTCCCAAGGAATTCTAAGGAATTCAACGGAAATTCGAACTTTGCTCCTCAATTTCTCGTTCCGAACCGATATCCATTGCACCACAACCCACATCCTAACGATAGATTAGTCAGTCAGTTATTTGCTACTAGCAGTATAGCCCGGCGTTGCTCGGCTGTAATGAAAGCTTTAAAACTAATCCATGGTCCTGGAGCTCAGACTCTTTGGACGTTGGCACGAAAGACTAAAAAGCAATAGTTGTTTCCAGTTAAAGCGAAACCGTAGACTGAAAGAAAAATGAATGGATGTAAGTCAAATTTTGATTTCCTGCTATCGATATCAAATAAATTTTTTTCGTCGTAAACTGAATTTTGAAGGTTAAATAAGTCCTCTGCGTAAATGATATCATGGCTAAGACTAAGAACTACAATTATACCTACTTAGAGCCAAACCCGAAGCAAAAACTAAAAGGGATGAAAAAAATACAGATATACAGGCAGATAAACAGACACACACACAATCTTGCCTTTTATATATATATATATATATATATATATATATATATATATATATATATATATATTATGGATTTTCTGCACTATTGTAAGAAGTGCAACCTTGAAACTTCTGAATATCGTTTTTTATGTCTTTGTCCTTGTGTGTATTAAATTTTATTAAAATCGGACCACTCCTTCTCCAACCCGACGTTTTCGATTATCGATTTTCGATATTTATCGGGGGTACCTCGACACAAAACCTAGCTAAGAACACCCGCAGATGCTTATAGTACAACTGTGTAAATTTTCAAGAAAATCGGTTCAGCCATTTCGGTGTCTATAGGTAACGGACACACACACACACACACACACACACACACACACACACACACAGACAAAGTTCCATTTATAAATAAATTTAGATGCGTGATACACGCTTGGGCGATCATGTCTCTTTCGATCCATGACTGACTAGACAGAAGTTTTCTCGCAGTTAGTTGCTATTTCTTTCTGTGGCAGACTGCATGCCAACCAAAGGTATAGAACCCAATCAATCCTGCTAACCAACCCATAGCTGGAGGGGAAAGAGATGGTTCAATAACTTTCCCAAAGTTATTTGCACGTAAATGAAAGCAACGAAATCAACTGGAATTCGAACTCGGCTCTCTGATATATGAGTCTACCGAGAAAAACTCGTGATGACCAGAGATTGGCAGCTAATCTCTCATCCGATATCAGTTGTGGGGAAACTAGTTGGTTACATTCAATGTCTCGAAACCCAAACTAGTTTCATCCCAGCATCGGAGATTAGATCCCCAGCTACCACCAGTGAGGATTAATTTGTTCCCCGAAAATTGTCCCTTAAATTCAATCTACATGGAATTCGTACATAAAATCCATAGCAAAAGATGCGAAAAATAGGGTCAGCTCTCTGAACCGCTGCAGTAAATACCCGACTCTTCCTGATATCCTCTATTTTTACAATAGAGCCAGATCAAGCCTAAAATGGAGTACTGCTGTCATATTTGAGAAGAAGCTACTCAGACCTCACCCTGATAGAGTCCAAAAGCATCTGAGTCCGCGTAGTTGACAAATTATTTTCCATCTACCAAGCTATCTTTCACGGGCGGGACGTCGCAAGCCTCTCAATGCTAAGACCTGCCATGTCACCCATATTGTAGTAAACCACCCACATTTTCACAGTGTTCCATCGGTGAGACGGAAGTTCTGTTTAAGCAGATTCTTCCCAAGAACCCCTGATCTGTGGAGCTGACTCCCAAGAGGATGTTTTTTTTTCAGATCACTATAATCTTTATTTTTTCAAATTTAGAGGTAATCGTTATTTTCCTCTACTCTTTGTATAAACGGCCTCTTTCTGTAACCCCCTACCTTGAGAGGCTTCTGGACATTGTACAGTTTGAACATCATATGTAACCTGTAATATATATATATATAGTAAATAGCTAACCTAAAGAGCCAACGAACGTACCACGGTTTCACCTAACGGATCTTCAGGGAAAGTTTACTAAAGAGGCTCTACTTGCGTATTGAGAGCTTTTTGTTTTAGGTTACTCGTCTCGGTTTTTTTCTTTGGGCTACGTACTTTGACTGATGTTCAAGTGCTTAGATTGTTCTTTTTTATTACCATTTTTCCTTCTGCGTATGTACTCGGAGGGTTTTTCGAAACGAGTATAGCGAAAAGTTTATATATATATATATATATATATATATATATATATGAGGCTCCGTGACGAGCGACTATTGAATCTTAAATTCAGTCTACATGAAATTTGTACATAAAACCCATAGCGAAAGATGCAGAAAATAGAGTCGGCTCTCTGAACTGCTGCAGTAAGTACCTGACTCTTTCTAATATCCTCTATTTTACAAGATCCAGATTGGGCCTAAGAAGGAGAATTCCTCTCACATTCGGACAGATGCGGCTCAGACCTCACATTCCATTTATTGCCCAGTTTTCACTTTCCAGTTCCGGTAGTCTAAAAGCGTGTCGTCGTCCCTGCGGGTAGCTAATTATTTCTCAATTTACAATCGCTTCCCCACAGATGAAACCACGCAAACCTCTCGCTGCTCTGTCGTTATTTCCATAGAAAGTACTCAGATGAACTCCATTTTTCTGTTCCACCGGCTCGAACCTTGACGGCCAAGACCCGACATACCACGCACAGTGTAGCGAACAACCCACATTCCCTCCCTATTACATTAGCGAGACGTAAGTTCCACTCAAACAGATTATTGCTGCAAACCACTGCTTTATAAAACCGACTCCCGAGAGGATGTTTTCTTGATCACTACGATCTTATACTTAAAATGTATATAAATTGATATACAGGGTGTCATAAAAATGTCAGTCAGTTAAGTGCCATACGTGATACACGCTTGGGCGATCATGTCCCGAAAGAGACACGACTGACTGGGCAGAAGATTATCCCGGTGTAGGTTTCCATTACTTTCTGCGGTAGACTGGTGGCCGACCAAGGCTATAGAACCCAATCTGTCCTGTTATTTGACTCATTGCTTAAGGGGGAAAAGATGTATTATATTATTAAGTAATAATTAGTGGGAGATCAGTTTATTACTTCATATCAATATAGAACTGATCCCCTACTTTATGTCCAGTAGTAGTCTTAATTATGTTTCCAACAATTATATTCAGTCAGTCAGTTAAGTGCCATACATGATACACGCTTTGGGCGATCATGTCTCGAAAGAGACACGACTGACTGGGCAGAAGATTATCCCGCAGTAGGCTTCCATTACTTTCTGCGGTAGACTGGTTGCCTGTCAAAACTATAGAACCCAATCTGTCATGTTGTTTGACTCATAGCTAGAGGGGAAAGTAATGTATTATATTATTAAGTAGAAATTTGTGTAGGATCAGTTTAATACTTCATGACAATAGAAAACTGATCTCCCACTTTATGCCCAGTAGAAGCCTTAATCAGGTCTCGAACTGTTATATTCAGTCAGTTAAGAGCCATACGTGATACGCGCTCTCGAAAGAGACATGACTGACTGGGCAGAAGATTATCCCGCAGTAGATTGCCATTACTTTCTGCGATAGACTGGTTGCCAGCCAAGGCTATAGACCTCAAACCGTCTTATTAACTGGAGGTGGGAGACGGATTAATACCTTTCCGAAGGGTATTTGTGCGTACGTGAATGTAAGGAATTAAACTGGAATTCGAAACCGGCACCTGATTGGTCGTTCTGAGTCAATATCCACTGAACCTAATTTTTCATGTTATTTAACTCATAGAGGAGAAAGAAATATTCAACTGTGAAAGATATATTCATTAGTTTAAACCCTTGTTAGAAAGTTTTAATAGTGAGATCCAATAAAACAAATGTCTTCAAACAATGTATTCAATCCCCCGCAGACAAAGAATTCACTGCAGTAATATTTTTTTTAAGAAGTCTAAGGTTTCTAAGATTAATGGACTATTTCTGGTATTATATCAATCGCATTTTGCTCAATATCTTTATAAAAAATAATGTGTTTAATATAACAGTGAAATGGAAATATCTCTCGGAAAAAAAAAATAACAACAGAACGACAAAGATAGCGACGACAAAGCATGTTTCAAGATAAAGTTGAAGTAAGATGACCAGTTAACAGAAAAAGGTATCTAGGTGCCTCACAAAAAAAGCTTGAACAAATAAGTCTGCACTCTAAGAAATATAGAAGTAAAGGAATTGGTTAATCAAACGGTGCTTGGAAAATGATTTTGTGTAAATGCAAATATATATTTTATTTGCAATGATTATTAAAACGGCTAAGGGCAGTAATCACTCATGAATTTACAAGCTTAAGCTGATTTACTTCCTTTCTTACTACTATGGGACAAGAAACATAAATAAATAGACGGGAAATGTTATGAATAAATACACATTGATAATTATGATATGGCTTGGATTTATATTATATGTGGGTTTTTTTTTTCATATTATATGTGTTTTTTATTATATTTGAACTACAGGGAAAACGATATCTATTTGGAAAAGATGTTAGAATGATCCTGCATTTATACTGGAAGCAAACCGACTGCATACAAAAAAGAAATAAATTGAGTAGCTATAAATAAAAGGAAAGGGTGTGAGACAAGGATGCCTCTCGTCCACAGATTTATTCTGCCTTTAAAATACCAGCATCCTATGGGAACTGGATACACTATCAGGAATTGCAAAGTGACCATAATGTCTCTTTTACAACTTAAAAAATATATTGAAAAGGGAATTGATGAGGCATCTTAATCAGATTTGTTCTATGAACTCATTAGTTATCATTTGTGTATTTTAGGTACCCTGTTGATGAAAGAGGCACTTTTACATGAACCTCAAAAGAATTGTTATTGCTTAAGAAAAGGCACAATTTTTGTCATGGTTTACTGAGACAAAATCGGATACGCAGAGTCAGCGAGAGGACAGAACAAAGTAAGGAAGAGGTGCACCGTCACGACCGCCAATTCGTGAATGACACAAGAAATTTATGGAGACAGGGACATTGTTGGATAAATGGAGGGGTGGACGACCAATAGCATTTGAGCAAAACCTCGTTTGTGTACCGCCATTGTGTGCTTCTTGCAACTAATAAACGAGAGGCGAATTAAATTAGTTTAAAAAACACTTACTATGTACATATGTTCTTGTTATACTAATACTCTGTTTTGAACCTGCCATCTGTGTTCCATGTTTTACTTCCGGCACAAACCAGTCACTACTTTTGCCACAACTCCACAACAGAGATCTTAATCTGATTTGTTATATGGACTCATTAGTTATCAAAGGTTTATTCAAATTTCACTTGTGTATTTCAGGTATCCTGTTGATGAAAGAGGTACAGTTAAATGAATCCCTAAAGAATGGCTACGCCTTAAAAAAAAACAAAAAACCCGATGTTTGTCATTGATTATTGAAACAAGTTTGGATACGCAGATTGGGCGAGTGTACAGAACTAAGTATAGAAGAGATTCACCGTCAGGTCATCTAATTCCTGAATGACACAAGAAATTTATAGAGAAATGGACATTGTTGGGTAAAAGGAGAGGTGGACAACCGAAAACATCTGAGGCAAACATTGATCGTATAAGAAATCAAGAAATGTCTCCATGTGTTTTGTGCAACTAATGGTTCCCATATATGGGTGAATAAATTTAGGTACCGCTCCTCCATTTTCGATACCTAAGTTTTAAATTGAATTTTAGAAATAAAAACTTTTTTCTGAAACTTTAATTTTAGTTTATTTGAAAGCTAAACGATTAATATTTGTTTATATTTCTGAGATTAGGTATTATTTAGAGTATTTACATTATTCGGACTATTTTCTTCATGTTTGTTGCCATTTGTACGACGTTTCGACATTTGTACGTTCCGTCCTTCTTCAGATGCAAGAAATTTCGAACCGAATCCTTTATTACAATCACTGGGGTATATCATCCTTATTCCCTGCGTAAAGCTCGATTGGAAGTCACGGGTTATCTCCCTCTAACCCAAATGGATACAGACGTTGGTTAGTTCGTGTGACTTGACCTAAAGCGTTGTAAGTTCAATACTAGGCTACAGCAGTGGCGAACAAGTAACTTGCAGTAATTTTCCTATCCATCCTTTCCTTCCTTTCTTTTTTCCTTCCTTCCTTTAAAAGAATTCT
Organism: Ascarosepion bandense; assembly: GCA_037127315.1. NCBI lineage: Eukaryota > Metazoa > Mollusca > Cephalopoda > Sepiida > Sepiidae > Ascarosepion > Ascarosepion bandense. The sequence goes on from JBBBDQ010001202.1 coordinate 1,428,257, forward strand.
GGTAAAATATCTTTTACATGTCTTACCCTATTTCCACGTAATTTCGTTGGGAAAATTGGTTTTATTAGTTAAACGCAGGACTCATTAGAGAATGTAAATCATCTATTATTGTTTTGAAACATTTTGCCTTTATTTCCGAACATCTACTCCCAATAATAAAATAAAAATGTAATATAACTATGATATTATTTAACTGATAAACTTTTAATTGCTGAATAAATAATGTACATTAAGGACATTATAGTCTGAAGAAAAACAATTTGGCTAATAAAGAAATTTTAAAAGAATCTTTTTTAATTTTTTAAAATTATAATTTATAAAGCTCCAAAAATATTTTACAATGCTTCAAAATTTTTTGAGGCTATTTTAAAAACTTATTAAGCGAAGATTATACTTACTAATCGAAAAATCAAAAAGTTATTTAAAATCGTTGTGCCTTCCTATTTTTTAAATAATTTTTAATTTTTATTTTTTGTGTATATTTGAAGTCTTTTTTTGTATGGTAATTTCTATGTGTAAATTAAAGGTCATATGTTTCAGAGTTTCTTCCTTTACAGGGAAAAAAATTGTACAAATATGTCACTTGTGATCGCCATACACTTGTCTTATGTTGCATCTGTCAACACATATAGTGGAAATGTAAGAAAGTTGACCTCTGTGTTTAAGAAATAGTTGTATTTCATGCTATAAATAAGTAATACTTGTGTAAATCAGATTAATTTAACATTAAATTTGCTGATTTTCCAAAAATCATATGTCACTGATGTATATTTTATTGTTGCAAGATTTTTAAAACCGAGATTTAAATTTTGTTTACAAATGTGTGGATCGCTTAAAATGGCTGAAAAATTGAAAGATTAAAAAAGAAAAATTGAAAAATTTTAGATTTCAATCAATATAATTTCTGCTTAAAATACACCAGAGTGTTTCGCTTACTGGAAATAGTAAATTTAGCTTTTAATTAAAGCAAAAACAAAAGTTTAAAGAAAACTTTTTATTATTTTTAAAAATTCAATTTAAAATATCAAAAATGAATGTAGGTACTTATTTTATTCGTACTATGCTATTTTTCAAATATTTAGTAGAGGTACCTAATATATATAGGGAGAGAGAGAGAGGGAGGGAAGAAAGAAACAGGGAGAGAGAGAGGGGGAATGGAGAAGAAATGAGTGAAACTGAACGAAATGAATAAAAAAAAGAATTCCTTCGCTATATATATATATATATATATATATATATATATACTGGCGTATGATACATCATACGCTAAAAGTCTGGCTCCTTCTACCGAGCGCGTATAGCTTAGAGGTAGAATCGCCGACTGACGCCAGTTCTGGTTTCAATCCTGGGTTAAAAAAGCAATCGGATGTTTAACCGTACTGATGAGCTGTGATACAGCGAAACAGATCTGTCTGCGGATGACTATATATATATATATATATATATATATATATAGAGAGAGAGAGAGAGAGAGAGAGAGAGAGAGCGAGAGATTGGGAAAGAAAGCAAGAAGACCGATCAAAATATGTGTAGTTAAACCAAAAGTTCTTTTTCTGTCTTTTTGGTGAAATAATTCATTTTATTTCTATTTGCCAAGCAAATCCATCACACCTATACTCACCCATTTCTTTCTCTTTGAACAAAAAGCAAACCCGATTTCTGTTCACTCTTCCAATCTCTTAAATTTTCTTGTTTGTTTGTTTGTTTCATTTTGTTTTTATTCCTGCCTTTGGGCATCAACTCCGTATGTCACACTTCCTTTCACTTAGTTTTGTTTTATATCTTATTCAAAGATGGCGTCTCTATAAGTATTCCCTTCTTTGTCTCTTCTTATCGTGTTTTCTCATTGCCGAACGAAAGAAGAGAGAGAGAGAGAGAGAGAGAGAGAGAGAGAGAGAGAGAGAGAGAGAGAGAGAGAGAAAAGAAAACGTGAGTTAGCAAGTGCGCATGCGTAACGCACCTGACGCTTTGGCGCGAAATCCTTTCCGGCGAGATGGAATTATGGAGATGGAATTATATTGCCAGTGCTAATCAAATCTACAGCGCTTTTTATCCGCCTCTCGGATTTTTTTTTCTCTTCTCCCTTATCTCATTCGTTTATTCGTTTGTTTCGGCGAGCTTATTTATTTATTAAGAGAATATACTTTCCAATTTTTCCTGCGTTGTGCCCAATTGCATTGTAACTCTGCTCAATAAAGACTAACTTGATCGAGCAGCGGTGCTGATCAAGCGATTAAAAAGAATACAATTGGAGTAAAAGAAGAAAATGTGAAACGCAAAACAATAAAAATAGTTATTCCAAAATAAAATGAAACCCACCACCAAAAAACAAAAAAAAAAAAAAAAAGAAATCACCAGATAAAATGAAACGCCAAGATAAGAAAACAGGTGCGTATTACTCGGAGTGGGATAAAGTGACAACAACAGAAAACGCAAAGGAAAAGTCTTCATTAATACTAATAGGTGCTTCGAGAAAATGAAATCAAAAGGAAGGAAGGAAGGAAGGAAGGAAGGAAGGAAGGAAGGAAGGAAGGAAGAATAATTAACTGAATGAAGAAAGAAAGTACGTCAGGAAACAAGGAAAAAGTAAAAAAGTAAAGGATATAAAAATGAGTGGAAAAAAGGAAGGAAAAAAAGAAAAGAAGGAAGGAAGGAAGGAAAGGAAAGAAGGAAGAATAAATAAATAAATAAATGAAGAAAGAAAGTATATCAGGAAGAAAGGAAAAAGAAAAAGCAAAAGATATAAAAATGAGTGGAAGGAAGGAAGGAAGGAAAGGAAAGAAGGAAGGATAAATAAATAAATGAAGAAAGAAAGTATATAAGGAAGAAAGGAAAAAGAAAAAGCAAAAGATATAAAAATGAGTGGAAGGAAGGAAGGAAGGAAGGAAGGAAGGAAGGAAGGAAGGAAGGAAAGACGAACGAACAAATGGCAGGAATAACGGAAAAATGCAGAAAGAAAAACAATTTCGATATGTTTCAGTGAATAAAATCGAAGGAGATGGCGATGGAAATAAAAAAAAAGGATGGATGGAGTGAAAAAATAAAATAAAATACAAATAAAAGAAGGAAGGAAGAATGGTAGAGTGGAAGAAAAGACGACAGGGAAAAAGAAATAAAAAGAGACAAAGAGTGGAAAGGAAGGAAGGAAGGAAGGAAGGAAGGAAGGAAGGAAGGAAGGAGGGATGAAAAAGAAGCAATTCATAGATATGCTTTCATAAAATACAAGTGAAGTGAGAAGGAAGTGAGAAAGAAAAATAAACACAAGGAAGGGAGGAAGGAAAAAAGGAAAGAAAGAAGGAAGGGAGGTATAGGAAAAGAAAGGGATAGGGGAAGGAAGGACGATAGGAAGAAAGGTAAAAATAAAACAAATAAGGTTTGGAAGAAAGGTAGGATGGAAAAATAATAAAGAATTTCATGATATGCTTCGAGAGAGTAAAATCTAAGAAAGAGGGGGAAAAGGAGAGGGATGAAAAACGAATATAAAGAAAGAAAGAAAGAAAGAAAGAAAGTGTTGTGGATCTAGGGTTAGATCCAAATAATAACACAACACAAGGTCATCCGGTATAAACGCAATATATTCTACAAGAGAAATATCTACATAGAAGGTTAGTATAACGTCGTAACAATACGGTTAGTTGAATACGAGAGACTGCGAGATAATAACGAGACGTGAGACTTAACAATGCGATAACCTTAGGACTGGATCTCCTGTAATACACTGTAGTCCTCCCCCTGTAGTAGTATGACTACTACTATAAATAGTCTGTGGAAGAGTTCATCTTAAGAATAATAGTGAAGTTGCCCCAACACCCCTATCCTAATTTTCTTTTTACTCGCAATGTCCTTTAATACTTCTTCCTTTTTGGATCAGTTATTAACTGATCTGTTGATTTCCTCTTTCTTTTCGACCTCGTCGGTTGAGGTTCCAACTGGGGCATTTAAATATCAAACGTGTCGTAAATGGTGTCTCACTCCTCTTCCTCCTGAGGCGTGTCGATTTCGTCTTCAGTCAGCCTTTTTTTTTATCTGGTTTATATGATGCTTGTGAGCAAACCTAGTCCGTTAATCATGTAGACCATGTTGCCAACCCGTCTTTTGATGACGTCTGGTTCCCAAAATGACATATTGTTTTTATCATTTTTAAAATTTTCATTTTGACTGAAGGTTCGCTTTGGTGTGATAATTGCTGGTACGTGCTCTTTTTGTTATCGAACACTGACCTCACTTTCCGTGCAATTATTAATTCGGCGGGTGACAGTGTCGATGGTGCTGATTTATTTGGTGTTATTCTATATACCGTAAAAATTGTTGAAGTACTTTTCTCGTTGGCGTGCCGGACGCTTTTTTAGAACCCGCTTTAGGGTGTCTATAAAACGCTCTGCCAGGCCATTTGACCTTGGATGATATTGAGGGGTTTTTAATGGGTTCAACCTGAAATGTCAGGCAGAACTCTTTAAATTCTTCCGAAGTGAATTGTGTCCCGTTATCGGTCACAGTCGACAACGCCGAACCGAGCGAATACCTCATGTAAATGATTTATAGTGTTTCTTGTTGTTGGTCTCTTGCATTGAAACACTTCAGGCCACTTCGAATAACTATCCACAGCTACCAAATAGTATAGTCCATTAATAGGACCAGCGTAGTAAATATGGATTCTTGACCAGGGTCGATCCGTTTTCGGTCAAGGTTTGTGTGTTATTGGTGGTGATTTAGCTGCTAGGGCGCAGCCGTTGCATTTATCCACCATGTTCACAATATCTGTATCCATTTTCGGCCAAAAACCGTAACTCCTCATTAGGCTCTTCATTCGGTTCCTACCAGGATGTCCTGTATGGAGATCTTTTAATATCCTTTTATGTAATGTTTTTGGAACGACTACCTCTTGAAATAATAAAGGTTGAAAGGGAGAATGGCTGAAATGTTGTGGACAATAGTCTATATATGATTAAAATAAGAGTTACTTTAGAATATTACACTAACTTACTGTGCAGATTAAAGAGGGCACTGAAAGAAAAACAGGCAGGGAAGCTGTGGAAAGCTATTCTCTTTTTGCTCACTGGAATGGCAAATGATGATTTCAGGCTCAAGTGCATACACTAATCACCCCTTCTCACCAGATTTTGCTCCAACTATTTTCTTAAAGAGAATTTGAAAAGGAGGAAATGTTTGAATGATTTACAGTAGCAGAGCAGCATTACAATGACCAAAACAGGAGAATGTATTTTTGGAAACTCAGGATACAAATCAAATGTCTTGAACTTTGAGGTGAATATGTAAAATAACATATACATTTCATGTCTCTAAGTAATTCTCTTCCGGTTCACACTCCACCCACGTCTATTGAACAGGTTAAGAGGCTCATCCCTTGTTCCCTGTTTAGGATGTGGTTTCCGGCTTTCTCTTTTTTCAATCTTTTCACTATTACGTAGCCCCCTGCACATCAGTGGCGTTACAGCCTTGCTCGGGGTGATTCGATTAAAAAACAAACAAAAACAAAACCTTATCGCACATGGAGAAGCTTTTTGCAATATGTTGGTCTTTTTCAGCGATTTTCGCTTTCTTCTCTTTTATGAAATCATCCTTTATAGCTTCATTTTTGATTACTTTCAACGATAAGGGCAGCTCGATAATTATGTTACAAAGTGAATTTTCTAATTCGCCTTCTGATCATAATGCAGCAATAACAGAGTCTTCAAGCGGTTCTATCTGTTGAGGAATCAGTCTCGATAGACCGTCCGCATGCCCAATTTTGTTAGAAGGTAAATGTTGCAATTTAAAATTGTAATTCAATAAAATGGTACCCCACCTCAACAGTCGGGTGCTATGTACATGGGTAGACCTTTTTTCGAACCATATATTGTAATTAATGTTTTGTGGTCTGTTTGAAGAGTAAAGAACCTGCTATGGATATATACCTGTGGAATTTTGTAATGGTAAATATGATGCCTAAGTCTTACTTTTTCTATCTGAGAGTAGCTTCTCTCAGCTGGAAGCAATGATCTGCTAGCGTGGGCAATCGGTTTTACAGTTCCGTCTTCCATATTATGTAAGATGCATGCCCCGATCCCGTGCGAGCTCGCGTTGCTGGCTACCAGTATCTCCAATTTTGGATCATAAGGCGTAAGAAATAAATCAGACGTCAATATTTTTTTTAATGTTTTCAAATGCCTGTTGGCATTCGTTTGGCCAAACCCAGACCTTATCCTTTCTTAGTAGTTCATTAATGAGGCGCACGAAGATTGTGTAAATTCAGTATGAAATCTTAGTGGTAGCTGACTAGTCCCAGAAAACTCTGTAGGGATGCAATATTATTTGGTGCCGGCATATTTTTAATCACCGAAGATCTGGTTGGATCAGGCTTTTTACCATCTTTGTTTATTATATGGCCCAATTATTTTATCTCTTCCAAGAAGAAATCGCACTTTTCCTCTTTGAGCTGAAACCCATAATTACGAATTTGTTCGAATACTTTTTTTCATATGTTTAGTGTGCTGCTCAAACGTTTTACTCTTTATCAAAGTGTCGTCTAAGTGTCGTCTAGATAGGCTATAGCGAAATCGAATTCCGCCAACATCGTATCCATAACTTGCTGAAAGATAGCCGGGATTACTTTTACGCCAAATGCTAATCTTTCATATTTCTATAGACCTCTATGCGTATTAATACATAAGAGTTTTGAGCTTTCTTCGTCTACAGGAATCTGTAGATATGCCTCGCTCAGGTCTATTTTGGAGAAATGTCTGTCTCCGTTTAACTTTGTAAATACTTCTTCCGAACCCGGAAGTGGGTAACGGTAGTCCTTTACTGCCTCATTTAAACCTGGCGAAAAATCCGCGCATAAGCGTATTTCCCCAGACTTTTTCTTAACGTAAACGGCAGGTGTTGCCCAATGATTGTATTCCACCTTGGATATGTTTCCTGTTTAGGATGTGGTTTCCGGCTTACTCTTTTCCAATCTTTTTACTCATTTCTATTCTTTTCCTCTTTTTTTTCTCAATTGGAGTAGATAGACTAAACTATCGCCCGGTTTACACTCCACCCACGTCTATTGAATGGGTGAAGAGGCTCATCCCTTGCTTCCTGTTTAGGATGTGGTTCTTTTCACTCTTACGTAGACCCCTGCACATCAGTGGCGTTACCGCCTTGATCGGGGTGATATGACTAAAAAAAAAAAAAAAAAAACTCCCGAGCTGGTTAATCTGTCCAGTTCGCTGTTTATTTTTTCTAGTGAAGCGAAAGGAACATTTCTTTTCTTCCTAAATACTGGTTGAGCATTTTCCTTCAACAGTATTTTCGCCGATTGTTTTTGCACCTGCCTAACCCGTCCAAGAATACTTCGGAGAAGGTCTTTTTTAATTCTGATTTTATGTTTTCGGTTTCCGTAGTCAGGCTTTCGATTTTTTTACAATACGAGCAGATTAGTAAGTCCCAAAGGTTAAAGCTTTGCATCCAGTCAGTCCCGAACAAGTTGTTAGTATTTTTCAATACGTACATTTTTAATTTTTTTGTTATTCCATTGAATGTCAAATTCAAAATCACTTCTCTTTCAAATTTAATTTTCTTATCCTTGACTGATCTCTCCATTTTTTTGTTTTTGTTTTTAATAAGGCAGATTTATTCAGTCGTCTCCATGTTTGGAAACTAATTATCGAAATGTCAGATCCAGAGTCTAACTGCATGTTTATAAGTTTGTTTAGCATTTTGACTTGCAAATACTTTCGAATGTTAGTACCTTCGGCTTCCTCGGTCCTTGTTATTTTCACTGTACTTCTGCTTCTGCAATTAGAGGCTTTATGTCCCTTTTTGTGACAGTTGCGACATGTTTTAAATTTAAAAGGGCAATCCTGATACCAGTGGTATTCACCACATCTATAACAAGGGCTTGGTGGTTTCTTGTCTGTTCTTCCAAAAGAACCAATAGGCGAATGTTCCTCGAATCATTTTTTATGCTTATACACTGCTGGCAATATTCGACTAATTTTTGTAGAGTAAGGTTTTGCTCGTTTTCTAATTTTGTTAAAATTCTCCTTCTCATTTCCCCATCTTTATTTGCAATCAAACCTTGTACAAAAACTAAGCATTTGAAATTATATGCCGTGAGTTCTGCTAGTCTAAACTCATCGCACAGTTTATTCACCACTGATGCGAAAGTGGTGTAGTCTTCATCATCTTTTTTTTCATAAATTTAAACATTTCCATCTCTTATGGAATAGAGATGTCTTCGGTCTAAACAATTTTGTTAATAGATTTATGGCTTCAGCGAATTTTAACACACGAGTTCTCTTTGGAAGTATATAATCCACGAATTTTTTGTGTTCGTGTGTTCCCAGTTTGCGAAAGAGTAATCGTACTTTTTTCTCGTCCGACCAGCTACTGCAAGCGACTTCATAAAAGTCTTGGTATCGTCTATAGCATAGTACAAAAGTTTTTCCTCATCCGGGTCGTAATTGAAGTTTTTCCTCATCCGGGTCGTAATTGAAGTTTTCTATTGAGCTCCATATTGTATTTTGTGTACACGTATTTTTGTTTTCTTCACCCTTTGCAACTATAACTTGTCAGATCAATTCTTGTGTCTTTTGTTGTTGTTCATTGTTTTTCTCGTCAACTTACTCTTGCAATTCCAGCTGTTTTTGTAGAAATTCAAACTACATTTTTGCTGTTGCTCTGGTAGTTCTAGTTGTTTCTTCTCATTGAGTTGTTGCTGCTCCATCAGTGATTTTTGAAATTCGAGCTGTTTTTTCTCATTGCGTTCTTATTGGTTCATCTGGAGTTTCACTAATTCTACGATCATTGCTTTGAAATCTTCCATATTTCTTTACCGGAGGGGGAAAGACTTTTTACAGTTTTTCCTCTTTTTTGAATTTTGTTCGTAAACTTTATGCTTACGGTAGCGGAGGTAAATTTTCTTTCTTTTTTTTTTCACGAGCAATGCCAACCCCAAAAAAAACATAGAATTATTTCTTCAACGAAGAAGAAATTATTTTGCCAATAGAAAATAGTACAAATTAACTTACAGCTTTTCCTCTGGGTATTAATTTTGCTTTTCGTATTTTTTTTCTCCGTGTAAGACTCGTTACAATCGTAGTAGGACTCTTTTTTTTTCCGCCACTGCAGTGATTGGTAATTTCTCTTTCTTGTGTAGAGTATTTTTAGATCCTCTAACGTCGCTGTTTGTGGTCGACAATATGTAGAGTTCTTTTTTAATCCTTTATCGTGACTGCTGTTTTGCATTTTTTTTGGGGTTTTTTTTTTTTCGTTAAGTTCTTTTTTTTTCTCTGTTCGAATTCTCGTTCGCCCCTGTTGTGGATCTGGGGTTGGATCCAAATAATAACACAACGCAAGGTCATCCGGTATAAACTCAGTATATTGTAGAAGAGAAATATGTACATAGAAGGTTAATATAACGTTGTAACAATACTATTAGTTGACTTCGAGAGAATGCGAGATAATAACGAGACTTGAGATTTAGCAATGCGATGACCTCAGGACTAGATCTCCTTTAATACACTGTAGTCCTCTCTCTGTAGTAGTATGACTACTACTATAAATAGCCTGTGGAAGAGTTCATCTTTAGAGTAAAAGGGAAGGTGCCCCAACAGAAAGAAAGAAAGAAAGAAAGGAAAAAGAACAGACTATTTCGATATATGCATCGAGAGAGTAAAAAGAAAGAGAGGCAAAAGGAGAGGGAGGAAGAGAGAATATAAGAAAGAAAGCGAGGAAAGAAGGAAGAAAAGAATGAAAGAGAGAAACAATGACGAAGGGGAGGAAAGAGCAAGAAGGAAGGAAGAATGGAAAAGGAAAATAATTCTGAGATGTACTTCCAGAGAAGAAAAGTGGAAGAGGGTACGAAAGAAAACTGAAAGAGGGAGAAAAAAAAAAGAAATGAAAGAAAGAAAAATTTAATGAAGGAAAGAAAACGAAGAAAGAGAAAAAAAGAAAGAATTAAGGGGGAATATGATTGAGTTAAGACGGAATGTGCGACAGAGATCCGAAGGCGAATTGGCATGGCGAAGGAAGCATTCCAGAAGTTTACTAAGGTATTAAGAAACAGGACAATTTCGCTAGAAACAAAGAAGAGAGTACTTATTTGCTATGTGATGTCAGTTCTTCAATATGGCAGTGAATGCTGGACAATATCATCAAAGATGAAGGAAAAACTTGAAGCAACTGAAATGTGGTTCTACAGAAGCATACTGGATATAAAGTGGGGGATCAGTTCCATATTACAATCAATATATAAACTTACCCCTCAATTTTTGGTCACAGCAGTTTCTATACATTTATATTCCTGAGATCCAAAAGCACAAGGATGCATTCCAGGAGCTGAGAAGTGTATTAAGAAAGAGGACAATTTCGTTAGAAACTAAAAAGAGAGTACTGGATTGCTACGTGTTGTCCGTCCTTCAATATGGAAGTGAATGCTGGACAATATCATCAAAGATAAAAGAAAAACTTGAAGCAACTGAAATGTGGTCCTACAGAAGGATGCTGCGAATATCATGGCTCAAGCATGCGAACAATGATGAGATCCTAGAAATGATGGAAACAAAAAGGAAATTAATACTGAGCATCAGGAAGAAACAGCTGAAGTTCCTGGGACACGCAATGAGGAAGGAGGGCTTGGAGAACCTGATATAACAGGCCAAGTAAAGGGAAAAAGAGACAGGGGAAAGCAACGGATGACATTTTTGAAGGGCCTGATCAGGTGGATGATGGAACGAGAATTGCATTGTGTAACAGGAGAAGGCGTGCTCAGAGCCACCAGGGATAGAGAAACGTATGTTATATATCGCCGTACGACGACAAAACAACAAACACGCATATATAAAAATATAAGGTTATATTTTTATTAGTGACGACGAACCGTGTGGAATAGAGAACGGAAGGGTGAGAGTGCACACAGAATGGGTTGACGGGAGTGTAGTCTTGCCTGTGGTGTTTCTCTGCTTCCACTGGCCGTTCTCTGCTAGCGAATCCGTGTGTCGAGGTCTTTATATAGTCTTCTAGAACCGGGACTTTCCTTCCGGTTTTGCCTCGCCCACGCAACGCCCACGTAATTCCCAGAGACACCTGTTCTGTTTGCCTCCGTAGTCATTTCCGCCGCTGTCGGAAATAAGGTCAAACGACATCCGCTCCGGCCTCGACAGGATGTATTTCACAAACACCCGCCCTGCCGCTCGCCGACCCCTCCACCGACGGGAAACACCATCGCTTGCATCACTTCCTCGGGTGGGGCCAGATTGTTATATTACACTCCTCGCCCTCCCATTTTCCAAAATGTTCACCTAAGAACATTTTAAGCGCAACACCCTCACACCCCCCGACAATTGTACAAAACATGTGCACGCCGAAACAAACAAAACAACAAAATAATATATATATATAGGGGAGCCTACATCGGCAACCCAACAATGTTCGTGTTCATTGTGGAATTTTCATAATGTTCTCCCAGCTCAATGTTTCATTGTTCTTTTTTTTTTTTTTTTTAAGTTTCTGTAACTTTCAATGTTCGTTTCCTTTCTCGACTCTGTCCATACGCGTAGACGCCTCGATGCACGACCATATGATCATAGGCGGTAACCGCGCCCCAGTTTCTAAACTGACATCGAGTAAATGACCTTTGACCAACACCATGCGTGTTTCCGCTCGAGTTTATTGTTACACATGTAACTTCATTTAATTTAATTTAATTTAATTTCAAACATACTATGTTTGAACACAGAAAAAAAGCCATTATCTGCAGTACATATCATTCATAATCTGACCGAGAAATGTTCAATAGAAAACGAAGAAAATTACCCTGATTCCAACGTTAATCCGCATGCAATTTACTTGTGGAGGATTAGAGGTTTCATCTATCTTAATTTAGTCTAAAAAAATGGACCCGTGACTCTTAATTCATTAGTTTGTATCTTCCGCATGTTTTGCTATAAGGAAGGTGACCTAACTATTTCACTTAAACTATCGTTAATCCTCCCACTGCTTTCTTTCCCAATCCTATAGCATATCAGCCAATAAGTCTACAAGACTTTTCAGTTGTTCTTTCTTTTTGTTCCGATCAACTGTGGAATCTGCAGGTCTATCCGTGCTTTTTGCCCCAACAGACGTTTGCCTCATTTGGACATCTTCGCTGCTAGGTGATTCCCTAGAAAAACCCTGATCTACATGAGTAGATCCAGTCGTTTCACACTTTGAGCAATCATCCTCGAACGTGGATGAAACATTATTTATACCACCGATTCTATCATCATTATCAATAGTTGACACGTTTTTATTCGCCATTTTACGTCGCGTCATGATGCGACGCTCCATTAATGGAACATCAGACTCATCGTCTGATTCCACACGTTGGTGTCGATTTTTTGTGCACTGGAAAGTCGGTCTGTTCCGCTCCGGATTCGTCATCCGAATCACTGGATTCTAAAGCAACCTTTGCGAAAGGAAAAGGAGGGAAGTCACATTCCTGTATGTGGGGTTGCTGCCTCTTTAGGTTTCTTGTCTGACACGGGATACATTTACCTACGAAATCATTTATTTCTCTAAGTAAACAAGGCCAGAAATACTTTTGTTTTATTGAGTGGAATGTCTTATCAACCCCCATATGGCCACTGTCATCATGGTATTGAACTAGCACCCTTTTTCTAAGGTGAGATGGTACATACAGCCTGATGAGGGGTTCATCATCAGGTTGAGACAAATAGTACACCACCTCATCCATTACTATATATCTCTTCTGTTCTGCTTTGGTAGCCCTACCATTTCGTAATCTAGTCTTCAGGTCTAAGATGTTTTTGTCTGATTCTTGCTCCCTGATTATGTCTATTCCTTTCAATGTGGGCCGTTCGGGTGCCTCTGATGAATTTCCGACATTTTTATGGGCTGCTAATTCTTCCGGCTCCATTAGGTTGGAGTTTATAACACTAACCAAGTAATTTCTATCATCTATCTCTACTGGAGAAGCAATATGGTCTTCGTTCACATCAACAGCGCGTGATAAGAGATCCGCGCAAACATTATCCTTACCCTTAAGATACTGTATGCTGCAATTGTAGCCAGACATGCTCAGAGCCCAAGTCTGTATCTTCTTATTTTGTATGGGCGAGTTAAGTAAGTGCTCCAGGGGCCTATGATCAGTGTATATTGTGAATGTTGCGCCATGCAGGTAGTGATTCAGTTTTTGAAGAGCATAGTGTATGGCATAAGCCTCTTTCTCTATAGTTGACCACCTCGTTTGTGTGTCACTTAATTTATGGGACAATAAATAAATTGGTTTTTCTACATCCTTCCTATTTTCCTTATCGTACACCACCTGGGATAGGCATGCGCCAATCGATTGATCGGATGTGTCAGTATATAACCTATACGCCTTATTTGGGTTGGGATAGGCTAGTGTTACCATCTCCGCGAGCTTCGTTTTTAGTGTATCGAAAGCGGTTTGGCAAGCATCGTCCCATTGGAATCGTGCATATTTCCTTGTCAAATTGACCAGCGGTTCGGCTATATCAGAGAAATTTCTAATAAAGCGGCGATAGTATGAGGTCATCCCAATAAAAGCTCTTACTTGCCTAACAGTGGTTGGAGTAGAAATTGACTTTATAGCCTTGACTTTATTGAGGTCTGGTTGTATTCCCTCTTCACTTATCTTGAACCCCAGGTATTGGGTCTCTTTCTTAAAGAACTCACACTTAGCTGGCTTCAGTTTAAGGTTGTGCTTACGTAGACTACTCAAGACTGTGTCTATATGTTTTAAATGATCTTCCACCGTATTTGAAAATATCAGAATATCATCTAAATATGCCAGAGCAAAATCTTCCTGTCCCTGTAAAACAACTGACATTAATTCCTGGAAGATGCCGGGTGCGTTTGCAAGTCCAAATGGCATAACATTAAAATGAAACAGACCCTTGTGGCAGGTGAATGCACTTTTTTCTTTGTCATCATCATGAAGCTTAACTTGCCAGTACCCTGATTTTAAATCAAGCTTCGAAAAGTACCTTGCCGAACCAAGTGATGCCAGTATATCATCGATGACAGGAAGAGGTCGAGCATATTTCTTTGTAATCTTATTAAGTGCTCTAAAATCTACACAAAATCTCTTATCTCTACTAAAACTACTGGAAAACCCCACGGGCTATTGGATCTCTCAATTACACCTGCCTGCATCATTTCGTCGATTGCTGAATCCATTGTCTTTCTTTGTTTGAGGGGTGTGCGATATGGGCGTTTTCTTATGGGCTCATGCGTTCCAGTATCGATACGCATCTCCACAGTATCGGTTCTGCCCAGGTTCTTGTCGTCACTAACGAACATGTCCCTATTTCTTTTTAGCAATTCTGGGGTCAGACCTTGAACAAAATCGGCAAAAGTATGCTGTTTCATTTTTTTTTTTTTTTAACTAGACTTATTATAAACTTATGAACAAGAGCAGAACACACACAAGATCGAATCAAAAGTCACCTACCTTTCGTTGATGTCGTCCGGTTGCTTTCTATTTTCGTCTTCTATCTGGCAGTTTTAATTCCGTTGAATTTCAATTGTCGCCGTGGTAACCAAGCTCGTATCTATCTGTTTTGTTGTTGTTGTTGTCTTAAAACAGCAAGTCACTGGGCACCAATTTGCGTATGTTATATATCGCCGTACGACGACAAAACAACAAACACGCATATATAAAAATATAAGGTTATATTTTTATTAGTGACGACGAACCGTGTGGAATAGAGAACGGAAGGGTGAGAGCGCACACAGAATGGGTTGACGGGATTGTAGTCTTGCCTGTGGTGTTTCTCTGCTTCCACTGGCCGTTCTCTGCTAGCGAATCCGTGTGTCGGGGTCTTTATATAGTCTTCTAGAACCGGGACTTTCCTTCCGGTTTTGCCTCGCCCACGCAACGCCCACGTAATTCCCAGAGACACCTGTTCTGTTTGCCTCCGTAGTCATTTCCGCCGCTGTCGGAAATAAGGTCAAACGACATCCGCTCCGGCCTCGACAGGATGTATTTCACAAACACCCGCCCTGCCGCTCGCCGACCCCTCCACCGACGGGAAACACCACCGCTTGCATCACTTCCTCGGGTGGGGCCAGATTGTTATATTACACGTGGAAAGGCATGATCGCCTACGTTCTGAAGGGACAGGGCACATAGAAAAAGAAGAAGGAAGGAAAGAAGGAAGGAAGGAAATAAGGAAAAAAGAAAAGAGATAGGATGAGAGAATGGTAAGAATAAAAAATAAAATAGAAGAAAAATAAAATGAGCAAAAAGAGGGAAACAAGAAAAAGGAAAAGAAAGAAAAAAGAAAAAAGAAAAAGAAAAAAAGAAAAAGAAAATAGAAAGAGTTTGAGAAAAAAAGAAAGAAGATGATTAAGAAAATAGTAAAAAGCGGCAGGAAGGAAAAAAATGTGAGAAAGAAAGAAAAGAAGAAAGGAAAAAACAGGAAGAAAGAAAAGAGGTGAATACGGACAAGTAAACGAATGAAAGAAAGGAAGAAAATAAGAAAGAGCGTAAGGAAAGAAAGAAGAAAGAATGTTAAAGAAGAAAAGAAAAAGAAATTAATGATGGAAGAGAGGAAGAAAGGAAAAGGAAAGAAATAAAGATAAAAAGAGAAAGAAGGATGAATGAAAGGGAGGGAGAAAAAGCAGAAAGCAGGAAATAATAAAGGAAGAAAAAGAGAAAGAAAGAAAGAAAGAAAGAAAGAGAGAGATAAAAGAATAAAAGAATCTAGGAAGGAAAAGAATAAGAGTGAAAGGAAAAATAAAAAAATAAAGATGGAAAGAATGGGGAGAGCAAAACAAAAATAATAAACCGAAGTTTTTTATCAATTTCACCCTAAGCAAAGCGATAAAGCCACTAAGATGCAAAGTGTTGCATTTAATAAAAGAAGATGACTTTAGCGAGGAGAAAGGGTAAAAAAAAACAACCAAAGAACAGATTTTAGAAAGATGGCAGATGGTGTCTGGCATTGCATCGAAGTTCCTGATTGTAGGTGTAAGGAAAACAAGAAATTGGAAGTGATGTCCAAAAGCGAAAAATGTGAGAAAAGTAACTATTAGAATAGATCATGCAGTTTCATCTATTTAGGTCAAAGGTAAGATGGTGAAACCTAATTGCCAATCTAGTAGCCCCCTAAAATTCAGGCAGTCGAGGAACCAGAGAGGAAAGATTATTAACACAATTGACATAAAAATATCTGTAAAAAAGACAGAGAAGTCGGTGAGAATGTGATTGAAGTCGAGATGCTAGCTAAGTACCGATAACATCACAGACTCTTCAGTTGATTTTGTCAATAATCTCGAATTATATATTAGGATCACCAGACTAGATATAACAGCAATATTCAAAGCACGGGCAAATGGTAGACTTATAAATTTACAAGATGAATTCTGACGAGAAAAAAGTCTGACACACCACAGAGAACCAATGTTACAAGCAGTGGCTTCCATATAATCATTCCGCTTAATGTAAATGGAAAACCAAGAAAGCACAAAGATTTGCACTCCTGGAGGTTATCATTAGCCATACTGATGACGGGTAAAAGAAAGTGCAAAGAGTTGCACTCCTGGAGGTTAACATTAGCCATGCTGATGACGGATAAAAAAAATGTAATCTCTGATGATTAAATTAAAGCATTTGTTAGGACCTTGAATAAGTTCCTAACAAATGGCGTCCTTAGAACTGCATGCGTGCAGTTTCAAATGTTAACGCATCGAAAAGGACGTATTAAAAGCAAGATGGAAATGTCATTTCGAGGAAGTTTAAACATCTTTGTTTTTCATAAAAAGAAAGTGTATTTGCGGGGAATTTTACTGCACTACTTTATTCAAAAGAAATCTGCAGCTGAAATACACAGAATTCTTGTTAAGTCTTACGGTGACATAGCTCCGTCGGAAAAAGAGATTGGTTTAGACGCTTCAAAAATAATGATTGTGAGGTTGAAGATAAGGAACGCTCTGACGCACCGAAAAAGTTTGAAGACGAAGAATTGGAGGAATTACCTCATAAAGATGTTCGTTGTGGTGCAGTGGATATCGTCTCATAACTACAAATCGGGGTGCCAAGTTCGAATTCCAGTTGAATTCCTTGCATTCACTTACGCACAAATAACCTTAGGAAAGGTATTAATCCGATTTTGCCCTCCAGGTATGGGTTAAATAATAGGCCAGATTGAGTGCTATAGCATTTACTGGCAACCAGTCTACCGCAGAAAGTAATGGCAACCTACTGCGCGATAATCTTCTGCCGAGTCAGTCATGTCTCTTTCGAGACATGATTGCCCAATCGTGTATCACGTATGGCACTTAACTGACTGACTGAATATAATGGTTGGAGACATGATTAAGGCTTCTACTGGGCATAAAGTGGGGGATCGGTTTTTTATTGTTATGAAGTAATAAATTGATCCCCCACTAATTACTACTTAATAATATAATACATTTCTTCCCCTTCAAGCAACGAGTCAAATAAAAGAACAGATTGGGTTCTATAGCCTTGGCTGGCAACCAGTCTACCGCAGAAAGAAAAGGCGGCGAAATGTAGATGCACTACGGCCATGTATCAACATAGGCGGCAAAGCCGAATATTCATGGTTCGAATCTTCTGCGCTGCATTTGGTGGGATCAGCTGGGTGTAGTTCATTCATCATCATCTCACCCGTTACACATAATGGTGTGTGGGGCAGCAACGTTTTGTTACTGTTTCCGTAACAAACTGTTTTTTATGGGGCAGGGTTGTTAGCCCTGCGCTCAACCCCCAAACCTGGAGGACCGGTAGACCATTCTTGGTTCTTACGTTTACAGCACCTGCTATTCCCAAACGGTCACCCATCTAAGTACTGACCGGGCTCGATGTTGCTTAACTGTAGTTTATTATGTGACATTCAAATATTGCTAGAAGGATGTGTGGCGATATCGGGCTCGATGTTGCTTAACTTCGGTGATCGAACGAGAACCGGTGTGTTCAACACGATATTGCCGTCGACTCTAGTTTATTATGAGCTTCTTAATCAGACCGAAACCATCACGGGAGATCGCTATCGACTATAGTTGATGCGTTTGAACCGAGTATTAAAGAAGAAAAAAACGGCTGCTATACGAGCAGAGACAGGATAAAGTCACTTTGCAACATGACAACGCTAAGCCACTTGTTGCAAACCAGGTGAAAACCTACTTAGAAACACTTAAATTGGAAGTCTTTCTCCAATGCTTCTGATATTGTTATGTCTGATTACCACTTGTTCCGATCAATGGCACATAACCTGGCTGAGCAGCACTTTCATTCTTATGAAGATGCCAAAAAATGGGTCGACTCATGGTTCGCCTCAAAAGACATGTTTTCCCCATGTGAAATTCAAATATTGCTAGAAGGATGGAAAAACGTAGTGGCTAACGATGGGCAATACTTTCAGTGATATGTTTCTTATTTCTGTAAATAAAAATTATTTTTCATGAAAAATCAGCGAAAACTTATTCAACAGTTAAAATTTACAAGCCATTTCTGGCTCCAGTTGACCACTGATTGGCGGCCATTTTCGAGAGTAGTTGCGTGTTTTAATTTGTTGGACCCACCAGACTTAAATAATAATGGTATCAGCATAAATAGCTAGCTTGGAATCTTAGACGAGAAGGTCGTTTATGAAGATAAGAGACAACGTTGGTCAAAGGACAGAGCCATGAGGCTTAATGTTAAACGAGGCTTCATGTTAAACGAGGTTTAATGTTAAACGAGGCTTAATGTTAACCTTAATGTGAAACGACCGAAAAGTGTGTCCGTTCAACAAGACCTTCATTACACGATTTTATAAGGTACGATTGGATTAAGCCAAATATTAATCTTGAGATACCGTATATACTGAGCTTGTGGATAATGCCGGCATGCCAACGTCTATATCCACTCGGTTCAGTTGTTGTTGGCCCAGTGGATATAGACGTTGGTTAGTTCCTGTGACTTAACCCAAAGAGTTGTGTATTCAATACCAAGTTACAAGTAACTTGCAGGGTTAGAGGGAGATAACTCACGACTTCTAATTGTGGCATTGCTACTACGCAAGGAATGAAAATGATAGACCCCAATGATTGTAATAAAGGGTTGCTAGCACCTGAAGAAGGCCGGAGGAATATAGAAATTAAAGAAAGAGAAAAGAAGAAGAACGTAGAAATGAAAGAAGGAGAAAAGGAGAATATTGAAGTAAAAGAAGGAGAAAAGGGAGGAATATAGAAATCATATCACCCCAAGCAAGGCGGTAACGCCACTGATGCGCAGGGGGCTACGTAAGAGTAAGATTGGAAAAGAGAAAACCGGAAACCACATCCTATGATTAAGGCTTCTACCACATCCTAAACAGGGAACAAGGGATAAGCCTCTTAACCTGTTCAATAGACGTGGGTGGAGTGTGAACCGGGCGATACTTGCTCCGTCATTTCTTTATTCAAACTGGACAAGTAGGTTACACGATGTCGCCAGGCATTTCTTCCATATTATGTGTTCCAGAGATTTGAGTTTGCTCATCTAGTAGTTTACTTGCTGTTTTCCACTGCTTCACTTGCCTTTGATGAGTCCTTTTAAAACACTCAAGGAAAAGAGTAGGAAAAATGTGACATGGTAGCATTGAGACTTTGCTATTACTCACTTTTAAGAAAAAAAAAACTGAAACGTATACTTTTTTTAAGTCCACTTAATAAATATTTTTGTGAATAAATATTTTGTCTCTTGTTGACCGTTGTAAATACGTTTTTTTAAAATTTTATAATGAATTATGCTGAATAAATTTCTTTAAAGTTACGCCATTTTCTTATGTCCTCATTTATATATTGCCAGATTACATGGTAAAATTCTAATATGTACATTCTGATGAGTGGAACATACAATCATGGCGTAAATAGGTCATGGCTATGAGACTTTAGTGAGCGACCACCTGCCACATGCGACCGGTTTTTGATGGCAGTAGGAGTGGTCGCATACGATAGAGAAGGAGAGAAGCAGGAAACACAGACATGAAAATAGGAGAAAAGAAGAAAAAATGCATAGAATGAAAAGAAAGAAAAAAGATCTTAGAATTAAAAAAATTAGAAGGTAGACGTGTTACAAACGGAGGGGTAAAGTGTAAGTAAAGTATTTTGCACACGTTAGGCTAGAGAGTATTCTAACTGCTATACTTTTTGGAAATCCTCAAATGTGTATATAAAGAATAATTATTAGTTTGGACAATGGAAGAGTGAAAAATTTACCCATTTAGTTCAATGAGGTTCTCTTTAAGGTTTTAGTCGGTTGGTATCTTTTAGTAGAGATTCTTTCGGCTGGATATACAAATTCTGAATCGGAACGGAGTTGATAATGTCAGCAAATCCTTGTGCAAAATTAATTGAAACAAAACGAATAATGTCTTCCTGGGATCTTTCACTCTTTTCCTAATCACGTATACGTCGTCTCTTGGCGTTGTTTTTCTCTTCCAACAGCATGTTCTTTTACGTTTTGGACTGATGGATCCAGTTTGTTTCTTCGCCTGGATGACACGACTAAACAGATAGATAGATAGATAGATAGATAGATAGATAGATAGATCCATCCTTTTACAATAGATAGATAGATAGATAGATAGATAGATAGATAGATAGATAGATAGATCCTTGTGCAATAGATAGATAGATAGATAGATAGATAGATAGATAGATAGATAGATAGATCCTTGTGCAAGTTCACTGAAACAAAATGAAAATTGTCTTCCTAGGATCTTTCCCACTTTCCCTGACCCCATATACGTCGTCTCTTGACGTTGTTTTTCTCTTCCGACGGCATTTTCTTTTAGGTTTTGGAGTGATGGATCCAGTTTGTTTCTTCGCCTTGACAAAACTGACAGTTGAAAAGCTGACACAAACAATATCCGCGATCTCTCTTTAATGCTTGCAAGTGTGTATGTGGAGCATTACAATTTTCGCACGTTTCTTTGTAGTAACGTCCATAGCAGACAATGGCCGGAGTACAACTAATTAACAGACGATACAAGATAAATTGATAAGATTCTAATGCAATCAATTGTGACAAAATATTTTTCAAGGTCAAATAAATTTCATTAAATAACCGGAAAATAGATTCATATGATTGCACATCACTGCAAATGACCTAATCAAAGAAAAAACATTGATTACACCCTGTCACTCCAGTGTATCTAAAACTGGTGAAAGAAATAAAACTAAAGCAGTTGTTTCAATTTATTTGCGCAAGGGTGTAAAAGTGCATTAAGTAGATAGAAAAAAAACGAAAATGAAGAAGGAGCAAAGAACAGATCAAAGGATTGAAAGAAAGAGCTCGACTACAGCTACTTTCCCACCGACGGGATGTGGCTTCCTTTTGTCTGTTCTATAAATACTTCCAGGGCTTCTGTTCCAACGAGCTTGAGTCACTGGTGCCTCCGCAACAGGTGTTTACTCGTGCAACCAGACTGGCAACTGGGTCTCACTTAGTCACAGTTAGATCAACGAAATGCAGACGACAATTTTACTCCTGCAGCTTCTTTTCCCGCACATCCCGCCTGTGGAACCCGCTTCCTTATTCTTGCTTTCCTGACGGCTACAACCTCCAGGAATTTAAATGCAAGGTCAATTCTCATCTCTTAACTACTTGACCCTACTTCTTTCCACACTGTCCTGTAGATCCTTTCCTTTCTCTCACCTTCGCAACTGTCATCACACCTGTATTCCCATCCTTCTCTTGCTCCTTTCTAACTGGTTCGTCCTTCTCCTCTAATCATTTTACTCTTATGTAGCCCCCTGCACATCAGTGGCGTTACCGCCTTGCTTGGGGTGATATGATTAAATAAATGAATAAATAAATAAATAAATGAGAACATAGAAATTAAAGAACGAGAAAAGAATTAAAACATCGAATTGAAAAAAAAAGGAAAAACTTAGAAGTGAAAGAAAAAGAAAATGAGGAGAACATATACGTGAAAGAAGAAGAAATGAAGAAGAATATAGATGAAAAAGATGGTGAGAGGAAGGAAAGCATAAATGTGAAAAAAGGACAAACGGAGAAACACATAAAAATGAAAGGAGGAGAAAAGGAAAGGAAAAATACGTGAAAGAAAGAGAAAAGGAGAACATAGACGCGGAAGAATGAGAAAAGAAAAAAAAAGAAAATAAAGAAGGAGAGAGAACATTCAAGTGAAAGAAGGAAAAGAAATTGGAAATAATGAAGGAGAAAAGAAAAGAACATAGAAGTGAAAGAGGCTGAAAAATAGAAAAGAAGGAAGGAGATTGCAAATTCTACTCCATCAGCTTCTTTTCTCGCACTTCCCACCCGTGGAATTCCCTACCGTTTACTTGCTTCCCCGAAAGCTACAATTTCCAAGAATTTAAATTCTTTCATGCTCCTTTCTCCGTCCACTCCACTCTCATCAGTATTCTCATTCTTCTCTTACCCACTTCCTGGCACCCCCTATAACCTGTCACTCTTTCTCATAACTTTCCCCCTATGTACCCCCCTACAAAACAGTGGCAGTAAAATGCTTTGCTTGGAGCGATATGATTTTAAAAAAAAGAAGATAGATAGATAGATAGATAGATAGATAGATAGATAGATAGTGATACGTCGGGTAACAGAATTATGTGAAATAATACAAAACAACGTAATAGTATAAAAGTAGGTGTATTGACAGGAAAGAGAAGTATTTACAAGAGGTGAGGATTAGTAGAATACAGAACAAGGTAATTAGTATACAGTATCATCGTAGAGACGTGGTAGATTGACTAGTAGAACACTTCCGGTGCAATGCCGGAAATACCCGACTGACTCGCTCACTCGACTTCCTTATTCGACTTTCTTCCCCGACGTATAATCACTATTTTATATAGTGATCGAATAGTCAATTTCCGTGGAAAGGTGGAGAGGGCCCCAACAGATAGACAGATATATAGATAGATAGATAGCCCGACAGCTATAATCTCCAAGAATTTTAATGTAAAATCAATAGTCATCTCCTATCTCACTAAACTGCATCCTCTTTCTCATGCTCCTTTCTCCCTCCACTCCACTCTCATCAGTATTCTCATTCTTCTATTACCCACTTCCTGATACCCCTATAACCTGTCACTCTTTCTCATAACTTTTCTCCCATGTAACCCCCTGCAAAACAGTGGCAGTAAAATGCCTTGTTTGGGACGATATGATTATAAAAAAAAAACATAAAAGTAAAAGAAGAAGAAAAAGAAAAATCTTAGAAATGAAAGATGGAGAAAAAATGAAGAAAATAGCAGTAAAAGGAAAAAAAAGAAGACGATAGAAATGAAAGAAAGATAAAATGTGAACATTTTATGGTACCTTATCTATATTGGAATGAACTCTTCCTCCTTCAAAAATATTAACCGGCGAGACTTCCTAAAAAAGGCAGTTTGAACAGACACTTCTATCTGCTGATAGTCTTATTTTGTATATATGTTCTGATACACAAATACACAGGTTTAAACTACCTTTTTCATTTCGTGTCTTTCTTCCTGGCCCTAACAAGCCACAACAGAATATTATAGAAGTGAAAGAAGGCGAAAAGGAGAAGGTCATAAGAGTGGAAGAATGAGAAAAGGAAAATGCATAGAAAAAAGAATGAGAAAATTATAACATAGACAGAAAAGAAGGAGAAACCAGGAAGATTTTAGAAGTGAAAGTATGAGAAAAAAACAAAAAATAAAAAAAAAACAGAATTTAGAAGTGAAATAATGAGGAAAGGAGAAAAACAAAGGATAGAAATTAAAAAAACAAAAAAAAAAACAAGCTAGAAGAACGTAGAGCGCTAAAGAAACCTAGTGGATAAAAGCGTTGGTGTATGAAAACGACGCAAAGAAATAAGAAGCAAATCAGACAGGCTAAAAAGAAATGGCTTATCAACAAATATGCAGAAATAGAGAGATGACTGACTCGGCAGAAGATTATCACGCAGTAGGTTGCCATTGCTTTCTGCGGTAGACTGGTTGCTGACCAAGGCTATAGAACTCAGTCTGTCCTGTTATTTAACTCATAGCTAGAAGGAAGAAATGTATTATATTATTAAGTAGTAATTAGTGGGGGATCCGTTTATTACTTCATAACAATAGAAAACCGATCCCCCACTTTGTGTCCAGTAGAAACCTTAATCATGTCTTCAACTATTATATTCAGTCAGTCAGTAAAGTGCCATACGGGATACACGCTTTGGGCGATTATGTCTCGTAAGAGACATTACTGACTGAGCAGAAGATTATCCCGCAGTGGGTTGCCATTGCTTTCTGCGGTAGACTGGTTGCCAGCCAATGCTATAGTACCCGATCTGTCATGTTATTAAACTCATAGCTAGAGGGGAAAGAAATGTATTACATTATTAAGTAGTAATTAGTGGGGGATCAGTTTATTACTCCATAACAATAGAAAACCGATCCCCCACTTTATGCCCAATAAAAGCCTTAGTCATGTCTCCAGCTGTTATATTCAGTCCAGTCAGTTAAGTGTGATACGTGATACGCGCTTTAGGCGATCATGTCTCTCGAAAGACATATGACTGACTGGGTAGTAGGTTGCGATTACTTTCTGTGGTAGACTGGTTGTCAGCCAAGGCTATAGAACCCAGTCTGTTCTATTATTTAATCCATAACTGGAGGGAAAAGACGGATTAATACCTTTGCCAAGGGTATTTGTGCAAAAGTGAATGCAAGGAGTTCGACTGGAACTCGAACTCGGATCCCCGGTTTGTCGTTCCGAGTCGATATCCACTGCACCACAACGCACATTATGCATGAAAAATAAGAGAACTAAGAGGACAAGAGACATGTTCCTAAACAGGATGTATAAAATCAAAGGATGTAACGCTCATATTAGAGAAAGAGGAAATATTTCAGCGATGGGAAGAATATATAAGAGATCCCTTCCGCCACAAGAGGGAGTAACCGACAATACACGAAGATACTGACAAACCGGAAATATCCAAATCCGAAGTGAAAACTGCACTGGCTGAACCGGGTGGCATTATAATAGAGGTGGTGACACCCCTAGACGAAATTACAGAAATAATAAATGAAATCTACAACAGTGGCGATATACCGGAAGAAGTAGGCAGATCGATTTTTTTCATAGCACTACCCAAGAACCCAGGTGCAAAGGAATGTGAACTCCACCGAACTATCAGCTTAATGAGCCACATAACAAAACTCATCATCCGAATCCTGATGAAGAGAGCTCGCAGCAAAATCAGGCCAGAGATAGGACAAGAACAGTGCGGTTTCGTTAAGGAGACTGGAAAAATGAACGCGATGTTTATGCCCAGAATGTTATAAAAAAGGGCAGTAGAAATGAGGAAGATAAAGTTGTATCTGTGTTTCAACGACTACGCAAAGGCATTCGACAAAGTACACCACAAAGACTTGATAGAGAGGCTCGGCAAACAAGCCCTCATCCTCGGTATATTTACCCGTCTATCATCCTCCTTCTGATATTTCCTATATCTAACCACTCTTTCTCATCACTTTCCCCTATGCAACCCCCTAACCACTCTTTCACATCACTTTCCACTATGTAACACCCTAACTACTCTTTCTCATCACTTTCCACTATGTAACCCCCTAACCACTCTTTCTCATCACTTTCCCCTATGTAACCCCCTAACCACTCTTTCTCATCACTTTCCCCTATGTAACCCCCTAACCACTCTTTCTCATCACTTTCCCCTATGCAACCCCCTAACCACTCTTTCACATCACTTTCCACTATGTAACACCCTAACTACTCTTTCTCATCACTTTCCACTATGTAACCCCCTAACCACTCTTTCTCATCACTTTCCCCTATGTAACCCCCTAACCACTCTTTCTCATCACTTTCCCCTATGTAACCCCCTAACCACTCTTTCTCATCACTTTAACCTATGCAACCCCCTAACCACTCTTTCTCATCACTTTCCTCTATGTAACCCCCTAACCATTCTTTCTCATCACTTTCCCCTATGTAACCCCCTGCGCAACAGTGGCAGTGAAATGCCTTGCTTGGGGTGAAATGATTATAAAAAAAAAAGACAGTAATCAAGAACGACTACTGACAGCAAACCGCTTACAATGCCTGAAAAGATCATGTATTACATGGAATTATACACGCATGAAAAGTAATATTGTTAAGATTATATTAAATCTGGAAAAGATCAGGACAAGTTATTAAACCTGAAAAAGTAGAGGAAAAGATATTCTAGTGAAATAAAAA
Organism: Ascarosepion bandense; assembly: GCA_037127315.1. Taxonomy (NCBI): domain Eukaryota; kingdom Metazoa; phylum Mollusca; class Cephalopoda; order Sepiida; family Sepiidae; genus Ascarosepion; species Ascarosepion bandense. The sequence continues at coordinate 1,454,457 of JBBBDQ010001202.1, forward strand.
ATACAAAATTTCTTACTTAAAATACTGCAGCTAAAAATATAATTTGAATGCAATATTTTAAATAACAAATTTCTTATTTTTTACTTCATTAGAATATTTTGCCCGTTACTTTTCCAGGTTTAGTAACTTGTCCTGTTCTTTTCCAGATTTAATATAATGTTAAGAATATTACTTTTCATGCGCGCATTTTTCCATCTAATAATATTTTGCTTGCTTTATTGAAGGAACGCATCTGTTCTCTTCTGCTTTAATCAAATACTAGCAAAAATTAGGCAAAAACAAAAAGAAAATATGAATGAACGAAAGAAAGGAAAGAAGGAATGAAAGGGAAAAGGAAGAAAGTAACAAAAAAGCTATATAAATCGACGAAGAAACTCAAAAAGAAAGAATGAACGAACAAGCAAAAAAAAAAGAATGTAGAAAAGAAAAATCGAAAAATAAAGAACAAAATAGACGATCAACAAATGAAAGAAATGAAATGAAAATAAAAAAAGAACGAAGAATGAAAGCATGAAAGAATGAAAAACACGAATAAAAAAGGAAGAAAGAAAAGAGAAAAAAGAAAGAAAAAATAAGGCACAGAAATGGAAGAACGAACTTAAAAAGAAAGAACGAATGAATAAACGAAAGAAAGAATGAATGGATGAAAGAACAAAAAAAATGCAAGATGGACAAGCGAAAGAAAAGTCACGAAAAGAAAAAAAAACGGGAAGTGAAAGTAAAAACGAATGAAAGACATGAATGAAAGAATGGAAAAGAAAAAAATGATGGAAAGAAAGAAAGAAAGAAAGAAAGAAAATAAATAGAATAGGAAAGAAAAGAAAGAAAGAAAAAAGGAGGTAAAAGAAACAAACACTGGATAAATAAAAGAAAGAAAGAAAGAAAGAAAGAAAGAAGATACATACATGGAAGAACCAACTACAAAAGGAAGAACGAACGAACAAGCAATGGAAAGAAAGAAAGAAAGAAAGAAAGAAAGAAAATAAATAGAATAGGAAAGAAAAGAAAGAAAGAAAAAAGGAGGAAAAAGAAACAAACACTGGATAAATAAAGAAAGAAAGAAAGAAAGAAAGAAAGAAAGAAAGAAAGAAAGAAGATACATACATGGAAGAACCAACTACAAAAGGAAGAACGAACGAACAAGCAATGGAAAGAAAGAAAGAAAGAAAGAAAGAAAGAAAATAAATAGAATAGGAAAGAAAAGAAAGAAAGAAAAAAGGAGGAAAAAGAAACAAACACTGGATAAATAAAAGAAAGAAAGAAAGAAAGAAAGAAAGAAAGAAAGAAAGAAAGAAGATACATACATGGAAGAACCAACTACAAAAGGAAGAACGAACGAACAAGCAATGGAAAGAAAGAAAGAAAGAAAGAAAGAAAGAAAGAAAGAAAGAAAATAAATAGAATAGGAAAGAAAAGAAAGAAAGAAAAAAGGAGGTAAAAGAAACAAACACTGGATAAATAAAAGAAAGAAAGAAAGAAAGAAGATACGTACATGGAAGAACCAACTACAAAAGGAAGAACGAACGAACAAGCAATGGAAAGAAAGAAAGAAAGAAAGAAAGAAAGAAAGAAAGAATGGAAGTTGGGAAACAACATTAAAATGAACGAAGAATGAAAGCAAAAATGAATGAAAGACATGAATGAAAAAAGTAAGGAAGAAAAGAAGGACATAAACAAGAATAAAAAACAATAAATGAAAAAGAAAGAGCAAATAGATAGAGAGGAAAATGAAGAAAGGCTGAAAAATAAAGAGCTTACAATTGAATAGAAGCACATTTGAATAAAAAGAAGGAAGAAAAGAAAAAAAAAACAGGATTCGAAAGGAAGATCGAATAGATGTAACGATGAAAGACAGAACGAATTATAGAAAGAAACGCAGACGACAAAGAGAAAAATGTCATTGAAACTACAAGAACTGAATATGAATGAAGACATTAAGATCGCAAACGGGATGCTTATCCGTGGGGTTAATGGTTCACAGACTTGTCTCATAAGCCTAACCCCGCTGCGTGTTGAGATCGATTCTTACCGGGTACCACACACAATGGCATTGTGCCAATTTAAACATGATATAGTTCTTAAAAATAGCACGAATTTTAATATAACGACAAAAAAAGTAATAAAAAATATATCGAAATATTATCATTCAACCCTGGTCGAATATATTCTTAATTTTGACATTGAATAAATCTCGGCAGTTTCAAGCCTCACGAATAATTTATTTCTCAACCAAATTTGAAACAGTTTACAGAGTTAGATTAGACGCCTCATTAGCTATATTTTGAAAAATTATTTTTGAATTTTGGTTCAGTAGAAAAAAAGTTACATCAAAATATGTGAAATCCAAAAAGTGAGACTATAAGTGAGTGGGTCAGTGAGTGACAAACACTTCTAATAATAAATCTTATTCTTTATAACTTTTTGTGTTTAATATTTTTGTATACGGTTTTCTACATATAATTTCTCATGATATCTTTTATCATTTTTGTCAATCAAACTTGCTTATCTCTTATCATTTTATCAGAATTGATTATCGGAATTAATTATGAATAATCAATGTTTTATTGTATTTTTTTTAATCAATTGCATATAAATTTGTTTCTTCCTAATATTTTTGAATCCGGTTTTCAGCATTAAATTTATATTAAATTAATAGCAATGCCTGGATAAATCATGGATTACATGGAAAAATGAGCTTATAAAAAGTAATATTCTTAAGATGACATTAAACCTAGAAAAGAACAGGATAACTTACTAAACCTGGAAAAGTAAAGGACAAGATATTCTAGTGAAATAAAAAATGCAAAATTTCTTACTTAAAATACTGCAGCTAAAAATATAATTTGAATGCAATATTTTAAATAACAAATTTCTTATTTTTTACTTCATTAGAATATTTTGCCCTTAACTTTTCCAGATTTAGTAACTTGTCCTGTTATTTAGATTTAATATAATGAATTATATAATAATTATATAATTAATATTATTTAGACTTGTCCTGTTATTTAGATTTAATATAATGTTAAGAATATTACTTTTCATGTGCGCATTTTTCCATCTAATAATATTTTGCTTGCTTTATTGAAGGAACGCATTTGTTCTCGTCTGCTTTAATCAAATACTAGCAAAAATTAGGCAATATAATTTACTTAATTATATTTTTTAATTTACTTTAATCTAAATGAGTCCCTTTCATATGTTCATTGATTTATTTACTAATTCTGTTTTAAATACTGGGATGTGGAGTCATTATTTACACAAGTAAAATCTAACCCGTTGAAGGAAATAAAGAGTTAAGTCCTAAATTTCAATCATCTGAAGAAAGCCGGAGCCTACAACGATCGAAACGTCATGAATATAGCAAGAAAGACGAGGACAACAATCAATACAATGTAAATAGTGTAAATAAATACAATAGCTCATATAAAAAATATAGACAACCTTTTCTGCTCCTCTCACACATCTTTCAAGAAAGAAAGATTGACCTAAATACATAGCTTTAAATACATGACAGAAACACCAGGAAGATATTACAGCAACATTTAATCCAAGGACTAATAATAAACATATATATATATATATATATATATATATATATATATATATATATATATATATGCAAGGATTGATTCTGGACATTTTTCTCTCCAGAATGAATTCTTGCATATATATATGTTTACTATTAGTCCTTGCTTTTTTTTTAATCATATCACCCCCAAGCAAGGCATTCTACTGCCACTATAGCGCAGGGGGTTACATAGAGGGATTGGGTATAGGAAATGTCAGAAGGAGGGTGATAGACGAGTAAGGAGGTACATAGGAAGAGTGTTTGAGAGAATGGGTGCGAGTTAGTGTGTTAGGAGGTGTCTAGTGACCTTACATTTAAACTCCTGGAGATTGTAGCCGTCGGGGAAGCAAGCATGCGGAAGGGAATTCCACAGGCGGGAAGTGCGAGAATTTAAGCTGTTGGAGTAGAAATTGCGGTTACATTTCATCGGTTTCACTATAAAAGGGTAGGACCTAGTTGCCAATCTAGTATCTCGTACAAATTCATACCTAGGGGGCACCAGTGATCCAAGTTCATCGGAGCAGAAGCCGTGAAAGTATTTATAGAAGAGGCACAGGGAAGCCACGTCACGCCGGTGAGAGAGTGAGCCACGTCACGCCGGTGAGAGAGTGAATGTTGTTGTAATATCTTTTTGGTGTTTCTGCTATGTATTTAAAGATTCCAGTATTCAAATAAAAATCAGCAAAGTTATTAGCCAGGACCTGGCATCTCGGATTCAGTCTCTTTTCAACCGCCGTAACGTAGTTTTCCTTTTTTCTTTCTAGAAATATTTGCATGGTAATTCTTCTGATGATCTTTCCTCTTTTATATCTAAGCCGTATGAATTTAGGAGTACTCATATACTGGTGGTAATGTATAATCATTTTACGATTAAAATAACTCAATGTAACCGTAAGTTCTATGCTAACAGTTTCTTCTATTGCACTTCTTGCTTATGGAAAGTTTTCTAATATTTTGCTTGCCAGTCGCATTTTCTCAAAAATTTAAATGCAATAGCAATCTTTATCTTCTCTCTTCTGAATTCATGAACTTTTATTGTTCTCTTTCCTTAATAATGTTTTTCTTTTTCTCATATTCATTCACAGTAAGTAACTCACTTGTATCTTAGTGGCCTTATTGCTTTGCTTGTACTGAAATAATTCAAAATAAATTTATGCGCGGGCTATTAAACTCATTTTTGCTCTTATTTTATTTTATTACGACAAATTGGGATGTCGAGTTCGAATTCCAGTTGAATTACTTGCATTCACTTATGCGCAAATACCATTCGGAAAGGTATTAATCTGTCTATTCTTTCCAGTTATGAGTTAAATAATAGAACAGATTGGGTTCTATAGCCTTGGCTGGCAACTACTCATCTGCAGAAAGCAATGGAAACCTACTGCGGGATAATCATCTGCCCAGTCAGTCATGTCTCGAAAGAGACATGATCGCCCAAAGAGTGTATCACATATGGCACTTAACTAACTGGCTGAATTATTCTGACGATCTTTCCTCTTTTATAAAAGCTTATAAATTCGGTCATAACACATTACATTGCATTTGAATTCATGGTTCTGTTGTCATTTCGCGCGCTCATGTGGTGTGACGTCATAGGACCGTATTGCAAATTTGAGAAGTGCGTTTGTTATTTTTGGTAACTATTGCCGTTGCCTAGCGGAGTTTTATGTCAACACAAAATAAAATCATCGGTGATGGTGGATGTTATTGTATTACCGTCTAAATAACCTCTCTGAAGATGACTCATGTGAGCCGAAAGCTTAGAGCCAAATTAATAAAAAATTATCCAAATGTTGGAGAATTTTTGTCTTTATTTTAAAGCCAAAATACGACGTTTAGAACGGCTCATAATTAAACATAATAGACATTCATTGTCTCTTATATTTAACAGTATATGTTTAGAATATATATATATATATATATATATATATATATATATATATATTCGCAGGTTCGAATCCTGCTGGGTAGCACACATTTTCGTCATAAAAATTTATCGTGAAATAATCAGGCCGGTAGATATAAATATAAAATACTGTTTAATTAAAAACAGAATATCTACTTAAATACGAGTATCGGTATAAATAATGTTCAAAATAATTCATTACAAATTGTCGGTTGCTTATAACCAAGTTTCGTTAAAATTCGTTAATTTCCGTAACATGTTTACATTTGTTTGACATTACGATACATTACAGAGCAGATATGGTTTGTTTACGATAGATCGAAAATTGTGTTATATAAGCATGATAAAAACCTCGTCTGATCAAGAGGCTATCCATGGTCAAGCGGTCAAGACGGTACCAGATCAAATGGTATGCTTCCCCTATGTAATAGGGGTCGCAGGTTCGAATTCCTGCTGGATAGCACACATTTTCGTAATAAAAATTTATCGTAAAATAATCAGGCCGGTAGATATAAATATAAAATACTGTTTAATTAAAAACAGAATATCTACTTAAATACGAGTATCGGTAAAAATAATGTTCAAAATAATTCATTTCATATATATATATATTCGCACACTGTGGTAATTTTTGTGTTGTTTTCTAATATGAGAGCTTTTTTGTGTTACGTGCTTTCACCAGTCGGAAGGTCACCAATTTTGTGGGGGATTTGGTATTTGCTGGGTTGTATGTTGATTATTTCCCCCACAAATACAACACTCAATTTTGCAATCGCGCAAAGTGAAGGAATAATTTACAACGGACATTCAACAACAAACAATTTATTACGTGACAAAATAAAATGGTATATATCAGAGTGTGCGAATATTATATATCATGTTCTTATGCGCGGTGTTTAATATGCCTAACAACATGGCAAATGAAAGACAAATTTCAAATATAAGCGATGCCAGTAACTCAAAATAGCCCAATAGCATGTTCTCAATATCTGTTTAGATGTTTAGATGATGTCTGGTTGGGGTCGATCAGATAAACCAGTAAACTAGACTGGTGATTAAAATCAATACTGTATTTTTAAGTGGAATCTGAATTTCATGTGAAGATGTATTAATCTTGGCTAAGCATTGAAAATATAAAAAACCGTTGAATTAGTTTTATAACAACTTCAAACAACTTGATTTCTTTAAGGACAACGTAAAACTGCCAGACTGGTTTTATAAACTTGAGTACAGTTGCAATGAAAAAAATCAATCGCGTTGTTTTAAGTATTATAAAAGATTTCAGACACTGGGATTGATTTTATAACAACTCAAAACATCTAAATTTGTTTTAGAACAAATAAAGTTTTTCAGTCGGATTTTATAAAACAGAAAACAGTTTAAAAGATGGTTTTATCAGACTTCAAACATTTAAAATGTTGTTCATATATGCTCATAGTGTCGCAATTTGTTTTTGAATAAATAAAATATGCCATAATTGTTTTAAAATATTTAAAACAGTTAAAATTATTTAAAACGACTAGAAAAAGAGCAACCCAAAATGCCAAATACAGGTGGGGGATACTAGAATCAAGCAAGCACAAAAAGAAGTGTTCTAACAGGAGACGGAAAGTGCGACACAGAGATCCGAAGGCGAATTGGCATGTCGAAGGACATGTTCCAAAAGCTGAGTAAAGTGCTAAGACACAGGAAATTCACTAGAAACAAAGAAGAGAGAGCTAGATTGCTATGTGATATCAGTTCTTCAATACGGTAGTTTATACTGGACAATATCATCGAAAATGTGGACAAAACTAGAAGCAGCGGAAATTTGGTTCTACAGAAGGATGTAGCGGGTATAAAGTGGGGGGTCAGTTTCATATGACAATCAATATATAAACTGACCCCTCACTTTGTTGTTACAGCAGTTTCTATACATTTGTATTCCTGAGATCCAAAAGCACAAAGATGCATTCCAGGAGCTGAGTAAAGTACCAACACACAGGACAATTTCACTCGAAACAAAGAAAAGATTGCTGGATTGCTATGTGATGTCAGTTTTTCAATACGGCAGTGAATGCTGGACAATATCATCGAAAATGAGGACAAAACTAGAAGCAGCGGAAATGTGGTTCTGCAGAAGGATGCTGCGGATATAAAATGGGGGATCAGTTCCATATGACAATCAATATATAAACTGACCCCTCACTTTGTGGTTACAGCAGTTTCTATACATTTGTATTCCTGAGATCCAAAAGCTCAAGGATTCATTCCAGGAGCTGAGTAAAGTACTAACACACAGGAAAATTTCACTCGAAACAAAGAAAAGATTGCTGGATTGCTATGTGATGTCAGTTCTTCAATACGGCAGTGATCGTTGGACGATATCATCGAAGATTAAGGAAAAAACTTTAAAGATCTGAAATGTGGTTCTACAGAAGGATGATGCGGATTTCATGGACCGAGCATGTGAGCAATGATGAGGTTTTGGAAAGGATGGAAACGAAAATGAAATTAATACTGAGCATCAGGAAGAGACAGCTAAAGTTCTTGGGACATGCAATAAGGAAGGAGGACTTGGAGAACCTAATACTGACAGGCCAGATAGAAGGAAAAAGAGACAGAGGAAGACAGTGGATAACATATTTGAAGGGCCTGAGTAGGTGGATGACGGAACGGAGGTTGCGTGGTGTAACAGGAGAAAACATGCTAAAAGCTACCAGGGATAGGGAGGCGTGGACAGCAATGATCACCTACGCCCAGAAAGGACAGGGCACATAGAAGAAGACTAGATTAGAAACTAGGTGCTACCATTTAATGTTGAATTAGTTAGATGCAACCATCTCTTCTACTCCAACAGATTCTTTTCTTGCATTAGATATCTAGGAAGCGTTCTAACGGGAGATGGAAAGTGCAACATAGAGATCCAAAGGCGAATTGGGATAGCGAAGGACGTGTTCAAGAAGCTGAGTAAAGTACTGTCATCCACCTGCTAAATCTCTTCAAATATGTTATCCGCTGCTTTCCCTCTATCTGGCCTTTTAATATCAGGTTCTCCAAGCCCTCCTTCCTCATTGCATGTCCTAGGAACTTCAGTTGTCTCCTCCTGATGCTCAATATTAATTTCCTTTTCGTTTCCATTCTTTCCAACACCTCGTCATTGCTCACATGCTCGGTCCACGATATACGCAGCATTCTTCTGTAGAACCACATTTCAGCTGCTTCAAGTTTTTCCTTCATCGTTGTTGATATTGTCCAACATTCACTGCCATATTGAAGAACCGACATCACATAGCAATCCAGTACTCTCTTCTTTGTTTCTAGTGAAAGTTTCCTGTATCTTAATACTTTACTCAGCTTCTGGAACGCGTCTTTCGCCAAGCCAATTCACCCTCGGATCTCTGTGTCGCACTTTCCGTCTTCAGTTAGAACACTTCTCAGATATTTAAATGTTCGTACCTGCTTGATTTTAACATCCCCCACCTGTATTTGGCACTTTGGGCTGCTCTTTTTGCTGATGACCATACATGGCAATCTACTGCGTGATTATCTTCTGCCTAGTTACTCATGTCTCTTTCGAGACATAACTATAAAGCCTATTAATGTTTTCTTCCTAATAGGTACAAATATAACCAGTGTTAACCCCAGTATAAACAGGAGCAATTTTTACCTATAGATTAAAGTATAATGCAGAACTTCGCATGATGTAATATATTTCTGTGAAACGATAGAAATAGGATTGACGTCAAAAACAGTGACTGACAAAAATACGATTAACATCAAAGGCAGAAAATCTAAATATTGAACGACAAAAGTGTGATTGACATCAAAGGCAGCCGGCTTGAAAGCAAATAACCTGCGAAGATGATTGACAAATGGGCCTGGCCATAGATGACACAATTAAGCGAAAACTCGAGAAGGTAGAAATTTCAAGTTATATAAGTTCGGAGTTTTTCTGATCGAAATCAAAACACTAAAATAACGCAGATGGATAGCTGGGGAGGGGGAGAGGAGGAGAAGATAAATACCGCTGGTTAACAATTCCCGACAGCTCCCTCGCTTGTCCGTGATTCTCTCTGGCTACATCCTCTTCCACACAACCGTCACCGACGCAGAATAAAAATACAAGTTTATATTTTTATATATACGTGTTCCGTGTTCATAGTTTATCGAACAGGTTTTATATAACAATAATTCTTCTATGTGCCCTGTCCCTTCAAGACGTAGGCGATCATGGCCTTCCACGTTTCCCTATCCTTGGTGGCTCTGAGCACGCCTTCTCCTTTTGCACCATGCAATCCTCGTTCCGTCATCCACTTGATTAGGTCCTTCAAATATGTTATCCGTTGCTTTCTCCTGTCTCTTCTCCCCTCTATCTGGCCTGTTAGTATCAGGTTCTCCAAGCCCTCCTTCCTCATTGCTTGTCCCAGGAACTTTAGTTGTCTCTTCTTGATACTCAGTATTAATTTCCTTTTCGTTTCCATTATTTCCAAAACCTCATCATTGCGCACATGCTCGATCCAAGATATCCGCAACATCCTTCTGTAGAACCTCATTTCAGTTGTTTCAAGTTTTTCCTTCATTTTCGATGATATTGTCCAACATTCACTGCCATATTGAAGAACTGACATCACATAGCAATCCAGTACTCTCTTCTTTGTTTCTAGCGAAATTGTCCTGTTTCTTAAGCCCAAGCCCTCCTTCCTCATTGCGTGTCCCAAGAACTTCAGCTGTCTCTGCCTGGTGACCAGAATCCCTCTTTATTACCGTAGGCTGTTTGAAGATCTCTACAATTTTTTTTATTATGCATCAAGCCAGATTTTTGTCAATATGCTTTGGGAAATAACTGTCAAACAAGGAGTTTCTGGTTGTAGTCATAAGATTTGTTTGGATTACAAACAGTTTAGGGCAAGCTATGACATTACTGCGCGCAAAAGAAATATCAAAACGATTGTTTTTCTTAGATGCCGTTAATTTTAACTAACATAGCTCTTATGTTTATTGTTTTAAAAAGCGATAATGAAAACTAGAATATAATCTAAACATATAGAAGTGAATTTATACGTATTTTTTGTTCTTAGGAATTCGTACTGATCAGTTGCGATACAGAGAAACAGATCTGTCTGTTTACGTCTTCACACCCTGATTGAGCAATCTGGAAGAATGGTAGACTTTGAAAAACAGTAGCTACTCTAGCATCTATACATCGTTCATTCAGCAATGAATTAGAACACCCTCAGCTATTGCGTGTGTGTATAACGATAATGTACGCGCTAAAAAGTCTATCTTCTTCTACCGAGCGCCCATAGCTCAGAAGTAGGTCGGGTTTCAATCCTGGGTTAAAAGCTATCGGAGTCTAACCGTACTGATGAGCTGTGATACAGCGAAACAGATCTGTCTGCGGATGACTATATATATATATAATTGAGAAGCAAATATATATATTGAGAAGTAAATATATAAATTGAGAATATATATATATAATTGAGAAGTAAATATATATATATATTTTTTTTAATCATATCACCCCAATCAAGGCGGTAACGCCACTGATGCGCAGGGGGCTACGTAAGGGTAAAAAGAATGGAAAAGAGAAAGCCGGAAACCACATCCTAAACAGGAAACAAGGGATGAGCCTCTTCACCTATTCAATAGATGTGGGTGGAGTGTGAACCGGGCGATAGTTTAGTCTAATAATTTAGTTAGTTTAGAAGTAAAGACCGAAATAAGTCAAATATTTTTTCAACTAATAGATAGACACTTTCGAAAATAATTAGAACTAAACAAAATGTCCAACAGAAACACAATCAAACTAAGCTATAGTTACACTAATAATTTAGATATTTTCATAAAAAGACGCCAGAAACTTAAATAGCATCGGACAAAACAAAACCACTAACAACGAACGCAACTGCAGGGACAAAGATAAATGTCCACTTAATGGTCTCTGCAGCACAAAAGAAATAATTTACAAGGCAGAGGCACATGACCCAGATGGCCAAAATCAAATATATTTGGGCTCAACCAAAGACACTTTTAAGACCAGGTGGTTCAATCACAGATCTACATTTAAAATAGAAATATTAAAAAACAATACAAAATTGGCTAACCACGTCTGGAAATTGAAATCATAACATGGATAAGACCTAGACATAACGTGAAGCATTGTAAAAACAGCCAATCCTTACAACGGTGGACAAATATGTATACTGTTCCAAGAAGAAAAATTAGAAATTATGACATACCCAAATAAATACGAACTGTTAAATGAAAGAACGGAAATTATGACTAAATGCATCCACACTAGGGAATACCTCTTATGTTCATACAACCATGGATGAAAACGTCGTAATCCGTTTTAATTTAAACATTGCGTGTTCATAAATTCCCTGCCATGTAAACGTTTAAATAAAATGCCGTTACAAGAGCATTCTCAAAAAGAAAAAAAGCAAACGGTAAAATCAGTTATTAGAAATCGCTTGAAGACACCACATGGTAGAAACCTGGTTAGCGAAATAATTCGTTTAAAAATGGAAAATATTCAAAAGTTCTACAATATAATTGTATCGAAGACTTTTTGATACAAATATGTACTGGTCTAACCCTATTAGGACCAAAAACTAAGCATTAAACAATCAATCAATCAATATATATATATATATATATATATATTCAATTTTTAAACGAGTTATTACGCGACCTAGGTTTCTACCATGAGTGGTGTCTTCAGGCGATTATTAATAACTGATTTTACCGTTCAACGGTTTTCTTTGTAAATGACTTCCTTTGTATTACAAGATCCTTGAAGTGAGCATTTATTTTTGTCCCTGCAGTTGCATTCTTCGTCAGTGAATTTGTTTTGTACAATGCAATTTAGATTTCTTGCATTTTGTTCTTTCATGTGTTATAGTGAGACATCCTGCCATCCCCGAGAATAGAATGCTCTACCTGATAAAAGACGGTAACGAGCGGTACGAAGACGGAAGGCCTTAGGCGAAGGCATTCACTATTCGATAGTTCGAATTCCAGTCAAATTCTTTGCATTCACTTTGCATTCACTTACGCGCAAATACCCTTGGAAAAGGTATGAATCCGTCTCTTCTCTCCAGTTATAGGTTAAATAGCAGGACAGATTGGGTTCTATAGCCTTGGTCGGCAACCAGTCTACCGCAGAAAGCAATGGCAACCTACTGCGGGATAATCTTCTGCCCAGTCAGTCATGTCTCTTTCCAGACATGATCGCCCAAACGTGTATCACGTATGGCACTTAACTGACTGACAATAAATCTGGTATATCTTATTCCTGGTGTTCAGTCCCATTCTTCAACTGAAAAAGATCTTAAGCGAAGGCATTCACTATTCGATAGTCGATTCCGCTCAAACCCGTCGCTTGCCTATATGTGTATTATTGTTATTTTGTTACAATAAATCTGTTATACCTTATTCATGGTGTTCAGTCACTCAGTTAAGTGCCATACGTGATAAACGCTTGGGCGATCATGTCTCGAAAGAGACATGACTGACTGGGCAGAAGATTATCCCACAGTAGGTTGCCATTGCTTTCTGTGGTAGATTGGTTGCCAACCAAGGCTATAGAATCCAATCTGTCCTGCTATTTAACCCATAACTGGAAGGAAGAGACGGATTAATACCTTTCCCAAGGGTATTTGCGCGTAAATGAATAAAATGGATTCAACGGGAATTCGAACTCGGCTCCCCGTTCCGAGCCGATATCCACTGTACCACAACGCACATCCTGGTGTTCAGTACTATTCTTAAACTGATCTATTTACCCTGTATTCTTTTTCGGGATATATCACGTATTTATGTAGATGCTGGTGTAATTTAATATTTTTGTATGTAAGTGATTCTAGAGAGGATCAATTTCTTTTGATAACTTTTCTTCTGTTGACTTCTCTTTTAGTGTGTTGAATTATTTGCAGATATTTGATTTCTTTTTCTTGTTTTTTTTATCATTTCACCCCATGCATAGCATTCTGCTGCCACTGTTGCGCAGGGGGTTACATAGGGGCCAGTGATGAGAAAGAGTGGTTAGTTATAGAAAATGTCGGGAGGAGGGTAATAGACGGATGAGGATACCGAGGATGGGGTGGGGTAGATAGAAAAGAGAGAAAAGATGCGAGTTAGTGAGATAGGAGATGTCTATTGACCTTACATTTAAATTCCTGTAGATTGTAACTGTCTGGGAAGCAAGTATATGGAAGGGAATTCCACAGGCGGGAAGTGCGAGAAAAGAAGCTGTTAGAGTAGAAATTGCGGTTACATTTTATCGGTTTCACATCAAAATAGTGGGACCTAGTTGCCAATCTAGTAGCTCGAGTAAATTCATTCATAGGGGCAACAGTTGTCTAAATTCATCGGAGCAGTATCCGTGAAAGTAGTTATGAGAAAGCGTGACAGGTTATAGAGGGTATCAGGAAGTGGGTAAGAGAAGGATGAGAATACTGATGAGAGTTGAGTGGACGAGAAAGGAGCATAAGAGAGGGGATGCAGGTCAGTGAGATAAGAGATGACTATTTATTTTACATTTAAATTCTTTGAAATTGTAGCTGTCGGGGAAGCAAGTAAACGAAAGGGAATCCCAAAGGCGAGAAGTGCGAGAAAAGAAGCTGAGGGAGTAGAATTTGCGTTTACATTTTATTGGTTTCACAGCAAAAGGGTGGGACCTAGTTGCTAATCTTGTGGTTCGAGTAAATTCATATATAAGGGGCACCAGTGTGCTAAGTTCATTGGAGCAGAAGCCGTGAAAGTATTTGTAGAGACACAGGGAAGCCACAATGCGCCGGTGAGAGAGTGACTGCAGCCGGGCTGCCAAGTCGGTATCAATCACATTACAAGTCAGTATCAATCACATTGAAGGGAAAACTTGAAGCAGCAGAAATGTGGTTCTACAGAAGGATGTTGTGGATATCGTGAACCAATCATGTAAGCAATGATGAGGTGTTGGAAAAAATGGAAACGAAAAGGAAATTAATATTAAGCATCAGGAAGAGACAACTGAAGTTCCTGGGACATGCCATGAAGAAGGAAGGCTTGGAGAACCTGTTACTAACAGGCTAGATAGAGGGAAAAGAGACAGGGAAAGCAACAGATAACACATTTGAAGTGCCTGAGCATGTGGATGACAGAACGGAGGTTGCGAGACGTTACAGGAGAAAGCGTGCTAAGAGTCACCAGGGATAGGTAGACGTGGAGGGCCATGATCACCTACGTCCTGAAAAGACAAGGAACATAGAAGAAGAAGAAGAAGAAGAACAAGAAGAACAAGAAGATTGTGTCAGATTTCTTTTAAGCACGCGCTTTCCGACAAAAAACCTTGCTAAAATATGTTTTTGTCTGTAAACCACCGAAAAATAACAATCTTGGCACTTAGTATTATCATAGCTGAACACTATATATATATATATATATATATATATATATAGACGTGTGTGTGTGTGTGTGTGTCGGTCGAGTTTCGATCCAGAAGCAAGTAGATGTCTAGCCACACTGATGAGCTGTGATACAGCGAAACAGGCTTGTATGTGGATGACAAATATATTATGCTCTCATTACGATTGATCTCTCTAGAGAGCAACATTTTAAAAACAATTACCACTTCTGCGAATTACGCGTTACTCTCTATCAATGAATTGAGTTCTCCCGGTGACTGGTGTGTGTATACACTGCATAAATATAACACGCAAAAATTTCCTATCTCTTATTCTATGGCTTAAGGAGCAAAGACTCCGACTGCCACCTAATCGGTCGAGTTTCGATCCCGGCCAGAAGCAAGTAGATGTCTACCAAACTGATGAGCTGTGATACAGCGAAACTGGCTTGTATGTGGATGATAAATATATATTTAAATAAGTTTTGTTAAAGACGACTGGCAAGGTACTGAAATTAATCTTTTTATTTAATGCTTCTTGTATTTGTATAAGGGTTTTCGTTTCTGGGTAAAATTTAATAATTGTTGAAAATTTCTTCATATCCGAGCGCTTTGTGTTTAGAAAAGAAAATACTTATACGAACTCAAGAAAAATATATTGTATATAAATTCGAATATTGCCATCACTTAACTCGTTGTCGCCTCAAGGCAAGAGAACATAGTGTGCTTTGCTATTTAACCCATTACTGGATGTAGATAGATGCTTGCTTTTTCCAAGGGGATTATTGAAAAATGAACGAAACAATTCAGCGGGAATTGAACCCGGCAGGCCTAATTTACTTTACGCGTCTATATCCATTACACCATTTGCGCAGCCTATGCCTCGGCATATATCCAGTAATGAACAGCATTGCCAAGCGTATAGATTTCTTGTTCAGATCTTACTCTTTCAAGAAATAGCGCAATAAAATTCGTTCTGATAATCAAATTTACCTGATTTCCCATAAGGCCTCCGGAAGTCATTATTTTCTCGAATGAAATACCTTCGCAAGCAACATCTTTCATTGGACTTGATTTTTTTTATCTTCATTATTTTTATCTGTATTTTTCGCAATACGAATTCGACAGCCAGAACATTGTACGGTTACTTAGTAAATTAGACCGAGTCGGGAGAAAAATGGAGAATTCTATTTTTAAAATAAAGTTCCAAATTTCTTTCGTCCTTTTTCTCTTTTTAGTTTTGCTTAATAAGTATATGCACAGAGAAGCCTTATCAATGTGCTGATTACTGAATTTCACGAATGGTTGATACAACTCTCTAGCTTCGGGAGATCAAAACGGCTAGCTGGTTTGCAAAAGTAAAAATAAAAATACGAGGGTCATTCAATAAATAACGAATTGTTTGGTATGAGGACTTCTAATACAGATAGAAGCTTACTTTTTTTTTAAATTTTTCATTCCAATAAATAAAGTGAAGTTTTCGGTATAAGGACATCTAATACAGATAGAAGCTTACTTAAAAATAATTATTCAATCAATAGGAGGAATTTTTCGGTATAAGGACTTCTAATGCGGATAGAAGCTTACTTTTTTTTTCATTCAATAAATAAGGTGTATTTTTCGGTATATGAACTTCTAATACAAATAGAAGCTTACTTTTTTGAATTTTTTTTTCCTTTACTTCTTTTCCAATTTTTTGGCAGATTGAAAAAAAAACTTTGAGAGTTTTGGAGATTAACAAAGACGGCCGACCAAGAAGCATGCTCCAGTATTGAACAGAGGTCAGTTATCAAGGTTTTGGTTGCTGACGGGTGTAAACCAGTTGAAATTCATAGGATAATGTCAACTGTGTATGGTACCACATGTTCCAGCCAAAAAATCTCTACAAGTGGGCTAAATTGTTTAAAGGAAGGACGGAGCAGTGTTGAGGATGAAGACAGGGAGGCCTACAGAAGTGAGGTCCCCTGAGGTGATCGAATCAGTCAGTGACCTCATTCAGTCTGACAGAAGGGTGACAGTGGATTACATTTCAAGGACTTTGAGCCTATCTGTTGGGACAGCACACAAAATTGTCCATGATGACCTTGCCTACTCGAAGGCCAGCTCACAAAGCAGCCCAAACGGTGCAGACAATCAACGAGCCGGGGTGGGAACTGCTCCCTCATCACCCTTACAGCCCAGATCTTGCCCCTTCAGACTTTCACCTGTTTGGTCCCTTGAAAGCGTTCACGAGAGTTTGAAAGTGACGATGAAGTCAAAAGTGCTGTGAGCGATCGGCTGAGACATCAGTCTAAAGATTTTTACGCGGAGGAAATACGGAAGCTTGTGCATAGATGGAAAAAGTAAGTGACACTGCTGGGAGACTACGTTGAAAAAAAAAGTAAGCTTCTAACTGTATTAGAAGTCCTTATACCGAAAAATTCACCTTATTTATTGAATGACGCTCGTAGATGTCCTTATACCGAAAATTCACCTTATTTATAGAATGACTCTTGTAGTTCCCGCTCACAAACACTGTACACCGATTCCTACACGAACACCAAATCCATCTTTTAACTACTTCAGTTGTTCTCAAATGACACCCACCCCTCAGAGAAGTACGGCAGGATCAAAGTTTTGTATCTATGTTCAGATACCCACGTTCTAATCTCCGGCCGCCTATATCCCTCACCATTTGGTGATGCGTGTGTACGTTTAGAAGGGGGAAGTGTACGTTTATAAGAGGAAAGCGTACGTTTAGAAGAGGAAGTGTACGTTTATAAGAGGAAGCGTACGTTTAGAAAAGGAAGTGTATGCATTTTAGAAGAGCGTACGTTTAAGAAATTATGCGTTTAGAAGAGGAAGCGTACGTTTAGAAGAAGTGTACGTTTAGAAGAGGAAGTGTACGTTTGATTTAGAAGAGGAAGCGTACGTTTAGAAGAGGAAGCGTACGTTTAGAAGAGGAAGCGTACGTTTAGAAGAGGGAAGTGTACGTTTAGAAGAGGAAGTGTACGTTTAGAAGAGGAAGAGTACGTTTAGAAGAGGAAGCGTACGTTTAGAAGAGGAAGTGTACGTTTAGAGAAGCGTACGTTTAGAGAGGAAGCGTACGTTTAGAAGAGGAAAGTGTACGTTTAGAAGAGGAAGTGTACGCTTAGAAGAGGAAGTGTACGCTTAGAAGAGAGGAAGTGTACGTTTAGAAGGAAGTGTACGCTTAGAAGAGGAAGTGTACGTTTAGAAGAGGAAGTGCGGCTGAAAGGAAGATGCATTTGAAAGAGAAGTATGCGTTTGAAGAGGAAGTGTACGTTTAGAAGAGGAAGCGTATGTTTAGAGAGGAAGTGTACGTTTAGAAGAGAAGCGTATGTTTAGAGAAGGAAGCGTATGTTTAGAAGAGGAAGCGTACGTTTAGAAGAGGAAGCGTATGTTTAGAAGAGGAAGCGTACGTTTAGAAGAGGAAGTGTACGTTTAGAAGAGGAAGCTGTACGTTTAGAAGAGGAAGTGTACGTTTGAAAGAGGAAGTGTACGTTTAGAAGAGGAAGGTACGTTTAGAAGAGGAAGGGTACGTTTAGAAGAGGAAGCGTATGTGTTTAGAAGAGGAAGGCGTACGTTTAGAAAGAGGAAGGTACGTTTAGAAGAGGAAGTGTACGACGAAGAGGAAGCGTACGTTTAGAAGAGGAAGTGTACGTTTAGAAGAGTGTACGTTTAGAAGAGGAAGTGTACGTTTAAGAAGAGGAAGTGTACGTTTAGAAAGAAGAGGAAGTGTACGCTTAGAAGAGGAAGCGTACGTTTAGAAAGAGGAAGTGTACGTTTAGAAGAGGAAGCGTATGTTTAGAAGAGGAAGTGTACGTTTAGAAAGAGAAGTGTACGTTTAGAAGAGGAAGCGTACGTCTGGAAGAGGAAGCGTACGTTTAGAAAGAGAAGTGTACGTTTAGAAGAGGAAGCGTATGTTTAGAAGAGGAAGTGTACGCTTAGAAGAGGAAGTGTACGTTTAGAAGAGAGAGGTGTACGTTTAGAAGAGGAAGCGTACGTTTAGAAGAGAAGTGTACGTTTAGAAGAGGAAGCGTACGTTTAGAAGAGGAAGTGTACGTTTAGAAGAGGAAGCGTATGTTTAGAAGAGGAAGTGTACGTTTAGAAGAGGAAGCGTACGTTTAGAAGAGGAGATGTACGTTTAGAAGAGGAAGCGTATGTTTGGAAGGCGTACGTTTAGAAGAGGAAATGTACGTTTAGAAGAGGAAGCGTACGTTTAGAAGAGGAAGCGTACGTTTAGAAGAGGAAGCGTACGTTTAGAAGGAAGTGTACGTTTAGAAGAGGAAGCGTACGTTTAGAAGAGGAAGTGTACGTTTAGAAGAGGAAGCGTATGTTTGGAAGAGGAAGCGTACGTTTAGAAGAGGAAGCGTACGTTTAGAGGAAGCGTACGTTTAGAAGAAGGAAGTGTACGTTTAGAAGAGGAAGCGTATGTTTAGAAGAGGAAGCGTACGTTTAGAAGAGGAAGTGTACGTTTAGAAAGAGAAGCGTACGTTTAGAAAGAGAAGTGTACGTTTAGAAGAGGAAGCGTATGTTTAGAAGAGGAAGCGTACGTTTAGAAAGGAAGTGTACGTTTAGAAGAGGAAGCGTACGTTTAGAAGAGGAAGTGTGCGATTTAGAAGAGGAAAGCGTATGTTTAGAAGAGGAAGCGTACGTTTAGAAGAGGAAGCATACGTTTAGAAGAGGAAGGAGTACGTTTAGAAGAGGAAAGCGTATGTTTAGAAGAGGAAGCGTACGTTTAGAAGAGGTATTGTACGTTTAGAAGAGGAAGCGTACGTTTAGAAGAGGAAGTGTACGTTTAGAAGAGGAAGCGTATGTTTAGAAGAGGAAGCGTACGTTTAGAAGAGGAAGTGTACGTTTAGAAGAGGAAGTGTACGTTTAGAAGAGGAAGCGTACGTTTAGAAGAGGAAGCGTACGTTTAGAAGAGGAAGCGTACGTTTAGAAGAGGAAGCGACACGTTTAGAAGAGGAAGTGTACGTTTAGAAGAGGAAGCGTACGTTTAGAAGAGGAAGCGTACGTTTAGAAGAGAAGGAAGCGTACGTTTAGAAAAGGAAGTGTACGTTTAAGAAGAGGAAGCGTACGTTTAGAAGAGGAAGTGTACGGTTAGAAGAGGAAGCGTACGTTTTTAGAAGAAGAAGCGTACGTTTAGAAGAGGAAGCGTACGTTTAGAAGAGGAAGTGTACGTTTAGAAGAGGAAGTGTACGTTTAGAAGAGGAAGTGTACGTTTTAGAAGAGGAAGAGTACGTTTAGAAGAGGAAGCGTACGTTTAGAAGAGGAAGCGTACGTTTAGAAGAGGAAGCGTACGTTTAGAAGAGAAGTGTACGTTTAGAAGAGGAAGTGTACGCTTAGAAGAGGAAGTGTACGTTTAGAAGGAAGCGTACGTTTAGAAGAGGAAGTGTACGTTTAGAAGAGGAAGTGTACGCTTAGAAGAGGAGATGTGCACGCTTAGAAGAGGAAGTGTACGTTTAGAAGAGGAAGTGTACGCTTAGAAGAGGAAGTGTACGTTTAGAAGAAGAGAGCGTACGTTTAGAAGAGGAAGTGTACGTTTAGAAGAGGAAGTGTACGTTTAAGAAGAGGAAGTGTACGTTTGAGGAAGCGTATGTTTAGAAGAGGAAGTGTACGTTTAGAAGAGGAAGTGTACGTTTAGAAGAGGAAGCGTATGTTTAGAAGAGGAAGCGTACGTTTAGAAAGAGAGGAAAGCGTATGTTTAGAAGAGGAAGCGTACGTTTAGAAGAGGAAGCGTATGTTTAGAAGAAGAGGAAATTACGTTTAGAAGAAGAGGAAGTGTACGTTTAGAAGAGGAAGCGTACGTTTAGAAGAAGTGTACGTTTAGAAGAGGAAGCGTATGTTTAGAAGAGGAAGTGTACGTTTAGAAGAGGAAGGGTACGTTTAGAAGAGGAAGTGTACGTTTAGAAGAGAAGCGTATGTTTAGAGAAGCGTACGTTTAGAAGAGGACAGGTACGTTTAGAAGAGGAAGTGTACGTTTAGAGAAGCGTATGTTTAGAAAGTGTACGTTTAGAAGAGGAGGTGTACGTTTAGAAGAGGAAGTGTACGTTTAGAAGAGGAAGTGTACGTTTAAGAAGAGGAAGTGTACACGCTTAGAAGAGGAAGTGTACGTTTAGAAGAGGAAGTGTACGTTTAGAAGAGGAAGCGTACGTCTGGAAGAGGAAGCGTACGTTTAGAAGAGAAGTGTACGTTTAGAAGAGGAAGCGTATGTTTAGAAGAGGAAGTGTACGCTTAGAAAGAGGAAGTGTACGTTTAGAAGTGTACGTTTAGAGAGAAGCGTACGTTTAGAAGAGGAAGTGTACGTTTAGAAGAGGAAAGCGTATGTTTAGAGAGGAAGCGTACGTTTAGAAGAGGAAGCGTACGTTTAGAAGAGGAAGTGTACGTTTAGAAGAGGAAGCGTATGTTTAGAAGAGGAAGCGTACGTTTAGAGAAGTGTACGTTTAGAAGAGGAAGCGTACGTTTAGAAGAGGAAGCGTACGTTTAGAAGAGGAAGTGTACGTTTAGAAGAGGAAGCGTACGTTTAAGAAGGAAGTGTACGTTTAGAAGAGGAAGCGTACGTTTAGAAGAGGAAGCGTACGTTTAGAAGAGGAAGCGTACGTTTAGAAAAGGAAGTGTACGTTTAGAAGAGGAAGCGTACGTTTAGAAGAGGAAGTGTACGGTTAGAAGAGGAAGCGTACGTTTAGAATAAGAAGCGTACGTTTAGAAGAGAGCGTACGTTTAGAAGAAGTGTACGTTTAGAGAAGTGTACGTTTAGAAGAGGAAGTGTACGTTTAGAAGAGGAAGAGTACGTTTAGAAAGAGAGCGTACGTTTAGAAGAGAGTGTACGTTTAGAAGAGGAAGCGTACGTTTAGAGAGAAGTATTACGTTTAGAAGAAATTATTGCGCTTAGAGGAAGTGTACGTTTAGAAGAGGAAGCGTACGTTTAGAAGAGGAAGTGTACGTTTAGAAGAAGAGGAAATTGTACGCTTAGAAGAAGTGTACGCTTAGAAGAGGAAGTGTACGCGAAGAGGAAGTGTACGTTTAGAAGAGGAAGTGTACGCTTAGAAGAGGAAGTGTACGTTTAGAAGAGGAAGCGTACGTTTAGAGAGGAAGTGTACGTTTAGAAGAGGAAGTGTACGTTTAGAGGAAGTGTGCGTTTAGAAGAGGAAGTGTACGTTTAGAAGAGGAAGTGTACGTTTAGAAGAGGAAGCGTATGTTTAGAAGAGAAGCGTACGTTTAGAAGGAAGCGTATGTTTAGAGAGGAAGCGTACGTTTAGAAGAGGAAGCGTATGTTTGAAGAGGAAGCGTACGTTTAGAAGAGGAAGTGTACGTTTAGAAGGAAGCGTACGTTTAGAAGAGGAAGTGTACGTTTAGAAGAGGGAAGCGTATGTTTAGAAGAGGAAGTGTACGTTTAGAAGAGGAAGGGTACACAGAAAGAGGAAGTGTACGTTTAGAAGAGGAAGCGTATGTTTAGAAAGAGGAAATACGTTTAGAAGAGGACAGGTACGTTTAGAAGAGGAAGTGTTACGTTTAGAAGAGGGAAGCGTATGTTTAGAAGAGAAGTGTACGTTTAGAAGAGGAAGTGTACGTTTAGAAAGAGGAAGTGTACGTTTAGAAGAGGAAGTGTACGTTTAGAAGAGGAAGTGTACGCTTAGAAGAGGAAGTGTACGTTTAGAAGAGGAAGTGTACGTTTAGAAGAAGAGGAAGCGTACGTCTGGAAGAGGAAAGCATACGTTTAGAAGAGGAAGTGTGCGTTTAGAGGAAGCGTATGTTTAGAAGGAAGTGTACGCTTAGAAGAGGAAGTGTACGTTTAGAAGAGGAAGTGTACGTTTAGAAGGCGTACGTTTAGAAGGAAGTGTACGTTTAGAAGAGGAAGCGTATGTTTAGAAGAGGAAGCGTACGTTTAGAAGAGGAAGCAGCCGTTTAGAAGAGGAAGTGTACGTTTAGAAGAGGAAGCGTATGTTTAGAAGAGGAAGCATACGCGTTTAGAAGAGAAGTGTACGTTTAGAAGAGGAAGCGTACGTTTAGAAGAGGAAGCGTACGTTTAGAAGGGGAAGTGTACGTTTAGAAGAGGAAGCGTACGTTTAGAAGAGAAGTGTACGTTTAGAAGAGGAAGCGTACGTTTAGAAGAGAGAGTGGCCACGTTTAGAAGAGGGAAGCGTATGTTTAGAAGAGAAGCGTACGTTTAGAAGAGAGCGTACGTTTAGAAAGTGTACGTTTAGAAGAGAGCGTACGTTTAGAAGAGGAAGTGTACGTTTAGAAGAAGGAAGCGTATGTTTAGAAGAGAAGCGTACGTTTAGAAGAGAGCGTACGTTTAGAGAGAAAGAGGAAGTGTACGTTTAGAAGAGGAAGCGTATGTTTAGAAGAGAGCGTACGTTTAGAAAGAGAGTGTACGTTTAGAAGAGAAGTGTACGTTTAGAAGAGGAAGCGTACGTTTAGAAGAGGAAAAGCGTACGTTTAGAAGAGAAGTGTACGTTTAGAAGAGGAAGCGTACGTTTAGAAGAGAGAGGGAAGTGTACGTTTAGAGAAGTGTACGTTTAAAAGAGGAAAATACGTTTAGAAGAGGAATGACTGGCTTTGACAAGCAAAAACCATCTTTGACAAGCTTAGTACGCAGTTACCACTTATGCTGCGGCTGGGTGATCTTTGGCTAGCGACCCACATTAAAAACCGACCTTGTGTCACATCGCGCTCCGATGAGAGAGTAGGGTATATAACCCAGGGAAGTAATCTAGAGTCCAAGAGGAGTCATTTAAGCTAGGGAATGAATTAGGGTCTGTAATCGATTCTGACCAGGGATCTCGACTTCAGTCAGATTCTCACCTACGTGGTGTGTCCTCCGTCTGTCTGTTCTACAAATACTTTCTTCGTAACTGCCCTGATAAGTTTATTTTTTGTCTGGTGCCGTATCTATATGAATTTAAGAGTGCTAATCTCTGTAGCGCGGTTGTGCGTTGTGGTGCAATGGTTATCTTCCTGGAATGAGAAATTGGAGAACCGAGTTCGAATTCCTGTTGAATTCGTTGCATTCACTTACATGCAAATACCATTGAAAAATGTATTAAACAATCTCTTCTGTCTCCATCTGTGAGTTAAATAGCAAGACAGATTTGGTTCTATAGCCTTGATTGGCAACCAGTCTACCACAGAAAGAATAGTAACTTACTGCGTAGAAATCTGCCTAGTCAACCAAGTCCCGAAAAGGACATGATTGTCCAAACGTGTATCTCGTATATCACTTAACTGAGTGATCTCGATAAAAGAATTGAATAGCAAGACAGAATGGGTTATAACGCTTTGGTTGACAACAAGTCTACCACAGAAAAAAATAGGTCAAAATCTTCTGCCTAGTCATAGAGACATAATAATGGTTTTAGTGATACAAATCTTACTAATTAACCCGTAGCAAGCGACGGAAGAGATAACACCCCCATTCATCACCTTTCCGAAGGTTATTTGCGGGTAAGTGAATCTAACGAAACTAACGGGAATTGAACGTCGATCTTCCGATTGACAATTCCGAACGATTATCCATTACACCACCCGCAAATCTAAGCTTCTTATACCTTGTATTCCTAAGCGGTTACCCATCTCGGCACTGACCAGGCTCAACGTTTCTTAACTATTGTGCGGGCCCTGTTGATTCAATAAGCCTGTAAATCAGGGGTCGGCAACTCATTAGACCGCGCGGGCAGAATCGTGTTATAATGACGGGTCGCGGACGAAGGCCATTATTGAAAAATTAAGGAAAATTACATATGCAGACCCATGTCAACCTAAATATTTAAAACCATAATGAAAATAAACATTGAGAAATCAGAAAAACAAATGAAAATCTAAAATTAAAAAACACCTAAGAAATATTACTTTTCCTCAAGGAACGTCAAAATACTTCAAAGTGAAAAAAATCAACCGAAGAGAAATGGATGAAATTATGACGTGTACGTTTGAAACTGTTATTGAAAATTGTACCACAAACGAACCACACACACACACATCAAACAAAAACGAAACAGACATACCCATACATACGAGTATAGATTGTTGCACATATATACACTTACGTATGATAAGGTAAGAACATTGCCCTTGAAAGATTCCAGCAACTTACATAGGGTAGGTGGCAGGGGTAAGGGATGGGGTGGGGTCGCTGTTACAGGAATTAAATAGAAAGCCGACTGAGACAATATTGTCCCTTTGAAAATGTCCCCGCCTAAAGTCTGTTAACGGTCGGTCAAATCGGCTCTCAGTTTTTGTTTTATGTTTATTTTTTTTATTTTTTACGCAGAAATGGAGGTGAATGGGTTTTGACCGTGGTGGGTTGATCAGAGGAAAATGGCAGCAGGCCTTTTGTTGAATTCAAAAGCCTCGTCTTCTCTCATGTTAAAAATAGAGTCATTGGTAATCAGGCTCGCGGGTCAGTCAAAATGCCTTCGTGGGCATGATCCGCCCGCGGGCCGCAGGTTGCTGACCCTTGCCGTAAATCATCCAGATATTTTTTTTTTTAATCATATCACCCCAAGCAAGGCGATAACGCCACTGATGCGGCGGGGGCTACGTAAGGGTAAAAAGAATGGAAAAGAGAAAGCCGGAAACCACATCCTAAACAGGGAACAAGGGATGAGCCTCTTCACCCGTTCCATAAACGTGGGTGGAGTGTGAACCGGGCGATAGTTTAGTCTATCTACTCCAATTGAAAAAAAAAAAAAGAAAAGAGTGAAAAGATTGGAAAAGAGAAAACCGGAAACCGCATCCTAAACAGGAAACAAGGGATGAGCCTCTTCACCTGTTCAATAGACGTGGGTGGAGTGTGATCTGGGCGATAGTTTAGTCTATCTACTCCACTTGAAAAAAATAAAAAAGAGAAGAGTGAAAAGATTGGAAAAGAAAAAGCCGGAAACCACATCCTAAACAGGAAACAAGGGATGAGCCTCTTCACCCGTTCCATAAACGTGGGTGGAGTGTGAACCGGGCGATAGTTTACTCTATCTACTCCAATTGAAAAAAAAAAGAGAGAGGAAAAGAATGGAAAAGAGTAAAAGATTGGAAAAGAGAAAGCCGGGAACCACATCCTAAACAGGAAACAAGGGATGAGCTTCTTCACCCGTTCAATAAACGTAGGTGGAGTGTGAACCAGGCGATAGTTTAGTCTATCTACTCCAATGAAATGGGCCGATTTCTCGGATACTGACTCAGGCATTAGAACATACTTAGGTTGCTGTTACTTTTGATAATAGCGAGGTAATTTGAATTGAATTCGGATAATCGACCGCCAGTTCTATGGCAAATATTATTTATTTTCAGCCCTGAAAGGAAGGAAGCCGGAATTTTTATAAATTTTATGTTAAATTGAATTTTCATGCCGATTTTTTTTTTTTTTTGTCGTTTGTATTCCGAAACATTGGAGCCCGTCAGATTTATCGACAGATGCATTATACTTACATTTCCGATTAGGGCACACTTTAAACTATATCTTGAGAAAGGAAGTTTAAAATAAATTAAGCAATCCTATGAAAATGGAAGATTCTGAACGCAATATACTGCGCCTCCTCGGCCTTACCCTCTCTTCCGACCTCAAGTGGAATCATTATATTGAGTCAAAAGCTGAATCCACTGCTAGGAAGGTTGGGTCACTGTGTCGGGCCAGGAAGTTTTATCCACCTGAATCCATCTTGCAAATCAACCATCTGACCCTGCATAGAACACTGTTGTCATATATGGTCAAGTGCCTCTGTTGTTTATCTCAGTGTTTTTGACAGGCTCCAAAGGAGAATCTGTAATGTGATAAGTCCCAACCTGGCAGCTCGATTCCAGTTATTTTCTCACCGTCCGGGTGTGGGTTTCCTGTGTCTGTTCTATAAATATTTTTATGACTTCTGCTCCGACGAACTTAGGTTACTGGTGCCCCGTCCACAAGAATTTACTTGTGCAACCAGACTGGCAACAAGGTCCCACCCATTTACAGCTAGAGCAACGAATTAAATTAGACCAATAAACAACTGTATTAGAAAGTGCTCAATATATATTTGAAGGAAGATGAGGATTTAACAAGTAGAGATCTGAGATATTTAGGTAAGGAAGATCAGCTAACATAGTTTCGACCTTTTTGGTTTCGTCAGGGGATTTATTTGAAAAATCATCCTTACTTATATATATATATATATATATATATATATATATATATATATATAATCATATCGCCCAAGCAAGGCATTTTACTGGCACTGCTTTGCAGGGGGTTACATACGAGGAAAGTTATGAGAAAGAGTGACAGATTATAGGGGGTGTCAGGAAGCGGGTAGGAGAAGGATGACTGTGGCCATAAAATAAGGAATCATTTTATATATTGGGTGTAATGTAGAATTGATCCCCCAATTTATGTCCAGAGTATAATAGTATATATTTTTTTATAATCATATCACCCTAAGCAAGGCATTTTACTGCCACTGTTTTGCAGCGGGTTACATAGGAGGAAAGTTATGAGAAAGCGTGACAGGTTATAGAGGATATCAGGAAGTGGGTAAGAGAAGGATGAGAATACTGATGAGAGTGGAGTGGACGGAGAAAAGAGCATAAGAGAGGGGATGCAGGTCAGTGAGATAAGAGATGACTATTTATTTTACATTTAAATTCTTTGAGATTGTAGCTGTCGGGGAAGCAAGTAAACGAAAGAGAATTCCACAGGCGGGAAGTGCGAGAAAAGAAGCTGAGGGAGTAGAATTTGCGTTTACATTTTATTGGTTTCACAGCAAAAGGGTGGGACCTAGTTGCTAATCTTGTGGTTCGAGTAAATTCATATATAAGGGGCACCAGTGAGCTAAGTTCATTGGAGCAGAAGCCGTGAAAGTATTTGTAGAAGAGACACAGGGAAGCCTCATTGCGCCGGTGAGAACGTGACTGTATCTGAGCTGCCAAGTTGAGATCGATGACATTACAGATTCTCCGTTAGATTTTGTCAAGGACCCCTAGGTGGATAGAAGGAGCACTAGACCAGATATGGCAGCAGTATGCAATATATATCTATCTAAACTTATTTATAAATGGAACTTTGTCTGTGTGTGTGCATGTGTGTGTCTGTGTGTGTGTATCCGTTACCTATAGACTCCGAAACGGTTGAACCGATTTTCTTGAAAATTTACACAATTGTGCTATAAGCGTCTGCGAGTGTTCTTAGATAGATTTTGTGTCGAGGTAACCCCGATAAATATCGAAAATCGATAATCGAAAAAATTGGGTTATAGAAGGAGTGGTCCGATTTTAATCAAATTTGATACACTCATAGACAAAGACATAAGAAACGATATTCAGAAGTTTCAAGGTTGCAGTTCTTACAATAGTGCAGAAAATCGATAATATATATATATATATATATATATATATATATATATATATATATATATAAGGCAAGATGCTTGTGTGTGTGTGTGTGTGTGTGTGTGTTTATCTGTCTGTTTATCCTTTATACAAATCCACAATTTTTATCCGATTCTCACCAAACTTCACACAAATATTCTTTACGCTTAGTCTGAGCTCCAGGACCATAGATTAGTTTTAAAGCTTTCATTACACCCGAGCAACGCCGGGCTATACTGCTAGTATATATATATATGTGTGTGTGTAGTAATGTATATTTGTGTTGCATAAACAGTTTTACTTATATACGTAAATAAATAATTTCTTATAATACATTTTCTTGACGGAACCAGAAACAGTTTATCCTCAACCCCCTTCTTCATCCCACTTTCTTTTGTCTATTCCGTTCTGACGGCGATCTCACACTGTCCAAAGTCAAGCGCGACGTGGGAGCTGTTCAAATCCGTCGATCTGGCCGTCAAACGGCTAAAGCGAACTCTCCTTTGCGAGGAGATCGGTAATTGTATCCAGCCGAGGCCGCAGAATCAATATGGCTACTGCCAAATACCGGCTGCCATCTCTCCCTGGTCCTACTCTTCTCGCGCCCTTTCTTTCCAGCGTTCTTCCTTCAACTTTGAAATTCGGATTCTAATGGATGACTATTAACTTCCCGCCTGACAGTGTCTGGCGCCGAGCCAGAGAGAATGTCGACCACTCTCCATTTTAATCACCGCAGACTTATTCCCGATTTGACTACCGTGTCGCCATCCCCGGCCGGGTCTCTTTGTAATGAGAGAATCCACATCTATCTTCTACTTTGTAAGAGTTATCTCCCTTGCTTTCTAAATCTTCTCCTATCACTATTGATTTGCCACGGCTTTTCTTGTCTTAACTTTCATTCACAAACAATCTCTAAACGTTCTTCTGCATTCTCTAATTTTTTTTTATTTTCATAATCCTTCTAACTCATACTTTTATCCAAATTTAATTTTTATCCCGCTGATTCGGGGTGTTCTTTGTGGTTCAGTGAATAACAGCTGAAAGAAAGAAATTAGAGAGCCGTGTTCTCAAATTCCAGATGAATTCAATGCATTTACTTACTCGCAAATAATCTTGGTAAAAGTCTTAACCCATTTCCTCTCCCTCCAGCTATGGGTTAAATAGCAGGACAGATTGGGTTCTATAGTCTTGGTTGACAACCTGTCTACCGCCGAAAGAAATGGCAACCTACTGCCGAAAATCTTCTGCCTTATCAGTCTTGGATTAAAAGAGACATGATACCCAAAGCGTGTATCCCGCACGACACTTATATGACTGATCGGGATAAAAGAATTAAATATAAGGAAAGAATGGATTCTATGGCCGTGGTTGGCAGCCAGTCTACTGCAGAAAGAAATTGTAACCTACTGCGGGAAAATCTGTTTAGTCACTCATGGATCAAAATAGACATGATCGCCCAAGCGTGAAAGTTAATTTTGATTTTAGTGAAAAAGCTGTGGAGAGACATGACCACTCAAGTCTGTATCCCGTATAGCCCTTAACTGAGCTCATGTTCAAGAATAAATCAACTGCTCCACGCGATGAGGTGTAAGCCCTCACATCTTAAAAACGTAGCATCTGTTTACTGTGCCCATGTCTATATTTTGATTCTCGATCAAAGCAAACATATGAGGATCGGTTGAAAAGTTCATAGGCTGACCAAGATTCCCTCATGTAATGTGACCAAATGAAGTTTATTCTTCAACATAGTCACCTTGCGGTTATTACGTTTTTGTCCTCCATGTTGAAGTCCTTGGATCCCATTAGTGAAGTTGCTTTCGTCTTGTTGATAAAAAAAAAATAGTCAACAGCAGATATGACGTCATTGTCTCTCCGATACTTGTACCCAGTTAAATATTTGTTTCTTTTCATCTTCAGAAACAGATGATGGCCAGATGGCGCCAAGTCAGAAGAAGAACAGGTGATCAAACAATCCAAAGCCACAATCACGCAGAGCAGCCACTGAAACAAAGATTTATATGCTGGAGAATTATCCTGATGTCCAGCTTTCATAAATTTTTTTGCGCGTTTGACCTTGATAGATTTTAATAGAACAGATTGGGTTCTATAGCCTTGGCTGGCAACCAGTCTACCGCAGAAAGCAATGGCAACCTACTGCGGACTAATCTTCCCAGCGAGTTAAGTCTCTTTTGTGACTTGATCGCTCAAAGCGTGTATCACGTATGGCACTTAACTGACTGACTGAATATAATCGTTGGAGACATGATTAAGGCATCTACTGGCTATAAACTGGGGGGCGGTTTTCTATTGTAATGAAGTAGTAAACTGATCCCCCACTAATTACGACGTAATAATATAATAGATATCTTCTCTTTTTAGCTATGAGTCAAACAACATGACAGATTGGGTTCTATAGCTTTGGCTGGCATCCAGTCTACTGCAGAAAGAAATGGCAACTTACTGCGAGATAATCTTCTTCCCAGTCAGTCATGTCTTTTTCGAGACATGATCGCCCAAAGCGTGTATCACATATGGCATTTAACTGACGGACTGTCTCAAAAGAGCCGATTTTCGGAACACTCCAAATTGGAATAGTACCCCTAGCTGGTCTAATAAGTCACACAGTTTTATTTGGTTTTGATCCCAGTGCGCTAAACACCTCTGCATTTTCTTCTTGCATTCCAGACAATCTTGCTATTTCAACTTTCAAATCGGAGTAATAGGTAATTTTCTTAATCACTTTGTTTGCTATATTTGGGTCAGTTGTTATAACGAACATTAATAATATGACAGTTCTTGGTGCTTTTATCTAGCAATATCTAGAATATCTGGACAGCGATGGTATATTTCCCTGCTTGTCTAAAAATCAGTCCCAGAATATTGTGGGCCTTCTAACTTCAATTGTTCTGCAAGGCATTTGCTGGACCAGTTTGTTATTACTATTTTTCTCTTTGTCATAGTGGAACATCCTGCCATCCCCGAGAATGGAATGCTCTAGACTATAAAGGACGGTGACAAGCGATATGAGAGAGAGAGAGAGCAAACGTCTCAGGCAAAGGCATTCTCTAGTTGATAGCTTATTCCGCTCCGACTCGTTGATTGCTTAACTGTATCTTATTGTTAATTGTACAGTAGTACAATAAATCCGTTATATCGTATTCCTGTGTTGAGTACCATTCTTCCACTAATCTTTACACTGATATTCCTTTCCGGGATATATTAGTCTTGTTTTCTCATTACTTTCAGGTGCTAGCGAGGGTACCTAAGGTCAGAAATGGAACCATGGCAAGATCACACATATCTAAATCTAAACTTATTTATAAATAGAACTTTGTCTGTGTGTGTGTGTGTCTGTGTGTGTGTCTGTGTGTCTGTGTGTCTGTTACCTATAGACTCCGAAACGGCTAAACCGATTTTCTTGAAAATTTACACAGTTGTACTATAAGCGTCTGTGAATGTTCTTAGCTAGGTTTTGTGTCGAGGTACCCCCGATAAACATCGAAAATCGATAATCGAAAAAATCGGTTTATAGAAGGAGTGGTCCAATTTTAATCAAATTTCATACACTCATAGACAAAGACATAAGAAACGATATTCAGAAGTTTCAAGGCTGCAGTTCTTACAATAGTGCAGAAAATCGTTAATATATGTATATATAAAAGGCAAGATGTTTGTGTGTGTGTGTCTGTTTATCTGCCTGTATGTCTGTATTTTTTTCAGCCCTTTTATTTTAGTTTTTGCTTCAGGTTTGGCTCTAAGTAGGTATAATTGTAGTTCTTATGCTCATCCATGATAACATTTACTCAAAGGATTTATTTAGGCTTCAAAATTCAGTTTACGACGAAAAAAACTTATTTGATATCGATACCAGGAAATCAAAATGTGACTTACATCCATTCATTTTTCTTTCAGTCTACGGTTTCACTTTAACTAGAAACAACTATTGCTTTTTAGTCTTTCGTGCCAACGTCCAAAAGGTCTGAACTCCAGGATCATGGATTAGTTTTAAAGCTTTCATTATACCCGAGCAACGTCGGCCTATACTACTAGTTTTACATAGATTAAGCTCTTCGTAAGATGTGAGCTGTACTTTTGAGTACATTTTTTGTATTCCTTTAGAGTTTGGGCTTCCAGGGATTCTATCCTTTCAATGAGTCTATCGGAAACTTTTCCAATCAAACCGAGGGCTCCAACTAAAATTGGAATTGCTGATGTTTTCAAGGGCCACGTTTTGTTGGATTTCGATTTCGAGGTCCTTGTATTTCGCTAGTTTTTGGATATCTTCAAAGATACATTACAGTCTGCAAGAACGATGCCATGTCATGCTAGAAGGCCCATTCTGTTTTTGCAGTCTTTGATCACAATGTTTGGTCAGTTTCCTTTGATTGTTCTGACTGTTTGTCTTTCAATGTTCCATGAGAGTATTATTATGTCAGTTTTCATCATATTTCGATTTCTGCTATGGTTGCACTACCAACTAAATCTGCGGGAAGGTCGTGGTGTGTTGTTATAGCTCCATTACATGTTTTCTCTATCACCCCTATCATTCCTAGTGTTACATAGACAAAGTTTTCCTTAGTGTGTGGGCTGTACTTAATAAGACAATTTTTTGTATATCTCTTGAGCTAGGTTTTCCAGGGATTATTTCAATGTATTGTCTTGTTCCTTTTTTATCATTCCAAGTGCACCTACTATCACTGGCACGACTCTTGTTTTGAATTTCCACATTTTTTTATTTCAATTTCCAGGTTTTTATATTTTGACAGTTTTTCGAATTCCTTGGTTGCTATGTTACAATCCGCTGGACAAGCCATATCAAGTTTTTCTTTTTGGTTTTTAACAATAATGTCTGGCATATTTGCTTCAATTTTTCTGTCTGTGTAGATGGTGTAATCCTATAGAATGGTGACATCTTCTATTTCTGTAACCAGTGCTGGGTGATGTTCATACCAGTGTTTGTTTACAGATTTTCCATAGTGTTTGCACGTTGTCCAATGTAAATATTGCCCCACTCTATCGTGACGATTTTTATATTCATTTGGGGAAAGTACAGAACAACCTGAGATTAGATGGTCTATTGTTTCTTGGTGTTTATCACAGAACCTGCATTTTGGATCCATATTATTATGTATAATATTTGCCTGAAAGTTTCTAGTGAAAAGACTTTGGTCTTGCGCTGCAAGAATAAAGCCTTCAGTCTCAGACTTTAATCCAGATGCACGTAACCATCGATGAGTATTAACTTTATCAACATTGGATTTATTAGCACGTTCTGGATATTGGCCATGCAGAGGCTTGTCTTGCCAGCGTTGTTTCATCTGTTCAAGAGCTTTATACTTGGCTTTCATTTTCATATTTTTTGCCGCAATAGTTGGTTCTTAGCTTCTGTTTTGCTTTTCTACAGAATCTACTAAATGTAAATCTCGCTTGTATTTACTGCCTTCTTTTATTATTAAATATTTTTTCTCTGTTGTTATTATTGTTTTTTTTTTCATTGCTTTCTGTCGTACGAGTTGCCTAAAGTCCGAGCCAGAATTTTCAAGGGTTACGAGGATTTTCGTTTCAGTAAATTCAAATGAGATTCTCGACTTGATGCAAAAAAGACGGAAAACAATGCCAAGACATGGAACAGAAGACAGGAAACTACACAAGGAAATAAAGAGCAAATGCAGCCAGGCGAAAGGCGAATTGCCCAACGACAAATCCGCAGAAATAGAGAGATTTAGAGCAACCAATAAACGAGACCAGTTTAAAAAACAAAGAATAACAGAACTAACAGGACAAAAAGCACGCTCCTCAATGTGATGCATAAAATCCAAAGATGGAACACTCATATTCGAAAAAGAAAAGGTAATTCAGCTATAGAAAGAATATGCAGAAGATCTTTTCCACGACAAGAGAGAGCAACCGAAAATACTGACGGACCGGAAGTATTAATATCCGAATTGGAGGCTGCACTGGCTAAACTTAATAAAAACAAGGCAGCAGGACCAGACAGCATTGTAATAGAGATGCTGAAGCCTTAAACGATTTCGGCGTAAACCAAATTACAGAAATAATAAATAAGTCTACAACAGTGTTGATATGTGATGAGAAAGGAAGGCATGGAGAACCTGATCCTCACGGGACATATAGAGGGGAAGAGAGACAAGGGGAAGCAACGCATGATATACTTCATAGACTTGAGGCAGATGGATGGTGGTGCGGGGATTGAGTGAGATAAGAAGGGAAGGGATATTAAGAATGACAGGAGATAGAGTGATTTGGAAGGCCATGGACGCCTGAATCCTGAACAGACACGACACATTGAAGAAATATTGAAATGCATTATGAAACATTATGTATTTGTTGCCACTGTGTGAAAAGAAATCTACAAAAAATTCTGGAAGTACCTGTGAGTATGATTTTGTCCGATTCACATATTTTAGAGGCCCCAGAAATTGGATCCTCCCAGTATTTTTATAATTACCAAATCTAAACTTATTTATAAATGGAACTTCGTCTGTGTGTATGCATGTGTGTGTGTGTGTGTTCGTTACCTATAGACTCCTAAACGGCTGAACCGATTTTCTTGAAAATTTACACAGTTGTACTATAAGCGCCTGCGAGTGTTCTTGCTAGGGTTATGTCGAGGTACCCCCGATAAATATCGAAAATCGATAATCGAAAAAATCGGGAGTGGTCCGATTTTAATCAAATTTGATACACTCATAGACAAAGACATAAAAAACGATATTCAGAAGTTTCGAGGTTGCAGTTCTTACAATAGTGCAGAAAGTCGATAACATTATATATATATATATATATATATATATATATATATATATATATATATATAAAAGGAAATATATTAATTGGAGTAGATAGACTAAACTATCGCCTGGTTCACACTCCACCCACGTTTATTGAACTAGTGAAGAGGCTCATCCCTTGTTTCCTGTTTAGGATGTGGTTTCCGGCTTTCTCTTTTCTAATCTTTTACTCATTTCCATTCTTTTCCTCTTCTTTTTTCAATTGGAGTAGATAGACTAAACTATAGCCCGGTTCACACTCCACCCACGTTTATTGAACGAGTGAAGAGGCTCATCCCTTGTTTCCTGTTTAGGATGTGGTTTCTGGCTTTCTCTTTTCCAATCTTACGTAGCCCCCTGCACATCAGTTGCGTTACCGCCTTGCTCGGGGTGATATGATTAAAAAAAAAAGGCAAGATGTTTGTGTGTGTGTTTGTTTATCTGCCTGTATGCATGTATTTTTTTCAGCACTTTTATTTTAGTTTTTGCTTCAGGTTTGGCTCTAAGTAGGTATAATTGTAGTTCTTAGTCTCAGCCATGATACCATTTACTCAGAGGACTTATTTAGCCTTCAAAATTCAGTTTACGACGAAAAAAACTTATTTGATATCGATACCAGGAAATCAAAATTTGACTTACATTTTTTTTTTTTTTAATCATATCACCCCAAGCAAGGCGGTAACGCCACTGATGCACAGGGGGCTACGTAAGGGTAAAAAGAATGGAAAAGAGAAAGCCGGAAACCACATCCTAAACAGGAAACAAGGGATGAGCCTCTTCACCCGTTCAATAGATGTGGGTGGAGTGTGAACCGGGCGATAGTTTAGTTTATCTACTCCAATTGAAAAAAATAATAATAAAAAAGGAAAAGATTGGAAAAGAGAAAACCGGAAACCGCATCCTAAACAGGAAACAAGGGATGAGCCTCTTCACCTGTTCAATAGATGTGGGTGGAGTGTGAACCGGGCGATAGTTTAGTTTATCTACTCCAATTGAAAAAAATAATAATAAAAAAGGAAAAGAGTGAAAAGATTGGAAAAGAGAAAACCGGAAACCGCATCCTAAACAGGAAACAAGGGATGAGCCTCTTCACCCGTTCAATAGATGTGGGTGGAGTGTGAACCGGGCGATAGTTTAGTTTATCTACTCCAATTGAAAAAAATAATAATAAAAAAGGAAAAGAGTGAAAAGATTGGAAAAGAGAAAACCGGAAACCGCATCCTAAACAGGAAACAAGGGGTGAGCCTCTTCACCTGTTCAATAGATGTGGGTGGAGTGTGAACCGGGCGATCCATTCATTTTTCTTTCAGTCTACGGTTTTGCTTTAACTGGAAACAACTATTGCTTTTTAGTCTTTCGTGTCAACGCCCAAAGAGTCTGAGCTCCAGGACCATGGATTAGTTTTAAAGCTTTCATTACACCCGAGCAACGCCGGGCTATACTGCTAGTATATATATATATATATATATATATATATATATATATATATATATATATATGCGTGCGATTGGTAAATTGTCGCAATTATTTTATTATTTCAAACATTCTTTAGGCTGAGTCTGAGCTCCAGGATCATGGGTTAGTTTTAAAGCTTTCATTACACCCGAGCAACGCCGAGCTATAGTCCCCTATAAAAGTAGGTAAAGATGCCTTGCGATTTCACTTTCTACGAATGTCTACTTTCTATTGCTAACTTGTATTTAATGAGTTTCTTAAATGTTGTTTTTGTCGACAAGAGCTGCAACATCTATCAGAAGGTATATATTTTCGAAATTATTTTTTACAATAATGTCTGATCGATTTGCGGCCGGATTTTCCTATAAGTAAAAGCATTAAAATTCCCGAGGGCGGTAAATTCAGTATTCTGAATAAGTTTTTGTAGCAAGGATTACGAGCTAGGTTGAAAACGCGATATATTGATCAATATATTTCATGAGTAACTGCTGTGATTTCAAATATTAGGAACAATGAAATATAACATAGTTAAAAATATTTTGAAACACAAAAATATTCGTTTTTTTTTTTTTTAATTCACACCGAATAGGATTTAGCTGGACTGGGTGGGATAACTAATTACTGTCTAAACCTGGTGCATTGTCCAGCAGTC
This sequence comes from Ascarosepion bandense, assembly GCA_037127315.1. Lineage (NCBI taxonomy): Eukaryota > Metazoa > Mollusca > Cephalopoda > Sepiida > Sepiidae > Ascarosepion > Ascarosepion bandense. The sequence continues at coordinate 1,491,537 of JBBBDQ010001202.1, forward strand.
ATGTTGTTTTTCTCCCTTACCCTTTTCTTATGAAAAGTCAATGAATAGTTAAGGAAGAGTTGTCTCCCCTAACAGCAACTCTATTATGTTCCTGTCAGTACTACGATGGCGCCAATCAGCTACACCCAGATAAAGTGTGATCAATTGTTTTCAGAAGTTCACTCCATCTACGGCAAGACTCAACTATTACTTAATATTAATTTAGGGCATTAGGTTCCTAGTTATTCTTCTTGTTAAAAGGATTCTGTCGGAAATTTACAGATGTAACGGGTCTCCTGATTGGCTGATTTAACCCGAACCTCGTTTTGAACTTTAGGCGGGCTTTACCAGAGGTTTTATGTTTTTTTTCTGATGGTTTTGTTCTCTCCTTTTTTCAGCTAGCACGAACAGTATCGGACGTATTTGTGCCGCTCCGGATTTTTGTTGCAGCAGGGCCTAAATTGGCGCCCACTTGTCTCGCTATATCGAGACCATCTTACCAATTCTTTGTAATCTTTTAGGCTAATGCCACAACTTTGTAACAGAGAAAAACTCTTGTTACCCTTCTTACCTTAAAAAGGATACCCTATGGGCAAAGCCTTGCCTTCCTAGAGAAAAATTCTCTAAGCACTATCATCTTATACCAAGATAAGAAACTGTGAAAGAAGCTGACCCAGAAGAAAGTTCCTGTACGTCGCGGATCGCAGTTCCTTGTGTCTTTTTCATCCCACTCCTAGACGGAGGATACTATACCAAGCTAAGCAGAGAAAAGAGACTATACCAAGCTACACTGTAGCAGCAAAATTCAGCATATTTTTGCAAGACAAATAAATTGTTTTTCCTATACCAGGTATGTCTTGTTATGTTTGATAATTTCCTTTCACTGCTTAAGCGCTAAGCTATGTGAATATATTTCTCACAATTCATCCCATAAAAAGACCATAAATTGGCACCATTCCTGATGAGTGGTTACACTCTTAAAGAGGTTCATTGTCTCAAACATCTACTGAAGCTAATTTTTTTGTCATGATTCATTTTACAGAGGCTAGATTAGACTAAAATAGTGTATTAATGCTACATCTGGGCTGAAGCTGTTTTAGCTCATTCTATCGCAACAGAAAATACAAGAATCCTTTTGCCATGCTTTATGTTTACAAGACTCAGATCAAACTAAAAATGTAAAATTGTCTCTCGTTTGAGCTGTAGCTGTTTCAGATCAATAAATCGTTCCAGAAAAATCCCTAACGCGTTCTACCATGTTTTATCTTTAAAAAAGTCAGATCAGACGAAAAATGCAAAATTGTCTTTTGTTTGAGCTATAACAGTTTCGAATCAATAAATCGTTTCAAAAAGTCCCTGACTCCTTCTATCATGCTTTATCTTTACAAATGTCAGATGAGACCAAAAATGGAAAATTGTCTCTTGTTTGAGCTGTAGCTTTTTCGAATCAATAAATAGTTCCAGAAAGTCCCTGACTCCTTCTATCATGCTTTATCTTTACAAATGTCAGATCAGACCAAAAGTGGAAAATTGTCTCTTGTTTGAGCTGTAGCTTTTTCGAATCAATAAATAGTTCCAGAACGTACCTGACTCCTTCTATCATGCTTTATCTTTACAAACGTCTGACTGGACAAAAAATGGAAAATTGCCTTTTGTTTGAGCTCTACCTATTTGGATTAATAAATCGTTCCAGAAAGTCCCCGACTCTTTCTACCTTGCTTTATCTTTACAAAAGTCAGATTAGGTTAAAAATGGAAAATTGTCTCTTGTTAGATCTGTAGCTGTTTCGGATGAATAACTCATTCGAGAAAGTCCCTGGCTCCTTCTGCCATGCTTTATCTTTACAAAAGTCAAATTGGACCAAAAATAAAAAAATGTCTTTTGTTTAAGCTGTAGCTTTTTCGGGTAAATGAAACGTTCAGGAAAGTCCCTGACTCGTTCTATCATGCCTTATCTTTACAAATGTCAGATTGGACCAAAAATGAAAAATTATCCCTTGTTTGAGCTGTAGCTTTTCCGGATCAATAAATCGTTCCAGAAAGTCCCTGACTCCTTCTATCATGCTTTATCTTTACAAACGTCAGATCAGACCAAAAGTGGAAAATTGTCTCTTGTTTGAGCTGTAGCTTTTCCGGATCAATAAATCGTTCCAGAAATTCCCTCATTCGTTCTAGCTTGCTTTAACTTTACAAAAGGAAGATCAGATCAAAAATGTTAAATTTTATTTTGTTTGAGCTGCAGTTCTTTCGGATCAATAAATCGTTCTAGAAAGTCCCTGATAGCTTGTATCATGCTTTATCTTTACAAAAGTCAGTTTAGACCAAAAATGGAAAATTGTCTCTTGTTTGAGCTGTAGCTTTTTCGGATCAAAAAATCGTTCTAGAAAGCCCCTGTCTCCCTCTACCATGCTTTATCTTTACACATGTCTGATCAGACCAAAAGTGGAAAATTGTCTCTTGTTTGAGCTGTCGCTTTTTCGGATCAAAAAATCGTTCTAGAAAGCCCCTGACTCCCTCTACCATGCTTTATCTTTACAAAAGTCAGATCAGACCAAAAATGGAATTTTCTTTTCGAGCTGGAAGTATTTTGGCTTATTCTATCGCTGCAAAAAGTACCTGACACCTGATATACATTATCATTACATAGTTCAGATGATACCATCAATGGGCTTGAAATGTTTCAGCTCGTACTATCGTTTCAGAAAGTATCAGAAACCTTCTATCTTGCTTTATCTTTACGAGAGCCAGAGTATATAAAAAATAAAAATTTAATTTTTATTTGAGTTAGAGGTTTTTCGGCTTATTCTTTCACTCTAGGATGTACCTGACTCCTCTCGTGCTTTATCTTTACAAGAGTTATATTAGACCAAGAATGAAATAGCAACTAGATCCCACCCTTTTACAGTGAAACCGATGAAATGCAGCCGTAACTTCTACTCCAACAGTTTCTTTCCTCGCACTTCCCCACTGTGGAATTCTCTTCCAAATGATTGCTTCCCCGACGGATACAATCTCCAGGAGTTTAAATGTATGGTCAATAGACACCTCCTAACACACTAACCTGCTCCCATTCTATCAAACACTCTTCCCATCTGCCCAACCCTCATCCTCGGTACCCTTACTCATCTGTCACCTTCCTCCAGACATTCCCTATGTCTAACCACTCCTTCTCTTTACCTTCCCCTATGTAGCCCCATGCGCAATAGTGGTAGTGGAATGCCTTGCTTGGGGTGAGATGATTAAAAAAAAAAAACTTTTTTTTTGAGCTGGAACCTTTTCAGCTCAGTCTATCGCTCCAAAATATACATGACTTCTTCTGACATGCTTTATTTGTACAAGTGCCAGATAACAGGCTGTTAATCTGAGAAAGTCTGCCAAAAAGGACTGATGAACTCAAATATGTCCTTAAGCGACCTAATAAATTACGCCAGAACAATAGAAACTATGGCAACACACTTAGAACGGATACGCTTAGAAGACGCCATCACTATTACTGAAACTACCACTGCACTAGTGAACAAAGTCTCGTATGAACAGCAACGTCCACGCAACCCTCACTAGCAAAACAGGTGCAGAAATTGCAATGGGAAATACCCACATGAACGGGGACCAACGTCTTGCCCTGCATTCCACAACCGGTGCACCTATTGCCGGAGATGGGAGGTATTTTATCTCTGTCTGTTTCAGAAAACTAAATGATGAAGACAGACAACGGAGAACAAATCGTCCCCCACGCCCACAAACCCAAACCCGTCGACGACCGGTGAACTGCATCGAGGATCATCTACAGGACTCAACCAGCGGCAGTGACACGGAATATGTATTCCATACAGGTAAGATGAAAAACCTTCCCTGCTTCAATTGGAGTAGATAGATCTATCTATCGCCCGGTTCACACTCCACCCACGTCTATTGAACAGGTTAAGAGGCTCATCCCTTGTTCCCTGTTTAGAGTGTGGTTTCCGGCTTTTCTCTTTTCCAATCTTCTCACTTTGGTTTCTTTTTTTATTTTTCAATTGGAGTAGATAGATCTATCTATCGCCCGGTTCACACTCCACCCACGTCTATTGAACAGGTTAAGAGGCCCATCCCTGGTTCCCTGTTTAGGATGTAGTTTCCGGCTTTCTCTTTTCCAATCTTTTCACTATTACATAGCCCCCTGCACATCAGTGGCGTTACCGCCTTGCTCGGGGTGATACGATTAAAAAAAAAATTGTTCCGTGTTTGAGCTGTAGCTGTTTCGGATCAATAAATCATTCCAGGATGTTCCTGACTCCTTTTGCCTTATTTTTTTAATCATTTCACCCCAAGCAAAGCGGTACCGACACTGATGTGCAGGGGCTACATAAAAGAGTTAAATTTTTTGGCAGGGGGAGAGTGGAGACAAAGATGAAACAGCTACAGGGAGTGAAAGAGAAAGGGCAAAAGAAGGATGCGAATACAGGAGTGAAGACTGTTGCGAAGGTGGAGAGAAAGGAAAATATACGGGGTGATGTAGAAAGGGCTGGAGTTAAGTGAACAAGAGATGGGAATTGACTGTATTTAAATTCCTGGGGATTGTAGCCGCCAGGAAAGCAAATATATGGAAAGTAGTTCCACAGGCAGGAAGCGCGAGAAAAGAAGCTAATGGAGTAGAAATGTCGCCTGCATTTGGTTGATCTAACTGGAAAGGGGTGAGAAAAATGTCAGATTAGCACAAAAATGGAGTATTGTTCCTTATTTGAGCTAAGGCGTTTTCGGCTCATTTTATCGTTAAAGAAAGTATTTGACTCTTTTTGTCATCCGTTATCTTTAGAAGAGTCAGATTAAACCAAAAATGGTGTATTCATGCCATCTCTGGTCTAGAGCTGTTTTGCCTCATTCTATTTCTTTCGACCGTACTCGACCCTTTCTGCCATACTCTATCTTTAAAAATATCAGATCAGTCCAATAATAGGGTATAGCTGACATATCATGGCTGCTGCTGCTGCTGTCATTCTTAACGTTTACCCTGCATATATGCGTTGTGGTGCAGTGGATATCGACTCGGAACGACAAATCGAATGCCGAGTTCGAATTTCAGTTGAATTCGTTGCATTCACTTCCGCACAAATACCTTGAGAAAGGTAGTAATCCGTCTCTTCCCTCCAGTTATAGGTTAAATAGTAGAACATATTGGGTTCTATAGCCTTGGTTGGCAACTAGTTTACCGCAGAAATCAATGGCAACCTACTGCGGATTAATATTTTGCTCAGTCAGTCATGTCTCTTTGGAGATATGATCGCCCAAAGCGTATATCACGTATGGCACTTAACTGACTGGCTGAATATAATAGTTGGTGACATGATTAAGGCTGCTACAGGTCATAAAGTGGGGATCGGTTTTCTATTGCTATGAAGTTATGAACTGATCCCCCACTAATTAGTACTTATTAATAATAAATTTCTTCCCCCTCTAGCTATGAGTCGAATAACAGGACAAATTGGGTTCTATAGCCTTGGCTGGCAACCAGTCTACCGCAGAAAGCAATGGAAACCTACTGCGGGAAAATCTTCTGCACAGTTAGTCATTTCTCTTTCGAGACATGATCGCCCAAAGCGTGTATCACGTATGGCACTTAAGTTACTGTTAAAACCCCAAAAGCCAGCATCTGCTAGCCCATGCCTACTTTTGAAAACCATCCATATGCCTACTGCGGGAAAATCTTCTGCACAGTTAGTCATTTCTCTTTCGAGACATGATCGCCCAAAACGTGTATCATGTATGGCACTTAAGTTACTGTTAAAACCCCAAAACCCAGCATCTGCTAGTCTATGCCTACTTTTGAAAACCATCCACATGCCTACTGCGGGAAAATCATCTGCACAGTTAGTCATTTCTCTTTCGAGACATGATCGCCCAAAGCGTGTATCACGTATGGCACTTAAGTTACTGTTAAGACCCCAAAAACTAGCATATGTTAGGCCATGCCTACTTTGGAAAACCATCCACATTCCTTTCGTGTGACTTTGATAAAAAGTATGTTCTACCTAAACATCTTCTTTCCCGTAACTGTTACATTGTAGAACTAACTCCTGAAAGAATCGCTCCCCAAGAAGCACCGTTACGCCCAGGGTTTCTTTGGGACAACGATAACCGGTACACAACGAGACAGTAAAAAAAAAATGTGTGTCCAAGAGTTCAACAATAAGTTGTTAAAAGAACAATGGGAGGGGAATTCTCCAATTCTACACGTCCGTAAAAGCAGAGAGAAAGTGAACAATAAGCAGACACAGAACAACAAAAGACGACAAGAGAATATCTTATAAAAATACTTTATTTACGAGCTATATAAATATTAAATTAACAAGAAGAAAACAAAACTAGTAAAAAGGGGTGATGGGAAAATATATATCTAGGAGACGAAATACATAAAACAGTAATGACAGCAGATTATAAAATATATAGAAACATATAAAAACATAAAAATTCATAGGGATTGACGTCGATCAGTTGTTATAGAGTACCAGAAATAAAACTCAAAAGGAAAAGTGTTCATTTAGTAATTCTTTGAATAACACACTTCAATTCCTCGATGATGGTGAATATTTCAGGCAGACGAATCACAGGTAATATAGATGACTTGGGCTTAAGAATACCACTCAGGATTAATTCTTCAGTTGTTTGAGTCTCGATGACATCCAATTTTTATGACAGCAAAACAATCGAGCCCAGGGTCTTGACATCCGTCTTTTTCGAAAGTAAACAGCCAATTGACAATGCTATATGCCGACACGCGCGAAAATGAAAACCGTTATAAGGTATATCACGTGTGGATATATAAAAAATGAGTACACGTTTATGTTTTGAATATTATTAAGGTCACTTGCACTTTAGACAGGCAGCGTTCGTATGGCCTGCAATTATAGACCAGACAGAAGGTGGAGAAAAGGAAGGTTCTTTTCCAAAAACTGGTTTTAGCCGGTTACAAAAAAATTATTTTATAATCTGCGTATTTAAAAATAATTAAAAAAAAACTATTGTTTTCATATTTCGTTGTAAATCTCTAGGGTACTAAAAATGTACTTGTAAAATTTGGGGATACAAATATTGACCTAACGTAACACTACGCACTGAACTGATGCTGCCAAGTCCTTGTTGCCTTACCTCAATATATTCAAAGTCACTTATGCAGCCTTGAGTGTGATGAATCATTCTCCAACCTGCAACTCCTACCCCACAGTCGAAACTTTGCAAAACTTTCACTACTCTCTCATATGATTAGTCTACATTACCTGTTATTTTTAAATATTATTGTATGAGGCGGTGTATAAAATGAACTTGTTTTACAAAAAAATTATATAATTATCGAAGTTGCTTAATTCTGCTCATAAGTTAGAACGATTGAGTGATTTAATTCTGACCCACTCCACTCCCCAGTCTCGGGCTTGCATGCATGTATGTTGCATGTGTTAACTGACCGTAAGTTAGTCGCACCTGACTCTGTAGCTGTTCGCTTCTGTTCCGTCCCCAGGTAATCAAAAATGTCAATGATCCGTCGAAATCCCTCACTTCGCCTGCCACGTTGTGATTTCTGATCTCAAAGTAAGTTAAGGACTCGAGTGGGGCGGTCATCCTCGGACTGCATTCATCGACAGCTGAAATTAAGAGACGGTTGGGCGCACAATGCAGAAATATGGGAAACAGTCAAGAAAAAAAGAGATAAAAAAAAAACAGTAGCGAAGGCCAGTCTATGTAGACTAATGACATATTTGTATATTTTATACAGCAAAAAGAGAGAGAATTAATAAAAAAAATACAATTCAACTTATTTCAGTGTCCACAAATTCATAGATAGATATGAACAAACTGAGATAGATAGATAGATAGATAGATAGATAGATAGATAGATAGATAGACAGACAGACAGACAGACAGACAGATAGATAGATAGATAGATAGATAACCAGAATTAGATAGATAGATAGATAGATAGATAGATAGATAGATAGATAACCAGAATTAGACAGACAGACAGACAGACAGACAGATAGATAGATAGATAGATAGATAGATAGATAACCAGAATTAGACAGACAGACAGACAGACAGCCAGACAGACAGACAGACAGATATATAGATAGATAGATGACCAGAATTAGATAGATAGATAGATAGATAGATAGATAGATAGATAGATAGATATGAACAGACTGGGATAGATAGATAGATAGATAGATAGATAGATAGATAGATAGATAGATAGATAGATAGATAGATAGATATGAACAGACTGGGATAGATAGATAGATAGATAGATAGATAGATAGATAGATAGATAGATAGATAGATAGAATGCGCTTAAGTTTAAGAAGTATGCTTTTCTTAATTATTTCTTTCATAGTAAGACGATAATGTCACTAAGACGCAAGGGGTTACGGGAAGCGAAGGAGAATGAGAAGAATTTAGTGAGGAGAAAAGACAAAAGAACAGGTTTCAGGGAGACAGAAGATAGCGATTGCCTGTAC